>CM024964.1:9952194-10375089 GCA_014282245.1 Rhododendron simsii | reverse complement strand
ACTCGGCAGTCGGCAGACCCGTTCTTCGTTTCTACCGTCCAGAAGTAATTTTCCCTCAAAACCCTTTTGTTCTCTTTTATAAGTGCCGAAAACCCATGAGATAAAGAGGGGCCTCACTTGTCAACTAGTGGGCCTCATACTTCACGTGCAAACCAAAAGGCTTATTGGCTGGCCCATATCTCTTCATATACTTCTTGATTTGGGAAAATGACGGTTCATGACGTATTTTGATAATTAATACCCGTCAAGAGCAAGCTCAGAACATTTGTTAATATTGAAAATGTTCTTGGCAGATATTAATTATCAAAACACATTCTTGGCCGTCATTTTCCCTCTTGATTTTAAGCAATTCTATTGCTCTGAATTTCCGCAATGTTGGAATTTGATTGGGTGCTTCTCGTCATCCAGTATAAATTTGGTCTCGTCTCTGAATCAGTTGGATTGGCATCGACTTTGCGTAATATAATTTTGCGCTTTAGCTCCAAATGTTATCCATGTGGTCTGAGAGTCCTGAAACGCAATTAACAACTATCAAACTCTAAGTAGCACACTAAATGGACATAACAAACCTTAATTAGGGGGCGTAAATAGGCATATTTCCGCACCTATCAGTATGTATTGAAAAAATAATATTAAAAATCAAGAATCGGATCCTCTCAAGTCCAAGTTGGAGGGAGAAAACAGTCCAAACCATTGAAATCCAATGGTTAGGATCTACTCGAGGATACTTCGCGTGAAGAATTTTTTTCTTCCAGTGAAGAGTCTTTGAGAAGATTCAAACCATTAATTGTATTGAACGGTTCAAATTGCGACTGCCTCATCGAATTAAAAACATAAACCGAAGAGGATCCGCTTCCTAAAAATCAACTCATTTGAATCTCAATTAATATGAATAGTGTGGAAATTTCATTCATCACTTCTCTGGAGACTACCCTCACAACTTATGCTCCGTGACTATTTTAGTATATTTTTAAATGGGACTGTGTAAGAATAAATTAATTCAGATAAAATCAGAAACACCTTGCCAGAAAGAAAGGGAAAACGAGAAAGAAACAAGTCATTTGAGTACGAGTCATTTCGGGAACTTGTCTTCTCCAGACGTGGTACCCATGCCACGTTTAAAAAAAAGAATTAATAAAACAAAAAAAAAATTGGCTCATATTTTATAGTTAGCAAGGGTTGGTGAAAAATTAGTTAACGAGAGGACTTAAAGGCTATCTATAGCTCTAAAACCCCAACACTATCACTTATGAGACTCAAACATTGGTCTCCACGGAAGAAAAACATAAGTAAACCATCACCAAGCATAATAATAATAAACAGCCAGATTTGACATGCATTATGAGGCCACAGGCCCACAACCCACCTGGTAAAGACATTAAGGCCCGTTCCAGAAACGAAATAAGAACTTATTTTTTGTGTAATAAGAAGACTTGTTCCTGAAAAGATTGAACAATTACTTATTTTTTGAGAAGACAATTTCAAGCTCAAAAATCATGTGCTTACGCAAATAATTTTCCTATCAATATGGATCTTATTTGATAGATCTCATTGAGATTTTTAATACGGTGCAAAAAAAAATTGAAAAATTATTTCTCATTTACGTTATTTTTGAGTTTGAAAATGTGAAATAAGTTGCTTATTTGGATTTTGTGGAACAAACCTTCTTATTTTTCTTTGAGAAGTGGCAAAATAAGTACTTATTTTTTAAGAAGGTTTCTGGAACGGAGCCTAAAACCCTCCTCACACAAAAAAAAAAAAAAAAAGCAAGTGCTACTTGCACATATGTTTTTGCACATATCTTGCACATACATTTTTGTGGGCCCCATATCGGGGTCCCACAAAATAATCCGAACCGCTCATCTTTTTTAAAATATTTTTTGGAGGGTTCTTGTAAAAAATCAGCTCCAACGGATATCGGTATGGGCTTTCTTAGAATTCGTAGGGCAAAACAGAATAATTCGTTCTACAATTTCTGAGAAAGCCCTTACTGATATCTTTTGGAGCTGATATTTTACTGGAACTCTCTAAAAAATATTTTTAAAAAGATGAACGGTTCGGATCATTTTGTGGGACCCCAATATGGGCTCCACAAAAATGTATGTACAAGATATGTGCAAAAAGATACGTGTGAGAATCATTACTTAAAAA
The DNA here is from genome assembly GCA_014282245.1 of Rhododendron simsii. Taxonomy (NCBI): domain Eukaryota; kingdom Viridiplantae; phylum Streptophyta; class Magnoliopsida; order Ericales; family Ericaceae; genus Rhododendron; species Rhododendron simsii. Next base: position 10,372,938 of record CM024964.1, on the reverse strand, counting down.
AAAGAGAGGGTTCCACTTTGCACGTAGTGTCACTTGACCTTTTACGGGACGGATCAAAAAATATAGTCTAGTGGAGGCACCGGTTAATCATAACAGAGAAAGTTTATTTTTTTTAGTCAATCACAGTAGTACAAAATTAAGGCATACATTACTAACTACAAAAGTTTATAACATACTTTAAGTTAAATTAGATAAAAATGAGGATAAAATTTCAGAAAAAATCTTAAAGTATGTTTTAAATGAACATCGACAAATTTTATAATGATTGAGCTAGTTTTATTAATGACTTTATTTTGAAATATTTCTTCCAAACGGTTAAAAATAAAAAGAATCAAGAAAGAATAGCTTCAAATAGACAAACAACTCGTAAAACAACAAGTATAATGTATCATATAATAAAATTTAGACATAAAACTAATTCTAATGTTTATTATTTTATATATTAGCACACTTTTATACTTATGCTAATTTATACAAAAATATATAAAAAAAAAAATTAATTTCGAATGGAGCACGTGTTTGAGTGGGGCACCCCCTTTGGGTCCGTCCCTGGGGCCCCTTTACACTTTAATTTCACTCCTCCAACCGTCACACTTCCCGATCAGAGGCCTAGAAGTGATAGAATTTACAGTAATTCTACTTGCACATATCTTGTACATACACTTTTATAGGGCCCACCTCGAGTCCCACCAATATGATCTGAATCGCTAATTATTTTTAAAATCATTTTTTAAGAGTTTCTGTAAAAAATCAACTCGATAGGATATCGGTAAGGACTTTTTCAGAAATCGCAGTGCAAATCAGACTGTTTCACCCTATAATTTCTGAAAAAGCCCTTACCGATATCCTATCGAGTTGATTTTTTACAGAAACTCTTAAAACATTATTTTAAAAATAATGAGCGGTTTGGATCATATTTGTGGGACCCGAGGTGTGCCCCATAAAAGTGTATGTGCAAGATATGTGCACAAATGTATGTGTCCTTAGCATTTTTTAGAATTTATTCTGAAAATTGAAAGGATGAAGGCCCAATGAGTCAATGACAATAAAGGACCTTGCTACAAGTACAGCAACAAGGGTACAGCAGCGAGGTACAGACCTCGTTTGCTCCCGTTTCGGGTCCTGCAAAGATGATCGGAACCGCTCATTTTGTTTAAAACATTTCGTTTAGGGTCCCTGTAAAAAATCATCTCAATCCGATATCGGAAAAGGTGTTTATGAACAAGGCAATGGCCAGAGTGCTACTGGGAAAGTATTGTTGGAAGTATGAGTTGTTGCATGTTTCTCCTAAATCGGGTTGTTCTTAGGGATGGATGAGTGTTCTATGGGGTAGGATTTGCTAGCTAAAAGGGTTAAATTGCAAGATGGGAGATGGTAGGAAGATTAATACTGTGTTTAGGGATCAGTGGATTCCAAATTCTTGCAACCTGATTATTCAATCCAATGCAGTCTCTTGTTTTAATGATTTCAAGGTGAGGGATTTGATGGACTGGCATAGGTATACTTGGCACAAGCCTCTTATTCATGAGGTGGTGTTTCCCGCGGAGGTGGTGCCAAAGATTTTGTTCATATGTACTCCAAGTACATAAATTAGGGATTGGGGGTCCCATGTATCCTGATTTTAGGCCTGTCAGATATTTGGGTTGGTCCCATATTGGTGTTTTCTTTGTTGGTATCTTGTCAATCTAGGAATTGGGTCTCGGATTAGACACTATGTTCTCTTTTTGTTTCTATTAATCTTTGTAACATCTTTAAAGGTTAATAAAATTTCTTTTCCACTGTTAAAAAAAAGTACATAAATTGGGAATGTAGTGGTTTGGGAATCTTATGAGAAAGGTCTTTTTTCCGGTCAAGTTAGCTTATTTTGTGGCTCTATAAACACCCAGGTAGTGCGGATAGAGTGTCTTTTGATCAATGGGGAAAGGTGTGGGGTTTAAATGTTCCTCCCAAACTCGAGTTGTTCATTTGAATAGTTATTCATAGGATTTTGGTGGTTAAGGGTGGTTAATTTAGAATAAAGCTTGTTATAATGATCCTTGTTGTCCGGTCTGTGGAGAGCATGAGTCTGTTGAGCATCTGCTCTTTGCTTGTGAGACTGCGAAGAAATTTGGAGGGCGTCTAGGTTGGGTTTAGATTCATTTTCGGGCACTCCAATCTTGTTTGATGATTGGTTTAAGGGTTGGATTCATGAGGCTCCCAATGTGGAGGTTGTAATCGAGTCTATTTGTCTCCTTTGGGGGAGATTTGGTGCACTCATAATTAATGTGTTTCCAGTGAAAAAAGATGTGATACTGATAAGTGTCTTCAGAAAGTTTGACTTTTATTCAATCAGGTGGTTAACTTAAAATTGTCTGATAGATTTGTTGAGACATGAGTTGCAAGTGGGGGTGAATTCTTGAAATTTTGGGAGAGTTACTGAGGGAGATCCTTGTAAAATTGTGGTTGATGGTGCTTGTCATGTGATAAATGGTGGAATATTTGAGAGCCAGGGAGGAGGATTTACCTAAGTGATAGTGAATTCAACTGTTTACTAAAAAAAAGATTGTGAATTCAACTGGAATGGTGGAGGAGTTGGTTGCTCTTCGACCAGTTAGATGGGCAAAGGTGTCGTTCTGTTTTTTTTTTTAAACATTCTTTAAAAAAAAAGTAATTTCAAGCTCAAATATAATAAAAATGAGAAATAATTTTTTAATTTTTTTTGTACCATTTAAAATATCTCAATGAAATCTATCAAACAATATCTATATTGGTAGAAAAATACCTTCATTTTCTAAAAGTTCCTTTTTGAAGAAACCATAACGGAGCCTTAATAAAGCTAGGGGGATCCTAAACGTGCACATCTTGACGTTGGATGCAATTTTAGTGGTGATGAAGGGCTTGAATAGTGTTGCTACGTACTACAAGAAAAATAGGATACTCCAGCGCTCAAAAGTGTTGGTAAAGGTTCACAAAAACGATGCTATTGCCCTTTTGGGCTATACCAACGCTTGGGCAAAGCGCTGGCGCAGACGCGCTACTATAGGTCTATGCCAACACTTTTTGTGGGTGTTGGTATAGATTTATGTTGACCAGTACTAAACCAAAACACTGGCGTAGACTCTCTTTACCAAAAAGAATGCTCAGGATCAACATTTTTTAGTATTGCTGAGTTTCGAACTCTAGACCTTTCGCTCACCTAGACCCTCGCGTGCACCTGCTCCAACCATTGCACCAAATACCATTTTAAATGTATGTTTGAAACTATTTAATATATAACATATGTTTCAGATCTACTTTTTATTAAATACTAAGTAGATTATTATAAAAGGTGAATCACTACTCCCATGAGAATTATTTTATGCTTTATTTTTGTTCCACTAACATGTCAAAAGCTTTTTTTTTTTTTTTAGTTTTATATTTGTATTTTACAGGATCTTTTCCAAGCACTACTACCACGACATTGAAGAATGCATCTATTGAGAATATTGCTTATTTCGACTTAAGCAAAATTTTAGATACATCTCGACCCCTCATATTTAATAAACAAGGATAACGTAATGAACAGACTAGATCATCGTGCATGATTGTGTTGAGACATTAAAGTATTAGATGTATCCTGGCCCCACTAGTGTCTTTATTTTTTAATCTGAACCATCTATCTTTAACATATTACGAAGTTCATCATTCCTGCCAAGAATGAAGTTAATCGTGTATCACTACACACTTGATCGGACAGAAAAACCCATTTTGTTAATAAAATTGTGTCTCAAATAAAGAAACTTTCTAAACCCAATCAAGACATTTTTTACGAAAATAATATAATCAACAAGAAAAACAAAATCATCGGTCTGGATCATCATAATTGTGTCGCAGTCGAATGGCTATCGTATGTTCAAATATACCACAAGACTTAGTTTGTTAACATTTACATTGAACATATAGAATTAAAAAGTCATTACCGACTCAATTTTTACAGTGGTCGATCTGAACCAATTTTTTTTTTGTTGACATGAGTCGATCTGAACCATTAGGATTTTACATCTCACTGATTCCATTGTTGTCGCCGAAATTGGAGATCATCGAATATTGAGATGTGCTAAATAATCATACCGAAAATTATTAGCAAATTGTATAACATATACTCCAGTATAGTTAAAAATTGTTCGATTAATGGTTATTTTCTTTGGATCTATTCCAGCGCTTTTCTTGGGCCGCTGAGAAATGGAGGGCATATTCCAGCGCTTTTTATGAGCGCTAGTAAATGGGGGGCATATTCCAGCGTTTTTGATCGAGCGCTGAAAAATGGTAGCCCAATTCTAGCCCTTTTGCTTTGGGCGCTGAGAAATTCCCATTCTAGCAGCGGTTAGAAAAAATGCTGCTATAAACCTCCTATTGTAGTGCTTTTTGTAAGCGCAAAAGTGATAGTGTTGTCCAAATTTCTTGGGATCTTTGCATGTACCAGATTGGATCTATAGTGGTGAAGGACTTGCATAGTGTTAACGTACGGATGCAATTTTAGTGGAGAAGGGGTTTGGATAGCACTGTTGCTACTGCATGCTAGCCTGGATTTTCAGCATGTACGTACTGAGGTTATAGTGATGAAGGGCTTGCATAGTGTTGCTACTGCTAAGTGCTAGCTAGCTTGGATCTTCAGCATGTACGGAGGGATTTCACTCGTTTTGTTTTGTAATTTTTAAATTGGAGTGCTGCTATCAGCAGAGACAAGTTGCAGGAAACTACGTAGAGACAAATGCGTTTAGTTCCATTTCGGGTCCCGAAAAAATCTAGAAAAATATCTATAAATTTTTGAATATTATTTTATGGAACCCTGTAAAAAATCAGCTCCAGTGGATATCGATAAGTATTACTTTTGGATTTGTCGGGACGAACTGAGCAGTTTCACTTCTACGAATCTAAAAGTAATACTTATCAATATCCACTGGAGTTATTTTTTACAGGGCTCTATAAAATAATATTCAAAAATTTATGGCTATTTTTCTAGATTTTTTCGGGACCCGAAATGGGGCCAAACGCGTTTGTCTCTGCGTGTTTCCCTACAACTTGTCCCTGCTGTTAGTATTTTTGTTTTAATTAGTGTAATTTGTGTGCATCTAAAAAGCTACCTCGCAGTATCGTGCACCTAGCGCATAATGTTGCTAGTGTACCTCAAAATGTTGCATATATAATCGTTCAGTAGTGATAATAATGTATTTCTGTTTCGTTTTCTCAATAAAAAAAAGACCAATGAGACATATCCAAGTTTACATCCATTCTAGTCATGACATTCTTTCTCGCAATTTAGGCTGGAACTCATAACATATATAATAAGAGGGTCTCACATGCCACAATTATTTGTGAGAAAGGATGAGCGAATAGATGTCAATTTGGATATGTGCCTAGCATTGTTGACTAAAAAAACAACTCCTACATATGCGAACTAGGGGGGTCTAGTGATAAATAATTCTTGCATTTAATGATGGAACTAGGGGGTCTAGTGGCGGCGGTCGCCACGACAAGAATTTTAGAAATTGTAATTATTATATGTATATAAAAAAATTATCCCCAACTTATATAGTCTCCCCATCGCTAGATTTTTTTTCCTTATTTTTTGTTATATACTAGTCCTAAATCTTCTATTTTTTTTTGTTAGATTTCTTGGAGGGTTCCAACCTAAAATCAATTGGCAATAGGTGGAGTAACCTCTAGAATATATTAACCAAGTTTGGGTGGCTTAGATGAGTAATGTGGGATTAAGTTTAATACTCCCCCTCACGTGCAGCCCGGATGCACGTGGAGGTTGGAATTGAAGAAATAAGATATTTGACTCGGGCGACCCCTCACGTGGAGGTATGAATTGATAAGATGAGGCCACCCAAGACCTAGTTCTGATACCATGTTATGATATAAGAGAAAGAAATAATATTGTATTGAATTGTGTTTTGTACAAATGAGAGGGCTCATATATATAGTGTGAGCCATGATACAATAAAGGAAAATACAATCACAATCTTAATCATATAAAATCACTATCATATAAAATCATAATAATATATGATTTGATAATATATGATTTGATCTTGTGATCTAGAATATTCTAACATCCCCCCTCAAACTCAAGGTGGTAAAGCAGAGACCGACTTGAGTTTGGAAACTAAGTCATGAAAACGCCCAAGAGGGTGCGCCTTGGTGAAAATGTCAGCAGTCTGATCAGATGACGATACTGATAGAAGACGAAGAGTGCCGCTAGCAACATGTTAACGCACAAAGTGACAGTCAATCTCGATGTGCTTGGTGTGATCATGAAAGACATCATTGCGAGCAATCTGGATGGCACTCTGGTTGTCACAACAAAGGGTAGTACTAGTGGAATGGTGAACATCCATATCGGTAAGTAGCCATCGTAGCCATAGGAGTTCTTGGGTGGTATCTGCCAAAGCACAGTATTCGGCTTCAGTACTTGACCGGGAAACAACAGTTTGTTTCTTACTGCGCCAAGAGATGAGGGAATCACCAAGAAAGAAATAATAGCCTGTGATAGAACGACGATCGGTAGGATCTCCAGCCCAATCTGCATCAGAGTAAGCTCGCAGCTCTAAGGATGAATGAGCAGCGTAGTGGAGACCATAAAACAAAGTCCCTTTGACATAGCGAAGAATACGAAGAACAGCATCGTAATGGGTCGTTCGTGGGGATGATAAAAATTGGCTAACAAGATGAACAACATAAGCTATGTCCGGTCGAGTAACTGTGAGATAAACAAGACTGCCAACCAATTGACGATATAAGGTGGCATCAGAAAATGGAGTACCATCTAGAGGAGTAAGGCGAACATTGGGCTCCAGAGGATTTGAGGCAGTCTTGCAATTAGTGAGGCCAGCACGAGAGAGAAGGTCAGAGGCATATTTGGCTTGTGAGAGATAATAGCCAGAGGGATCCGAAGAGATTTCAAGGCCCAAGAAGTAGCTTCGAAGACCCAAGACCTTCATTTCGAAATGCCGGCTAAGGAGATTCTTGAGTTCAGTGATACCAAGACTATCATCCCCAGTGATTATCATGTCATCAACGTACAGGAGAAGGGAAACAGTACCATGCTTAGATTTGCGAATAAACAAGGCAGAATCATGTGGACTAGATGAAAATCTGAATGTCTAAATTGTAGTGCTGAATTTGGCGAACCATGCTCGAGGAGCTTGTTTGAGGCCATAGAGGGCACGACGAAGCTTATAGACCTTGTTTGGAGGATGAGTATACCCAAGAGGTGGCTTCATATACACTTCCTCAACAAGATCACCATTGAGGAAGGCATTTTTGACATCCATCTGATAGAGTGGCCATTTATGGATAGCAGCAACGGCAATTAGACTCCAAACAGAGGTAAGACGAGTAACTGGAGCGAAAGTCTCCTCATAGTCAATGCCATATTCTTGGTTAAACCCCTTTGCCACCAAGCGGGCTTTATACCGTTCAACAGAGCCATCAGAGCGGGTCTTAATTTTGTACACCCATTTGGAGCCAATGGGAGTTTTGCCTGGGGGAAGATCAACCAAATCCCAAGTTTGAGTACTAGTCAAAGCCTACAGCTCGTCTGTCATTGCTTGCTGCCAAAGAGGGTTAGTACTAGCTTCACGATAAGAGTGTGGTTCATAATGTGAAAGGATAGTGGAAAAACAATGGTAATCACGAAGATGAATAGGTATTTCCCGTATGCTATCAGAACGACGGAGAGGTGGAGGAACAATGACATCATTATTAGGAGATGACTCGGAAGGCTCCGGGAGGGAGGAGCCAGAAGATGCAGGTGAAGAATCAGCAGGCAGAACAGAGGCATCTGGGATAGGCTGCGGAGAAGACGTGTGGAGAGAACCTGTATCAAGCTCATTAGGGAATAACTCAATGGATGAGTCAGTAAAAAAAAAGGAGACGTCAGTGGTGCGTAAGTGAAACTTAGAGAGAAAAGAAAAGGTTTTGTGTTCCCAAAAAATAACATGACGGGATATGCGAAGACAACGAGAAATGGGATCCTAGCAGCGATAACCTTTATGTTCAATTCCATAACCTATGAAACAACAAAGACAAGCTCTAGGCTCTAGCTTGGTATGTTCACGAGGTTGAAGTAACACAAAGCATGAACATCCGAAACTCGAAGATGGTCATAATTGGGAGAGATACCATACAACTGTTCATAAGGTGTCATATTGTTGATGACTGGGGATGGAATGCGATTGATGGTATATACAGCTGTGAGAGCTGCTTTGCCCCAAAAATATTTAGGACACGAGGCTGAGATAAGAAGAGCACGAACTGTGTCTAGAATGTGGCGGTGTGTTACGTTCAGCATGACCGTTTTGTTGGGATGTACCTGGACAAGATCTATGTGGGAGAGTACCATTATGACGGAGAAAGTTGAGAAAGTTGGTTTCTCTATATTCCATAGCATTATCAGAACGAAAAACTTATATAGAGCAAGAGAATTGAGTTTTCACCATGTTCGCAAAGTCAACATAAATTTTTGGTAACTCAGATCGTTTGTGAAATAGATATATCCAAGTAAAGCGCGAATAATCATCAACAAATATGACAAAGTATTTGGAGCCCCCTATGGTGGCATTGGGAGAAGGTCCCCAAATGTCTGAATGAACCAAGTTAAAAGGTGCAGAGGAAATAGAATCTGAATTATTGAAAGGTAAAGCAGGTTGTTTAGCAAGTTGACAAGGTAAACAATCAATATTGGTGTTTCTCACAGATCCTAACTGACCACTAGATACTAAAGAACGTAAACGACTAGCCGACACATGACCCAAACGTGAGTGCCAAAGACTCAAAGACGAGATGGAAGAAGCACAAGCTGCGGACTGAACTGAGGAAGTAAACCGAGGCGGAAGGTGAAGACTGATGAGCTCAAAAAGGCATCCTGTCCTACGCCCTATCCCACTGGTATGCCCTGTATGTGGATCCTACACCTAGCAACCAGAAGGAGAAAAGAGAACAGTAAGTCCAAGTTCACAGAGTTGACCAACAGAGATTAGGTTTAAAGTAAGGGCCGGTATGAGATAACTATCAGGAAGAGATACATTAGTAGTAAAGACATGGCCTACGTGACTGACATGCATATGTGATCCATCAGCGGTATGAATAACAAGCATAGAAGAAGAGGTTGACTTGGGAGAAAAAATAGTGGAATCAAAAGTCATATGATTGCAACAGGCAGAATCAAAATACCAAGAGAAGATACCTGAAGTGACAGACAGGGCAGTGGGAGAAGGTGTACCAGAATGTGAGGAAACCTGTTTGAGGATGGACTCAAGGTCATGCATGGAGATGGAAGGAACATAATGTTCCGGAGGAGAGGGCATGTCAGAGGAAGAACCCTCGGCAGCAGCAGCAGCAGTACGAGATGTAGACGATGGTTTGAACTGATTATGAGGTTTGTTTTGACCACCCTTGGCCAAGGAATTGCAAGAATAGTTTGACTGCTTGTAGGGATTGCCTGAATGGTTTGACTGCTTGTAAGGATTGCCTGAAGGATGCGACTGCTTGTAGGGATTTTTGGGGCAGTCATATTGCCGATGCCCAGGACCAGTCTTGTGACAATGCTTGCAGACCCTAATAGGACACTACACCAAATTATGATCGGGGCTATGACAGTATCGACAACCATCGCCATCTGAACTTGGGATGGCAGAACGTCCAGTGGACTGAGAGGTGACAAGTACCGTGTCTAGATGCTGATGTTGAGTCTTGAGAGTTCCAAGACGGGTTTCCTCGGAAAGAAGCTCAGAGATTGCTTGTTCTAAGGTAGGTAGTGGACTGCGATGAAAGAGAGATGCACGAATAGGCTCAAAATCAGCAGTGAGAGCCATGAGAAAAAGAATAAGACGTTGTTGGTCTCGATAGGTGGTAAATTTTTGGGCATCAGTAGCATCGTTCCATGTAGGTTCGGAAAGAGATAACTGATCCCAAACCCCATACATCTGAGAGAGGAAATGATTAATAGATTGGCCGGGTTCCTGGCGCATGCGATGAAGATGACTCAATAGTTGATACTGATGGCAAGACCCGTGGTACTGTATCGTTCTTTTAGGAACTCCCAGATTTCTTTAGCAGGGGATTCGGCATCCTGAAATCTACCAAATTGTAAACTGATAGAGGTGACCGAAGTGTTGCGAATCCAAGTAATAATCTGATGATTCTTGCTGTTCCATTCTTCCAATCGTTCACCATATTTGTCCTGGGATTCAGTGGCACCTCGGGTGGGTTTAATGACTTTGCCAGTAATTACACGCCAGAGTTTCTTGCCTTTGAGAAAACTGGACATAGCTTGAGCCCAAAGGACAAAGTTTGTGCCGTCGAGAGTGACGGAAATGGGTTGAGATGTGTCCGAACGGTCCATGGAAAATAGCTGACTGGTATGTGATTTCGGAAGAAAATAGATCTGTAATTATGGAGTTGGAAACTGGAATTCTGGTTTGGAAAAGTTTGGTTGGGATTTGAACTTTGAAAGTGGGCTTTGGCAGATTTCGGTGGACGGCAGTTATGATGATGGCCGGGATTGGTTTTGGATGATGGTGCTTGGATGATGATGTATGGTAATGAAATGGATGGCAGGATATGATTAAATGAATGGTAGTGTTATCTTGGCTTGGAACTTGTAAAAGCGAGGCAGGGAACGTGGATTTTAACGGTGGAAGAAAAAGAATGATACTGAAGGATGAAAGAAGAACAACGGTGGGAAGCTAGGTTTAAAACCGTAGCTCTGATACCATGTTAGATTTCTTGGAGGGTTCCAACCTAAAATCAATTGGCAATAGGTGGAGTAACCTCTAGAATATATTAACCAAGCTTGGGTGGCTTAGATGAGCAATGACACTTTTCAAGAAAGAAGACCCATAAAAGTATACCAAAATTAAATTCAATGGGCCAAAGTAAAATAATATAAAGGATGAGGTGTAATTAAAGAAGAAAAAAAATTCCACTTACCCTAAAACAACTTAACCTAAAAAATTAAAATTAGTCTTTTTTCGTACTCTTTGTGCAAATGAAAAATATCATCTACTATATTTTTATTATGTTATTTTAATTTTTTTTAGAGTAAATGACTATTAATATTGTAATACATTTTTTTTATTTTTTGAGTATACATTTTGCCATTATTAGGGTAAAATTTTGGTTCCGTTTTTTATTGTATTTGGCAAGATTTGACCATTTGTAAGTGTTAATTGTCCTATTTTTATTGGTGTTGTTATGGGGTCGTGGGAAACATGGTTATTAAATAACCAAAAAGTTGAGGGAAAGGCTACAATACACACCCCTTATTTGGGTGTGTATCATATGCACCCCCTAAATGGTTATGAATTATAGAGAAAAAGTTACGAATCGTATAAATGTTACGATATACACCAAAATGTTATGAATCATAATGAAAATGTTACGAATCGTACTGCTGAAAAGTTATGAATTTTAGAACAAAAGTTACGAAACATGCTAAAATGTTACGAATGAACCATAAAATAGGTGCATATGATACACCCTTTTAAGGGGTGTGTATTGTAGACTTTCCCAAAAGTTGAATATAAACTCTTGCATTTTTTTCAGGGAAAAAAGGGTCAATTGTTCTCCACCACCGGTTCCGATCCAAGATTATTTCCACCGGAAGTGCGACTCTCTCCGACTCTCCGTGAATGTATTGTAAGAAGATTCGTATCAGGCCTAGGTAGTGACCATTCAAAAAAAAAAAAAAAAATTGCCTGATGGTCACGTGGCTAATGACTAATTATGCTGCTTAACTACGCTTAAGAAATTAGTCCAACTTTAGTTCTCTAAGCAAACTAACGTACTCTGCCTCCATCCCGGTAGGAGTATGTTAAAGAAAGGTAACCCGAGCAATTCTGTTCGCCCTCACAATGGGTGAGGGTAACTTTACGTACATTCAGTGAGGTATGTTGCAGATTTTATTTAATAATGACAGCTTACTTTTCATGTCTGGTTAGGAGAACATACAACAATTCAGCTCAATTGGATTGTGGTTTTGCTCTATCCACCTATAAACTTAAGAATTAGATTTTTTGATGAAATACTTACTTACCACTTCTCGACTGAGCTAAACTTTTGTGTGATCTCCAAATAAATCAATTCATACATAATGAGATATTCTGATTACTATAGGAATCCAAATCGGTAACATAACTCATAGAATGCAAATAAAGTAACCTTCAAAGGCAAAGGTGAATGAAATCGCGCTCCCTGTGACATGTGCACATTGGTCGTGATTTTTTGGCAACCAACATTTTCTTGATGTACTCCCTCCATCGCAAATTCTTGGTCATCTATAGTTTTACGTGCAATTTTTAATGGCCTATATCTCTCAATTTTCAATTTTCCATCGAAAAACATTTTTGATATATATCGAAAACCCAGGCGCTAACCTCCCTCCTGTGCAGGCACAAGTTCGATCAAAAACACGTAACTGGCTGGATTGCTTGTTTACTACTTATCAAATTCGAGGGACAATTCGAAAATCATCTCTCTTTTGCGAATTGCAGTTAACTCCCCTTGTAAAACAGAGTACTTCACAAAATCTTCTTTACATCCCCGTCCAGCACAGCAGAGAATTGCTCTTGGGACCTTGAATATTTTTCCTATTATGACCTTCAGGATTCCGAGAATTGTAGAGATGTGCATGAATTAATCCTCACACTTGATTGTAAAAAGTAAAAATTTGGTCTGGAGATATCTTTTGATGGTCCTCTAATACAAAACATTTGTGGTTCATAATTTTCTTTTTCTTTTGTTTTTGCATGGCGAAAGTTAATAGTAGTTTAGTTAGTAACGTTTGAACCCCGAACAAATCAATTATAGCATACGATGTCTATCATTAGACTGCGACTTCAGTTGCTTTGTGGTATCGATTATTCAAATGCAATCCGACCACTAATATCAGATGAGGACTACTCATGCTGTCATGCATTAAGTAAAAAGGTAACAGAATGGATCAAAATGACCCACCATTAATGTCATAAAAAGCTACTTTTGAACCGCAAAAATTCAGCACGGCAATTGAGTTCTTGCCACCTTAAATAATAAGGTTAAAGCATCCCATTCAAACATGACTGAGAACATACACACCAACACACCTGTAATGGGACCTCACACTGCAAATTTGAGGTCCAAAAGTGAAAAAAATACTGTTAGTAACATGTGCATCTAGGAGTGCATCTAGGAAGAAGGTATGATCTACTCTTATCGTCCGGTTTGCTACCCCGATTATTTTGCTGGATTGGCTATTTGTTCAGCCTAGCTAAACCGATATTTGGTAGGCACTAGGCACACACATTCAAACAATTTTTTTGCCAACTAAATAGTCTCTCTATGGACGAATTATATGTGGTTAACCTTGTTAGAACCATAGGCCACGGTCTCATTATGTTGGCGAATTCCATAATAAAACACTCATAATTGTATCCCATTTATCGAGTTGTAATTTATTTATTTATTTTTAGAGCGGTCGCAGAGAGTGGCATTATGTAACCAAATCTATAGGGGCACACCGGTGTGCTCCCATGGATGTGGTTACACAATGCCACTCTCTCCGACCGCTCTAAAACAAATTTGCGGGTGCGATATTAAATGCCATAAAAGATTTAATTGAAACTCTTCTTACGACCAATTAATTTTGAGAAAGATGCTGAAAAAGCGGTCCTACAAACCCAACCCTGTTTTTTTTTTTAATCCGCACCCAACCCTGTTCATTACTAGAGTCTAGCTCCCTTCTCCAATCACCCGGTTACGGGTTACCCTCCCCAGCCCGGACTTGGAAATTACGAACTTTGGCCGACAAGCAAGTAATTAGTATCACATTTTTTTACATTAGCGTCTCCATAATTTGTCCTTGTTAATTAAGTCTATTTATATTGTTACTTGGAGATTAGTAATGCGTTTCTTGTGATGGTAGATAGTAAAAGACTTGACATATTAATGAGCTTTATTCAGTTCGATTAGTGCGATGTTGGCTCGCGAGCTTGCGGGTTACTACATGGTGGCGAGCTGTATAAATTCAAAGGGTGTGTCGAAATTATCACGGAGAAGCACGTACCCAATAAAATTTCCATGTGGTTAATTAAAGGTTATAATCAGATTTGGTATAGGAATTAGCTGGTATTGCGGGATCCGGGGATCCAGCGGCCATAGGGGAACTGCAGGATCTAAAGTGCGCCAAAACTACGTCGTTTTGGCGCAAAATGGGATGCAGCCAAACCGAGCCAAGGAAATAAACCCAGAGAAAAAAAAATATGTGTTCCAAACTTTAATCCGTTTGAATCGGTGGAAAATTTTTAGTTTTCTGATCATTTTATCCTAAATGATCATAATTAAATTTTGACTTTAGAGCTCTCGTTGATTAGCCCTAAGAGATATTTGATTCTACGACTTTCTTAGGGTTAATCAACGAGAGCCCTAAAGTCAAAATTTAATTAAGACCCTTTAGAATAAAATGATCAAAAAAAATAAAATCTTCCCACCGATTCAAACGGATTGAAATTTGGAACACTTAATTTTTCAACCTCTTTAAACAGTTTATATATTAAAAAATATGGTTAAAAAATTAAGTGTTCCAAATTCCAATCCGTTTGAACCGGTGGAAAGATTTTAGTTTTTCAATCATTTTATCCTAAATGGTCATAATTAAATTTTGACTCTATAGCTCTCGTTGATTAGCCTTTAGAGATATTTGATTCTACGACTTTCTTATGGCTAATCAACGAGAGCCCTAAAATCAAAATTTAATTATGACCATTTAGAATAAAATGATCAGAAAAATAAAATCTTCCCACCGATTCAAACGGATTGAAATTTGGAACACTTAATTTTTTAACCATATATTTTACTAATATATAAACTGTTTAAAGAGGTTGAAAAATTAAGTGTTCCAAATTTCAATCCGTTTGAATCGGTGGGAAGATTTTATTTTTCTGATCATTTTATCCTAAATGATCATAATTAAATTTTGACTTTAGGGCTCTCGTTGATTAGCCTAAGAGATATTTGATTTTATGACTTTCTTAGGGTTAATCAAGGAGAGCTCTAAAGTCAAAATTTAATTAAGACCCTTTAGAATAAAATGATCAAAAAAATAAAATCTTCCCACCGATTCAAACGGATTGAAATTTGGAACACTTAATTTTTCAACCTCTTTAAACAGTTTATATATTAGTAAAAGATATGGTTAAAAAATTAAGTGTTCCAAATTTCAATCCGTTTGAATCGGTGGGAAGATTTTATTTTTCTGATCATTTTATTCTAAATGGTCATAATTAAATTTTGACTTTAGGGCTCTCGTTAATTAGCCTTAAGAAAGTCGTAGAATCAAATATCTCTTAAGGCTAATCAACGAGAGCCATAGAGTCAAAATTTAATTATGACCATTTAGGATAAAATGATTGAAAAACTAAAATCTTTCCACCGGTTCAAACGGATTGAAATTTAGAACACTTAATTTTTTAACCATATTTTTTAGAGTAAATTACACTAAGCCCCCCTCAATTAATTTGCATTTTCACTTAACCCCCTCAGACTACAAAATCCGACATTGTGCACCCTCTAACTATCTAGAGTTGACACTTAACACCCTTTTGTTAGGTCTCCGTAGGAAAAATGCAACGACAGCAGTCTCCGGCCACTGGACAACCGATCCGAGCCGTCCAAAATTTTTTTATAAAAATATTGAGTGGGCTAGCACGGGAATCAACGTCATCCGACATGCGTAGGTGCTCAATCCAAACATCCCAAAAATTTAAATGGGGTATTTGGATCAAGCACCTACGCACGTCGGATGCTGTTGATTCCCGCGTGAGCCACTTGGTTTTTTTTAAAAAAAAATTTTGGACGGCTCGGATCGGCCGTCCGGTGGCCGGAGACGGCCATCGTTGCATTTTTCCTACGAAAACTTAACAAAAGGGTGTTAAGTGTTAACTCTGGATAGTTAAATGGTGCACAATGTCGGGTTTTGTAGTCTGAGGGGGTAAAGTGAAAATAGGAATTAATTGAGGGGGGCTTAGTGTAATTTACTCTATTTTTTAATATATAAACTGTTTAAAGAGATTAAAAAATTAAGTGTTCCAAATTTCAATCCGTTTGAATCGGTGTGAAGATTTTATTTTTTTGATCATTTTATTCTAAAGGGTCTTAATTAAATTTTGGTTTTAGGGCTCTCGTTGATTAACCCTAAGAAAGTCGTAGTTACAAATATCTCTTATGGCTAATCAACGAGAGCCCTAAAGTCAAAATTTAATTATGATCATTTAGGATAAAATGATCAGAAAACTAAAAATTTTCCACCGATTCAAACGGATTAAAGTTTGGAACACATATTTTTTTTTCTCTGGGTTTATTTCCTTGGCTCGGTTTGGCTGCATCCCATTTTGCGCCAAAACGACGTAGTTTTGGCGCACTTTAGATCCTGCAGTTCCCCATGGCCGCTGGATCCCCGGATCCTCCCGGATCCGGTATTGGAGGGCATCACCGCACTTGATTAGTTAGGATTCCGAGAATAGGGTTGTATTGGCGGTGGGCCCCAATTAATACATACTCCCTCCGTCCCAATTTAATTGTCACTTTTGGGAGTTCGTGTCACTTTTCAAATGATTATATCTTATAATTTATAATGTTTTCGGTGATTTTGAAAATATTGTATTATAGAACAAATCGAGATCTATCAAATAAGATCCATATTGGATGGATATAAAATTCATTACCAATTTAAAGATATAATTAATTTTTTTATCCAGTTAGAATAGAACTGGGATAAGTAAATTAGGACGGAGGGAGTATATCACACGGCAACAACTCTATAAAGAGGGAAGCATGGGGTTTTGCTGAGAGGAGTTCTTGGCCGTTGGACGGAGAGAAGGACATCACAGAAACAAAGTAGGACTCCGGTTTCGATGGCTGGCTAATTCCATTCTCTAGGGGAAGATGAAACTTCGTATCAAGTAACTTTGTTTATGTGTAGAATTTTAGTTTATTATTCAAATCGATTGTATAACTAAGAATCCGTTTTGTTTTGATCGAATGGAATGATTTTAATGGTTTTAATCTATTGAGCATTTGTATGCGCGCTTTCAAATGCGAGTTATACAATGGTTTTCATTTATTGTAATTGGAGTTCTAAGATAGATTATGCTCGTAAGACGGATTGTGCCGTTAGGCGACCTGACCGTGTTGTTGAGACGGCCTGTGCTATGGGTTAGTCTATGCCTTTTAACAATGCAATTATTTTCTTGACAATTATCAAAAGGGTTTGCAAGTCCTAGCGATAATCCCTTCTGATTCGATTAATTAAACCTAGCCTATGCATATCGTTGTTACGTGGTCGGAGTGGATTCAAAACCCTAAATCTTTTTCCCATCAACTTTCAAACTCTTAATTTAATTGTTCCTTTTTTAATCAGTTCTCAAAATCAAATCAATCGAACTTTTTCCGTCCAAATTAATCTAGAAATTAATCGAATTTAGTGCAACTTAGTTATACTATCCTTGATGATCAACACTTGATCTTAACCACTGTTTCACAAAATAGTAGTTAACTCCAAAATTTTATAAATTTATTTTTGACACGAAACGACACGGTCAAGCATCCAGATGATAATCAGGTTCCTATTGTTTCGATTGATTTCACGTAAGCTCGAGGGGCTTTTTTAGCCCAATCTAGAGTGAGAAAGCCCAAAATCCATTTTTTCAGTGAGATCGATCTGCTGGCTGACAGGTCGATTTGGCGCCCACCACTTCAATTAATCTTTCCCCCATGGAATCTCTTCAGTCCAATCCTCTGGTGAGACACTTTCCTCACCCGCAAGATGCATTTGTCGGCCGCCACTTTGTTCTCATGGCTGCCACTTCGATTTTCCTAAAAATCTGGAAGTTTTGGCAAGTGTTTAATCCGAGCTCAAACTCTTCACGACTGATCGGCCAACTTGGTGGACACGAACAGGACTCTTAGAGATAGAGTTCTAGGCTCCTAATTACTCCAATTAATCGGATTAGTTTAATTCGGTTGATTTTCTCTTTAAACTCTATATAAAGGAGCGTTAGGGTTCGGAGATATTACAACATACAATTCAATCATCTACTACCATGAAGCTCTAGCGTACTCCTCCCTCATATACTACCTACAAAACCACCCAACTCCCCATGAACTAAAATGCCCGAGTGATCAAACCCCAAAGAACCCACCTAGTGCTTAGGATTTCGTGAACCAATCACCCTAATCAACCTCAAATCAAGCAACCAAGCTACCGATGGATCAAGGTGGAAAGGTCACAAGGCCTTTGGTTTGTTTCAATTTATGTTTCATAGCTTTCTAACCCCTGTTTCTACATCTTTAAACTTTATGTTCTGGCATGAGGAAGAACAATACCAGCCGACACTTCGATGTGCCGACTGGTACATTAAACTAGTATGATCTGGTGGCCAACAAATCGATTTGCTGGTACAGTTTGCTACTCTATTGTATTTTGCTATATTTTGCATGGTGTCACATTTCCCTATCTCGTATGGTTTACATACTGTCCAGATCACTTATTTACTTGTTTAATAGCTAAAAATTAACTTTTTTGTGTAGAGTTAAATCATACATCGAAAAGCCTTATGTCGAATGAGTACGGGCCAACCTTTGTGGTTGGGCAGAGAGGAGTACCTAATTCTTTCCCTCCACTATTGCCTTGGCTCTCGATTCCAAAATCTCTGTCCAGTTCGGTTTCTAAAATTAAGTGGTGACTTTAAACAACAAAAGTGCACCTCAACAGACTCTTCTGATAATTAATAGCCAAGCCGCAATGGGTGTCTCGATGCTTCTCCATCCCATCTAGCCATCACTGTGTGGTGAGACCTGCCGCCTCGCATCCCGCAGGCAACAGACCTACAAGCTTTCATCGATCAATGCATATGGAGAAACATTGGTCGTTGAAAAAATTAATGTCCAACTATAAGGAGCAGTTTGTCGTCAGCAATAATGTCCAATTAACAGTATGACCACAGTGAAGTGCAGAGCTAGCTAAAATTGTGAACTTGGGAGGCCAGGGTGGCAGAGTGAATGAGATGAAAATGGATAGACATGAGAATTAAGAGGATTAAAAAAAAAAACATTTTGTGGGACTACGAAGGGTAGACTTATAAAATATGGGCCCTTCAAAAATTTTAAAGAGCTTTGGGCTTGGTGAGTGCTACCTCACCTTTCTTGTTGGAGAAAAATTATATTTGTGTAATTTCGTAAGATCTTGGGAATAAGATATTGTTAATATTGAAGGATTTCAAGTATTGGATTGTTGTGTATAGTTTAGGGGATTTCATGGAGAGAGCTACCAATTTTAATGAGGAAATTTACTAGGAGAGGATAAAGGTATGATCGATCAGTGGTGAGGAACAAAATATATACCTACAGGGGATGTAGCAAAAAATAAATATAACACCAAATTTGAACGGTCGTCGGGTCGTGTCACAAAAAAAAATAATCCAAAATATCAATCAGACAAACAAAAAGACGGCAATGATTAAAAAAAAAAAAAACAAATAGACGGCCAGAATTGCTATTTAGGCCGTGTTTGGACACAAGATTTGTCTAAGTTAATGGAAAGAGCAATGGACTTCCAAAGTCGAACTCGGAAATCTTTTGCTGAAAATGAAGGACCTTATTCTATAAATTAATACTATTGTGGTCTGGTCTATATGGGTCGACCGTACATAAAAAGAATTTTAATTAATTTTTTTTCTTTTTTGGCAATCTAAGATCCAAACACACCTCTATGATCACAATGAGGAGCAGAGGTAGCTAGCGAAAAAAGTGAAATGAAAATGGAGACTTTTACATGATAAGGGGATTGGCATTTTGGTTCCAAGAAAACAAAAAACCCTTATTAAACGCTTTTAAGATTTTTGAAGGGCCCGGTAATGGCGGAGCTAGGATTTGGCTATGGGGGTGACACTTTCCAATAGTACGCAAAAAGTTGCTTAAACACATGAGTTATCAAAAAAGAAAAAAAAAATAGATGGAAGTTCAGTAATATTTGTTGCATGATGTTTGTAAAAAAACGAAGAGAAATGATATCGTAATACCAGACTTTGTCTTGAGTTTTATTCATCGGTTTCAAAGAATAAAAGGCCTTAGTTCAAAAATATCTTGTAGTCCTTAATGAAAGTCATTGAAAAATTATTTATATGTACGAACCGAACCGTTTATATTTTCAATCGCTATTTTTTCATGTGAGCTATTAGAAATTGGAGTTTAGCTAAATTTTCATTTTTTTTCTCTCTCTCTCACCTGAGTTTCTGGAAATTTTTTCCCCTCTTTTAGACGTTACAAATTGAAACTCGTGAATTTTTATTTAATGGATTGTGGTATGGTAGCATTATCCGATTGCAAATTTTCCAAATTACAAAGATATCATTCTGTTTGTTAGATTTTTTTTCCTCATTAATGCATTGACACTATCGAATCATGATCCTTGTTCAAACTAAGAAAATCACAACGGAAGAAAGATTAGCTAAGGCAAATCCTAAAGGCCACGCAAATTAAACCGAAAGGAGCATGGATGGTCCTAATCCTAAGTCAATTCGCCATAATCCAAATGGATTCCGAAGATCTAGTACATGCTTAATTTCACAATTTACTAAGCAATCTTAACTGCATTGAGAAAATCTAATACTAGCATTAATCATCATTTACCAAAAAGGCAAAACAAAAAGGGAATTTCAATTGCTTTATATATATGTAGGCAATGAAGAAAGATATATAAGAATATATAACAAATACTTATAAACATAAATCAATCTGATCTATTTGGAGAGACGCACACATGCACATGGGTCATTTCTTTCTTTCTTTTATGATCACCCTGGCTGTAGCACTTCAGCTCACTGGTGCAAGTTTTGATGATGTAAGAGTTACTATTATCGACCAGCTTCCAAAGTACCCTCGATTATTGTATTTCCGTTGTCAAGATAAACATCACGATCTTGGAATGAAAGCGCTTTTGTTTCATCAAGTTTTCAGTTGGCGTTTCAAGACTGACTTTATCGGAAGGACTCTTTATTTCTGTCATTTCTACTGGGGTTCCAAAAACCAGATCTTTGATGTTTTCAGTCTCGATATAGAGTACTACCATTGTAATAATGGGGATGTTCATATTCATTGCTTCTGGGCTGTAAGATCTGACGGTTTCTATATCAGCAATGACATCAAGACTTGGGTGAAAATGCATACATGGGCTTGATTACTAGCTAGCGTTTGTTATAAGAGAAGAGAAGATGATGCATTCTTAGCCTGATTTATGGCCAAGTGCAGAAAAGATAAATAATGAGTCATCTTTATTAATCTCTTTTCTATACTTTCACTTATACTTATTAATCTCTTATGATGATGCATTCTTGTATATTCGTTGGGTACGAGTACTGCACCACTCTTGGGACACAATCGCTAGCTAGCTAGCCTCTTTTCCCTTTCTTCGATCCCTCAGCACTCTCCCCCTCCCACTTTGACAGGTGGGGGGTGTGCAAACGAGCCAATTCGATCTAAACCCGGTTAAACTCGGCTCGGCTTGATAAAATATTCGTCTCGCTTGAGTGCAGCTTGGGTTCGATTCAAGGATAAACAATTGAGGTCAAGTTCAACTCGTCTAACATTTTCAATGCTCTGGCCTGGCTTGTTTGAGTATAATGAACCGAATCAAGTTGAATTCAGTGTTGAGTTTGACTTGTTTAGAATTTTCGAAGCACGAATCGCCTCGATAATCAAAGCTCTTTAAACTCAAAATGAGCCAAATTAAAGCTCAACTTCAATAATTTTAACAAAATACTACTCTCTACGTCTCATTTTTTTAGAATCCAGTATTCCATTTTGGATTGTCCCTTAATAAGTGTCAATTTCGTAAAGCTACTGAGTAAAAGTTGGTACAATTTTATTTTGCCCCTAAAAGTATATTTCATTTTAAAAAGCTAATGAGTTAAAGTGCAATGATAATGTCTCCATAAAGAGTAAGAAGAAAAAGTAGAGGTAAAAATGATGTGAAAGTGTAACGATGATATCACCTTAATTAATAAGTTGGAGTTACGAAGTTGAATACTTAAAAAGGGACGGAGGGAGTAGTATAATCATCATTACAGGTCTACCGCATAAAAAGAATTTTAGTTACTTTTTTCTTGTTCTTTTTGCAATATTATTCTAAGATCCAAACACTATATGATCACAATGAGGTGAAAATGGATACTTACATGATATGGTGATCACCTTTCTTATTGGAGAAAATATTTTCTGCAATTTTGTAACATCTTAGACAAAATATATTTACAATGCCTAAGAGCAAGTTTATTAATGGATGTGTATAATACCTGGTGAACAGTTCACAATTCTATTTTAGCTATCAACTTTTTCTTCCACAACTACACCAATACTATCTATTTTACCTAACACCAATTAAAATATATATATTTTTCACTTTCTTCCTATTACTATTTTTTTCCAAGGAGGGAGGAGAGAGTGTAACGCCCCGCCTTTTCGGGGGTAAAATAAAATAATCCTTTAGGAAAATTTTGCTAAATAGATATGATTTTCCAAAGTAAAGTTTAAATATTACAAACTCAAGATAGATTTGGTGATTCAAAATACATTAACTTCAGAGCCGACTCTAGATTTGATACAGATTCCAGGCATACTCGATCTTCGTTCCTGATATTCTTTTCGCTTTGATCTGCATCATCGTTGAATCCCCTCCATTGAATCCTGCGCCCTCTGGCAAATTGATCGCCGAAGCAAACGATTTGCCAGGATACAGACGTATCCGTGAGTGATAAATCACTCAGTAGAATAATCCAACCCAACTACTCCTCTTACCTTACAGTTAGCAAGCAGCAGCAGAATAATAGTAATGCGATAAAGTAAAACAGAGTTTGTTCCACATGAACCAGTTTATTACTGTCCATTTAACCTGACGTGTAGTCTAAGATCTCCTCCGCGGAGTCTTTCCTCCCCAACCGCTAGCTATGCCCTGTCCCATGAGCTCACTTCCTTTTGTTGTCGCGGATTGCACCTCAGTTATGTACCTCGCGTGTATCCCTCTCATTACAACAAAAGGAAGCTTATCATGCCCGAATCATAACTAGGGTTCGCTTATCTTATGCACCACCACACAGTCATCACTGGGCTTACTTTGCCAGTATCAATTCATCACTGGACTCTCGCCAGTATCAATTCATCAATCACCACTGGGCTTACTTTGCCAGTTTCAAACCATCACATATCTCATCACATCTCAAAGTCACGCCTGCAGGCATTCTAAAAATAAAAACTTTCCATTTCATCCGTTACCTAGCATCGTCTAATATGAACTCTATTCGCATACCACCCCATGTCTCTAGGGTCCAATCTAACAAATAAATCAAGTGTTGGTGCAATATACAATTAAATCAAATAATAATTAAAACAATTAACGAGCAATGCAATCACATAACATTTTATGGATGGGCCGTTGCCCTTAGTCTTGTATGGCCAAGATATTATTAATAAAATAAGAAACTTTTGTCTAATAAAATTTTTATAAAAAAGAAAAAAAAAATCTAGTCTCGTATTAGTTTATTTTATGAAATTAGATTAACATATAAGTAACTCCACGTTGTAATATTTTTTTTTATGAAAAAAAAGGCATTTTAAAGAATTACATGAATAAAAGCAAAACCATTGAAAAATATCTGTATGATCGGTTAAAGTAAAATAATACTTCACATTATAATGACATTAATTTTTTATACCAATAAAACATTTTAGTTGTAAAATTAAAACGCATTGTTAACTAGAACATAGATTTTACTATTTTAGTAAACCTAGGGGTTTAATCATTATTTAAACCTAACTTGTGTTTTCTAATTGGACCGAAACACTATACTAATATAGTCAAGGGGGAAAACTGTAATTATGTCTTAAAATCTCAAATTTTCAACGTCCAAGAACAGAGACAAAACGGAAAACTGGGTTACGGTCGTGGCGATCGTCCCCGATTGATTTCTTCCCCTCGAAACACTCCGATTCAATACATTCACACATAATATACTTAGGGAGATGTAGATGAGAGATTTTTCTACCTTGGGTCCGGTCGAAAAGCGAGAAACGGGTTCCAAAAACTCAAGGCGGTGTCTGGTGGTAGTCCATCGGGGCCCGCAGCGGCGGTGCGCCCACGAAACTCACGGTACATAAACCCACGGCAACAATTCACTGCTCGTGGTGGAGTATGGCAGTCCGTTGGTGGTGGGTACAGGCTGAAAGAGGTGATACGGGAAGGTGGCGGCTATGGAAACAAAAGAAGATTTCAGTGGCGAGGTGGTGGCCTACGGTGGCGGGTCAGTGTAAGGAGGGCTACGGCTGCTGGTGGTGTTCTCGGCAGGTGGTGACGATGGAAACCGAGGGAGGTAGTGCGGGGTGCGGCGGGTATGGTGGTGTGGGGAGGTGGTTACCGAGGAGGGTCGAGACAAAGGAGGTGAGGCGATCTCGGTGTCGAGGTAGTGGTGCACGGGTATGGTGACGGCAGGAGGTGGTATTTATAAGGTGGGGGAGGAGTGGGGTGCAAGGATAAGTATGGAGGTGGGGCGCGAGGAATTTCATGATGTGCCCTAGGATCGAATTAATGGGATATATATAGGAGAATTTTAAAGAGGTTGATAAAATTGAGTTTAATCGGAACTCAAACTCTTAAGGCTATTAGATGGACAAGAATACGGACGAGATTATGGCTTGGGAGGAAATATAGACTGAGTAGGAGATGGAGGGATGGAAGGAGTGTGAATGCATGCATGCGAATAAAAGTAGGCTAATTAGGATAGGATAATTATATTTGTAAATATCTATTAGAAAAAGAATTTTATATTTACAAATAATACTTTTTAGATGATATTATTAATGATAAAAAAAATTACGGGATTCATAGTTATAAGTTGAATTAAAATTTTGCTAAACTAATTTTAGTCACGAAAAATTAACTTAGGTTTTTGTTTAATCTAATCACACTTTAAAATAGTTAATTGGTTACTATAGACTATTTGATTAAAAACAATTTCTTTATTCGAAAAAAAAATAGGGCAAAAATCCGGGTCGTTACAGAGAGAAAGAAAGAAACAATAAAAAAAAGAAAGAAGTGTGAATAGTGCTTAGGTAAAAGTAGCTAAGCCCTATTCATAAATGTATTTTAGCTACCCTTTTACCTAATCTAGTGTAGGGCTATTTTTTGAGTTCCTCCTATCTAAAATAGCTAAAAATATATTTTACCAATGCTAGTGTACATGCTCTAATGAAAGATTTCAAGATTTGAATTGTATTTATAATTCTGGAGATTTCATGGAGAGAGCAATTTAATGAGGGAATTTATTAGGAGAGGATAAAGGTGTGATGGGAGTTACGAAGAAAACATCTTCATGCAAAGTGGCAAAACAATAAGACTCACATTAAATTGGAAGAGTTGAGATTTACTCTCCAGTCTATTATTTCTATTTTAAAATTCATTAGGTCCACCTAACTATTTTGAATGCAAAAAGGTCCACATTAACCAAAATGCCCCCCTCCCGCTACATCGCAGAGAAGTTTGCCGAAAAAATCAACGTTGCTAGAAGTTGGACAGAAAATTGACTAGCGCCAAAAAGTTGGCCGGAAATGTTGTTGGCGCCAGCGCCAGATTTGATCATCGACATCCAGCGCCAAAGATGATGACCGCAGATAGTGACTGGTGGGGAAGAAGATATTTGACCGATTGAAAAATATTGATAGTGAAAACTTTTTTGTTAGACGGAACAAAAATGAGATGAGAGAAAACAAATTGAAAAATGCCATATAGAAGAAATAAATTAAAAGAATATATATGTATTGGAACGAGATAATTTTTTAGAGGAGAGAAAAGAACAAAGTCAAAAGAAAACTTGAGTGAGATAGGGAGAAGTGTTGCAGGATTGTAGGGGCTGCTAGTTTGGGTTACGTAAATCTAAAAAGTTGATTTTGTTATATGGAAAAAAAAATAAAGAAAGAAAGAAAACCATGATTTTTTGAGATTTATGAAGATATTTAATAACCATGTGCTTTTAATAGTGGAGATTTGATAGAGAGTATTTAATTTACAAGTTTATTAGGAGAGGAAAAGGATACAAAGATAGTTGAAAAAGAAAAGAACAAGTTGGGTTGACAAAAAATCTGAAACAAGAAGAAGATAAGGGAAAGTGGTATTAAAAAGAATACATGCAAATGCAAATACACATTTTGTCCCAAAAGATTGTCCATTTTCACTATTTATACCTCTCAGATATATGTATAATTTAGCAATTTATGTTATTTTCTACATACAATATGAATCTTGAATTACTTATACATAACAAGATTAATATTACATAAAAGATATAAATAATTTTCTAAGAAGTACCTAAACAGTGAAAATGGATTATCTTTTCTAGACTGAGAAAAAATGAGATGAAATAAGAGGGAAAAAAAGAAGAAGAAGAGATGGAACAAGAAGGTATGAGCGACGATTCATGTGGACCCACATATATCGAACGGTTCAAGTGCAGTTTTGTTTGGCATTGTGTTTTAAGGTTTTGTTTTTAAACTTAAAAAAAAAAAAAAAAATCCATTGCCTTCCTCCAAAAAATCATAAAGAGAATTTCAATAGCTTTTGCCTTAGTGCGGTGTGTATATTATATATAGGTATCTTTAACGAGGTACAATAGATAAGAGTGAGAAATATTGTACAAATCAATCTCATATAGCGAGAGATACAATGGGTCACCGTTTTGTTTCCTTCATGATCAACCAAAATCTGATAGTGTAGCGGTACGAATATTCCGGTTCGGCCACAATCAATACGTTCTGTGAAAGGCCATGATGCTACCCTTTGCGGTTCGGCCCAAAGCTAGGCCACAAGGCTCGGCTCGGCCCAGAGCTAGGCAACTAGGCCAGGCCATGTCTCCCATGACAGCTCCCTCGAGGCTCGGCTCGGCCTGGAGCTAAGCAACTAGGCTCGGCCATGTCTCCCATGACAGCTCCCTTGAGGCTCAGCTCGGCCCGGAGCTAGGCAACTAAGGTCGGTCATGTCTTCCATGACATCTCACGCTAACCTCCTTATCTGCTTCGTCACAGGTGATGTCAACCAATGCGTGTTAGACACATAGACGAACTTGGAGAGCAAGCCAAGGACCCTCTATAAACACCAAGGGACAGCAGCCCTAAAAAGTACATCGTTTCCTACCCTTGAAACCCTGGTCCTTTGCTTTCCTCTCTTTGCACTATTCTCATCCTCACACCGGAGGGCCATTCCAGAGCTCCTTCGGTGTGGTGTTTAGTCGTGCTTCGTGGTGCAGGTTAGGTTCAAGGGAACGAGGTTAGATCCAGACGAACAAATGTTCCAGAGGAAGCAAGCCACATTCATCAGAGCCCCATAATTGGTGAACCCGACGTGAAACACTTCGATCTACGGTGGCTCCACCCCCTTTCCTCCTCATTTTCCTCTTTTTTTCACTCTAAATCAAGCCTCTGGGTGACGAGATGAACGTAGCTCCTCCTCCTTCGATCAATCCGGTCTCCTCTGAGATCTGAGGAACTTCAACAACTCTCTCTCACGAGCCAGGCTTCATCCTTCCTAGCCCCCAATCCCATGACCCAACAGCCACCCACCATGGCGGAAGATACCCTCACCTACATCCAAGATGCTTGAGCAACAACAGGAAACGATGAGCACCACCATCGTTCGGTCAATGACCAAATTGCCCTAGCCCTCGAGAACGCTAGAGCTAGAGACAACGTTGCTTTTAGGCAACAAAGATCTCCGATCCACCAGCGTCTGATGGACCAATGAACAAAAAGCCACAAACTAGAAGGTAGCGTGTATATCGTCTATTCCAACTCAACAACGCTGTACCGAGGTAACAGAAAAAGAAATGGTGTATAAGTTCCCCAAAAAATCTATGTCCAGCTGTGATGGCCGACCTCCGAGGTTGACTCGCGAGAACTAGCTCAGGAAGTTCACTAAATCTCCCTTCTCAGAAAAAGATCCAGGCTGAGCTTCCAAAACATGGAGTACATTTGCCAAAAGACTCACTAAGAATTCTTGGCCAAGGATGAGGCACGAGGCACCAGCGCTCCTCTCATCACTCAGAGCGCTCACCATGCAAAATTTTTTTAAGTGTTCTTTTATCTTGGCTACAGCTGACCTTTACAATGCTGATTCCAGTCACACCCATGTATCAGCCGTCGCACAAGGTTGATCTTTGGTTTGGATAAACGATTTCAACGCTTGTGCCATCGTTTCGGCCATTATGATGCCCTTAAAAGCACCCAGGACTTATGGTCCGCTGAGCCTAAGACCCACACTACGGCTAGGACTTATGCTTTGGTTCAGGTTGGCAAGACACTAAGGTCGGCCACAACTTGGTTATGCTCACGCTTCGGTGAGTAAGCCAACACATCATTCAACAAATTGTTCTCACACTAACTTTGGCCAAGGACGACACTTTGGTCGAGCCCTTAACCAAAGTGGGGCTAAGAACAATAATATCACAACCAAAACATCAAAATTGAAAACCTTGAAGGCACCGAAGTAAAAGTGCCGTGGATTTCCCAAGCTAGGAGGCACGACCAGGTAGATCGTTCGGTGTCATCCTCCCGTAAACTATTTCATCAAAACCAATTGCCCAAGGTTTGGTGAATTCCCTAACATTAACTATTACACTTGGTACAGCAAACTCCAAATGTTCGGAGCCGTCCAGCCCAAACAAACGAATTGATCAAAATTTCAAGCAAAAGTGTTCAAGACTTGAGAATGTTGGGGTTACATAAACTACGGCAACCGACCACCCTAGGAATCGGCGCCTGCAAGGGTAGTTCAATCTTTATGATCAGGGGTCGGTTTGCATTTCGTCTTGACCTTGAGGGTCGGCGATAGCTTCATCTTCAAGAGAAGGAAGTGGCTCACATTCGGAAAGAGAGTACGGCAGGGCAATTTTTGGCACCACAAGCGCTAGGATCTGAGCCATAAAAAGACGAATTGTCCTCCAAGTGCAGCACTCCTGCCATGGCTCGGCAACCTACTTTAAAGCCGAGCTTAAATGCCGCATAGAACCTCTTTGAGATCGCCTTATTCACCATACCCTTGGCCCCCCTCTGGTACTCCACCCCAACCCTTTCATATCCATCGTTTGTAGCCCCTTTGATCAGTGGCCGTAATCTATTCTTTCCTGCTCCTCTTCAGCCTCTCCATTTCAGCTTGAAGCTCGGCCACCTTCTCTCCCCTCATCACGGCCTCAGCAAGTTCCTTTTTTAGTTTCTCCGCCTCGGCCTGGGAGTTAGCTAGATCCTTCTCCAGCTCCTTCGACTTCTTCGCAGATGCCTTGTAATCATTTTTGTATCGAGTCCTCTCCATCCTCCAAGATATTGTACTTCCAGACGAACCTTGTGCACTCAGTATTGGTTCTATCAAAGTAATGGGCATATGGACACTTTTTTCCCTTGTGCAAGACATCCAGGTCTTCAATTTGAGTCCATGCAGCAGCCATCCCCCGGGCAGAAGGTGCAGACGTGTTGACTCCAGGTGTGAAGTTGTGATTCGGCCTCATCACCCAGCTAAGACTCGGATTGGGTTGATTCCTCAAGTGACAATAACCCAATCTCGTCTCCATCATCGGCCAAGCCAATGACGCTCTGCGACGCGAGAAACTTCTCCTCTAGTGGATCGGCTAACATCCTCCTAGACCGGCAAAAGGTGCACCCAAGAGCCTTAAAGACGTTTCCCAGCAATCGATCCTCGGACAAAATACCTGACTCCTCTCATGAGTTCTCGAATTAGAGGATATGCTGTAAATCAAGTGAGCCAGACCTAACAGAAAAAAGGAACAAAACAAAGTTTAGAAGTTGAAGGACACTTGAAGAAAAGAGACACTCGAAGGTTGGCCTAACCTATTGGCTCATCACAGTCTAAGATCTCAGCTTGGCAAAGCAAGAACACAACCAAGCCTGTAAAGCACGATAATATCAGCAATGTTCGCGAACAGCCTTCGGCCAACCCTCAACTGTTGGGGCTTTTTAAAGTCCAAACGATAGTTCGGCGCTTGCGCCATCAACAGCCTTCGTCCAACCCTCAATCGTCAGAGCTTTTTAGAGTCCAATCGCCCGTTCGGTGCTTGCGCCATCAACGACCTTCGGCTAGCCCTCAACCGTCGGGGTATTTTAGAGTCCAAACGATTGTTCGGCGCTTACGCCATCAACGACCTTCGTATCAAGTCGGCTAACTCTCAAAACCCTTAGGGCTTTTTAGAGTCCACACGACATTCTGCGCTTGCACCATCGAAGACCTTCATATCCGTTGGCTAACTTTCTCATGCCGGGGGGCTTTCTAGAATCCGCATGGCATTCGGCCCTTGCACCAAAGGATCTTGTTACAGTTTGGCCACTGATATTTGGCCAGACTCATTATCAACTTCTCCTGTACTCTATTTGTACTAGAAGAAGTTAAAGGGCTATTGTAGTGGTTCGGATGTTCTGGTTCGGCCACAGTTGCTACGCTCGGCTAAAGGCCATGATGCTACCCTCTGCAATTCGGCCCGAAGCTAGGCCACGAGGCTTGGCTCGGCCCGAAGCTAGGCAACTAGGCTCAGCCATATCTCCCATGATAGCTCCCTCGAGGCTTGGCTTGGCCCGGAGCTAGGCAACTAGGCTCGGTCATGTCTCCCATGATAGCTCCCTCGAGGCTCAGCTCGGCTCAACCCAGAGCTAGGCAACTAGGCTTGGCTATATCTCCCATGATAGCTCACACTAACTGCTTTATATGCTATGTCACGTGACGTCAACCGACGTGTGTCAGACACATAAACGAACTTGGAGAGCAAGCCAATGACCCGATAGCAGCCTTAAAAGGTACATCGTCTCCTACCCTCGAAACCCAAGTACTTTGCTTTCCTCTCTCTGCACTATTCTCATCCTCATGTCGGACAGCCATTTCGGGGCTCCTCTGGTGTGGTCTTTAGTCATGCTTCGTGGTGCAGGTTAGGTTCAAGGAAACGAGGTTAAATCTAGACGAACAACAGTTCCAAAGGAAGCGACCCACATTCATTGGAGCCCCACAGATAGTTCACCTTGCTTGTGCACAACTGGATCATATAGGGGTTCATATGATCAGCGGCGTTCCAAGTTCATTGTCAATCTAAAGATGATGATATTGGAATGCACACGCTTTACAACGGTCAATCAATCAGTTGGAGATTCACTACCAACTTTTTTGGAATTATTCTCTTCTTCTGTCATTAATATTGGGATTCCCATTCTAGAATTTTTACTGTATTTGAGGCCAAAATAGATACCAAATGTGAGAATGGGTCACATAAGCACGATTGTTATTAGGTTGCAAGACCTCGTGACGGTTTTTATTGTAGCAACGATAACAAGTCTTGGGTGAAAAAGAATCCTTGGATCTGATTACGTGTTTGTGATCAGATAAATGGATACTTAGCCTAATTTGTCATTAACTGCAAACCGCTAATGAATGAAGATAAACAATTGGACCTGATTAATTACTAGTATTTGTGATAAGTTTGTGTGAATTAGCCTGATTCATCATTATAGGTGTGAAAAACTTACCTTTATTTCATCTCTAATATATAATTCCATGAGAAATAAATTTTGACTCATTTATTCATCTCTTCCACTCCTTTTATCATTATTCATATAAAATTACCAATTATTCCCAATTCTTAGTTGCTTTTCATGAACAAATGGTAATTGGGTACGTAATTTCATGTGAATAACGGCACAAAGAAAAGAAGTGCAAAATGATAGAAGGAATATTGTACTCCCTTACATAGAGTTTAAAGGAATATTATCCTGCTTTCATTTATACTCCCTTACATAAAGTTTAAAGGAATATTATCCTCCTCTAACCCAACTGAAAATATTTACCCAAATATTTACTACTTCTTCCGTCTGCCCGCAAACTTTGGCCGTTATAATCTGCATTTTTTTGTTAACAAATTTAATAGATTTTTAACAACTTAAAAGAATCTATTGATATCTATTAATTTGAGGATTTTTTTTCAAAAAAATGTATCATTTTAAAAGCCTATTTTTGTGAACCAAATACTTATGTAGGAACACATAGAGTACTTCGTTGCCATTTTTATGTACAATTATGGAAGGGATAGGCTTTGCCGCTCTGCTATCTTTATCACTAGGTTTTTCTTCTCCTTTTTTTGTAAATAATGTGCATCCGGATCGTCCATGAATTTTTATTCCTTTGTTTTGAAAACGATTAATTAGTGCAAGAGCTTGGTTAGGTGGTTTTTATGCCCTCGCTCGTAGCCCCAATCTTCTACTCCATCTATTCCAATTTAAATGTCCCTTACAAGAGTCCTTACATTTTCAAACCCAAAAAAATGTTATCAATATATTATTTTATAAAAAATTTACACCAAATTAAAGTACACATTGAGTACTTTAATTTGGTGTTAAAAAATTTTAAAAATAATATGTAGAAATATATTTTCTTGGGATTTAAAAATGAACAAATTTTCATAAAAGAACATTTAAATTGAGACGGAGGGAGTATTATTATTTCCATTCAAGCAAGTAATAGTAAGCTTTCTTGAGCCCACTAGACTTTTTACATGGAAAAAATCCATTTGTAATTATTAAAAACTTATTTTTGTCTAATTGTCATCCTATCGTAAATTTTTCCTTTTCTGTTCATATTTTAATATTTTTTTTATTCGTCTAGGCTGGATAAATGATCCATTCCAAAAAAGTAGGAGCATGACAAAAATCAAATCAAAGAATTTCGAAAATTAGAAGTATGTCAAAACAGTTAACGTAGCAAAAATGAGGCCCGAGTTAATTTTCCTCTATATCACACATTACGGTTGCACATTTACGGCACCAACCACTCTGTCCTTGGAAACATTACTACCACCGGATTCCTACCCCCTACCTCTCTGGAGTGGAATGTCACACTCTCCCAGACAAAAGACGCGGCATTCCAGGCTGGCACCCGCTACATTTCTCTCTCTTCTCTCTGTCTCTCTCTCTCTCTCTCTCAGATCAGAGTAGTGTAGTGTACAACAGTACACAAAACAAATTCCCCAACTACCCCTATTTCCATATTTTTCCCTCTCTCTCCCACTAAAATGAGTAGTCCCGATCTCAGTTATATATAATTTGCGTGCGTGAGCAGTTGTGATAGTGCAAGCACTAATGTAAAGCGTCTTTGCATCACATTTTAATTAACTAAAATTCATAAGAGGGAGAATTGAGAATGCTAACGTAGTGCAATAATTAACACGAGAAGTCCGAAACATTTTAAAAAATTATGTAACTAACGTCACAATGCATACACACAACGAAATGCCCTAACTACCCCTATTCCCTCTCTCGCTTTATCTCTCTCATCATTCCCGAATGACCACACTACCAAGCACCTAACCGTATTCCCTCCCCCTCCCCCTCCCCCACCACCCACCATGCCACCAAATCTCCACCTCCTCCTAACCACCGCCCTCCTCCTAACTTCCCTACATTTCCCGGCGCAGTCCGCCGCCGCACCCCTCCCCCACTTCCGCGAAGCCCCCGCATTCCGAAACGGCAGAGAATGCCTCCACCCCACAAACCCCGCCGCCTCAATCCACATCGCCATGACCCTCGACGCCACCTACCTCCGCGGCTCCATCGCCGCCGTCCTCTCCGTCCTCCACCACTCCAGCTGCCCCGAAAACATCTCCTTCCACTTCCTCACCCTCTCCTCCCCCCACCACCGCCCGAACCACCTCCTTAACACCATCCTCACCACATTCCCTTACCTCTCCTTCAACCTCTACCGCTTCGACCACAACCTCGTCAAGAACAAGATCTCCCTCTCCGTCCGCCGAGCCCTCGACCAGCCCCTCAACTACGCCCGGATCTACCTCGCCGACCTCCTCCCCTCCTCCGTCCGCCGAGTCATCTACTTCGACTCAGATTTAATCGTCGTCGACGACGTGGGCAAGCTGTGGGGGATCAATCTGAACGGGAAGATACTGGGGGCGCCGGAGTACTGCCACGCGAACTTCAGCTCGTATTTTACCGCTGGGTTCTGGTCGAACCCAGTTTTCTCAGGATTTTTTCGGGACCGGAGACCGTGTTATTTTAACACCGGGGTGATGGTGATCGATCTTGATAAGTGGAGGGAGGGGAGGTACACGGAGAAGCTCGAGGTTTGGATGCGGATTCAGAAGAAATACAGAATATATGAATTGGGTTAGTATCATAATTCCTACTATTAATTTTACTACTACTAATTATTTCTGTATAATGATTTTTTGCCTTTTAGTATTGAGGACAGGATGAGTATTTACCATTTAGGTATTTTAGACTAAAATACCCATTATTCAATTCTATTCAATTCAACTCATTTCGCTTAACTTCGTCGTTGTCGTCTAAATGATATTTTTGGCACAAAAAACACGGGGTATTTTGCCGGTCTATCTGAAGACAAAAAAAAAAATGATACTTTAGCGTCAATTCATTAGCAGAATTTGGTCCGTCCGTGGTTCCAAATTGCTGCACACCTACGAAAATCCTAAAATATTGTAATTTAGAGACGAAAAAATAAAATAACTTTCACGCGTAAAATTCTTAAAGGGAATTGATAATATTAAAACTCTTTTTGTTCCTGTCAAAATTCATTTATTGCATGACTTAATTGCCCTCCACTACATATATTAGGAAATCAGGAAGTGTTAATTTGGCACAAAGAAATACGAAAATGATAGGCAGTAATCTATTCCCACTAGACAAAAAATTTGGGAGGGAGGAGTACCTCCCAGTATTCCTTCATCATTTCGTACGTCCAAGAGGAATTCCTTCAATTTTACTATTACTGATGCTTTTAGAAAAGTACATTGCCCTTGTTCGATTATCTACTTTACTTTGTTTTAATTTTAATTTTCAATTATTATCTTATATCTTTCTTTAATTATTATCTTTTTTTTCAATTATTATTCTTATTTCTCTCTTTATCTCTCTCTACTCATTACCCTTCTTTTCAATCATTATCCTATTTCTCTCTCCATCCACTATCAAAACTAAAATACCCAAAGTTATCAAACGAATAAAGCCAGTATTTTTTTAAAAATAGTTTTGGTGCTTTTCGGGGATATTTTCACTTTTTTTGTTCTCTTTCCAGAAATAATCTCTTCAAAACTTTTGACTGTTTCGTCATCCGTGTTTTTTTTGTCTTTAATGATTTTTTGTCAATTTTTTTATTTGTTTTATACTTTTTGGATGTACATAGCATATCTCTATTTAAAAAGTAAAAAAATTTGTTGAAATGTTAAAAAAAAAATTACTAAAGATGGAAAAATATGAAAATCTATAGAATTTTTTTATCTCATAAATAAATCTCAAAATTGCAAACCGAACACCGTGTTTTTGTTTGGAAGTGCCTAATTCGCCTATTTAGATTTGATTATTTATGAATTTTACAACTGACCCAAATAAGGGGGCAAAAGGGAGTATGTCAATTACTGTATTTCCCTATATCCTTTTCATTGAAAGCTCATTATTTGACAAAATCTTGAATTTCTTAGTCGTATCGTATTCCACCAATTAATAACACAATGTCCAAGACTTTAATTACATAGGAAATCTGCACCGGGGCGGCGAATATAATTACAATGCAAAAGAGTATAAATCTTTTTTTTTTTTTTTGGTTTACAATGAAAATCAAAGAGGATCGTCGAATGCTTACTAGTATCAATTTTGGTTGACCCCTTCTGTTTGTTATTTGTAATGAAAATTGGGTTGACCTTTTCTAGTAGGAGCATTTGATTTGTTAATTGTAACGAACTCATCATTCTGTGAGTTTGTTAAACAAGTGAGGCGAATTATGTAAGCACTTTGAGTCGAGTGGGATTTGAAGGTGGTATTAGAAAATAGAGGTATACTATCATCGGCCAAAAAAATAGAAGAAGGGATTTTGCTACTGCCAATTTGGAGAAGAAGATTATTGACCTGTTTCAGCGACAGTTGTAGATACAGATTTTAAATTTTAATTTAAAATTAAGTTCTCGTATAACTTATATTTTGCTTCCAAAATTTCATTGAGGATTTGAGCTTTGATACTTCCGGAATTAAGAGTTTATGGATGTGATTTCTTTACCTATTTTGTTTATTATGTGATTTTGTGTAAGAATAAATTAGTAGTACTAAACGCTTAATTGTAACAATACTAACAAAAAAAAGGGGTTACCCTAGTGATTTGGCCGCAAGATTTGCTCCTTCTTGTCTCGGTTGAAAACTTTCTAGGTGTTATCAACTATTATTATGGAGTCAATTCATACTGAACTTTTGCTTCAACTTTAATTGGGCCTGCTAGTCTACATTGAGATTGTTCTATAGTAGATTAGTCATAGTTGTGCAAGCTGGCCAAACATTTTGAATTATTTTACCAGAAACAATTCTAACCAACTTTTTATTGAATAGCAATTCTAACGAAAGTAAACACCAATTTTTTTTTTCCTCTCCCCGTTAGTTTTACCAGCATTTTTACTTGCCGTAGCATTTTTTATTCCACTCATATTTATCACTCACGCGTGTATCTCCGAACAAATAAACGAGCTCTAAATTTGTATCTCTTTGTTACTAGGTCTTCTTTTCCACTACCTTTTTTCTCAAGAACTTTGCTAAAACGCCACCTCATATATGCGTATACTTGCTGATTTAGAGCAAGTTTATCAGTCATTTGCTAAAAAAAGTCTTGAACAATGCACATTTTTTATTTTATTTACTAACATTTCTTTTTAATACTATACCAATACAATTTATTTTACCTATTCTTTATTAAAATATTAATTTTATTTTTCATGTGTGTATACAGGGGAGGGGAAGATGGGACGGGGAGAAGAGGAGAGAGAGAGAGGAAAAACTAATGTAAAATAATTGATACATAGTAAACAATTCGTAGGTATATTTAAGCTAACCTTTTTAACAAAGGGTATAGCTTCCTCTTTACCTAAGCTGATACGGTGCTCATTTTGAATTTTTGCTTAGATAAAATATCTAAAATGCTCTTTTAACTAAGCTGGCAAACTTGCTTATAGTTGCGTCCGTAATGACAGGTTCGTTGCCTCCATTCCTACTAGTTTTTGCCGGGAAAGTAGAGCCAGTCGAGCACAGGTGGAACCAACACGGTCTAGGTGGGGACAACCTTGAAGGACTGTGCCGAGATCTGCACCCTGGTCCGGTGAGCCTTCTCCACTGGAGTGGGAAAGGGAAGCCATGGTTAAGACTCGACTCCAACAAGCCTTGTCCCTTGGATAGCTTGTGGGCCCCCTACGACCTGTTCCGTCACGAGCCTTTGTTTTCAGACAGCTAAAGCCTTGCTAGGATGATGCGCACTGGATCTGGATGGAGAACCTCTATGGGTGCAGTGCAGATCTCTCTTGCACATATAGCCTCAAATGATCCGAGTTTTTCCTCAACTTTAAGATAATTATTTAATTTGTGTTTAAAAATCAACTCAATCGGATAAATCGTATCGTAAGCACGTGATTCAATATTTTAATTTTTCACATGGATTTTGAATGAACTTCGAAGGAAAACAAAGGTGCTATGGGTACAGATTTGGTATCTTCTGTACCCGAGCTTACATTTCAATTTTAAACCCGCCTCAGGTTCAGAAAAATGAACCGAGATGCTCATTTCGTGTGAAATCTTTTGTTAGATTTTCTGCAAAAAATGATCTCAAACGGATATCGGTAGGGGCATTTATATAACATTCAACTTTGTCCTAGAATTCATATTTGAATTCTAAAACAAAGTTGGATATATCGTAAATGTCGCTACGAATATTTGATTGAGTCGATTTCTAGATGGACCTATTTTAATTTAAATAAGCGGTATAGATTATATTTATAGGATCCGAAATGGATCAAATATCAAATGTGTACCCTTATTATTATTATTTTTTAATTTAAACAATGATGATTGCGATATGTGCAAGAGGGATGGAGACCACACGAGTCTGTTTGGAAAAAGACGGAAAAGTACAAAACGAAAAGGCAATGTGACACGTAGAGGTGACGTGTTCTGAAGGGGTAGTATCGGGATTCTGGAGGTTTCACTGGGGTTAGTGATTGTATGGTGGGGTGAAGACGCGGAGCTACTGTGGTTAAAGGTGAAATGGACGGAAGTTTGGGGTTGGTGGTGGTGACGTGGATGATGGGGATTGGTGCATTGTATAATATATATCGTAGGAGTATCTAGCGGTGTACTAGTGTTTGGATCTTGCGAAGATTCGCTGAGGACTTTCATGTATATTACAGTATATGTTTAGTATCCTTTTTCATTTTGTTGGCTGGGGGAGGGGCCAAGACCAAGATGTGCGTTATAAAGTGGTGTGGTCACTTCTTTTGGCTTTTGGATTCTTTTCTCATTGTTTGGTTTACATTTTAAAAAGTTATTTTGAGAATTGAGTGACAATAAGTGAAAAGAGATAGAGAAAAAGATTTATTGAAAATTGTGCTCAAAGTTAAAAGTTACTCTCAAAAAGTTAAACTAAGCGGAGTGAATAATTCTCAAAAATTTAACATTTTCTCTCTCTAAATCCGAACCATCTAAAAGTACAATGGATGGCTCGGCGCCTGGCACTGAATTTTTTTTCCTGTTCTAGTACGTAGGGGTATATTTGGAGCAATTATTTTGTTGTTTTATATTTTGAGCAATTATTTTTGAAACTTTTCTTTTCCTGTTTCGGCTTCTATTTTGGATGTATGCTCGACAAGTTACGACTTAGTTGTGGTGAGTATCGTGTCTTGCGGTGTTCGGGTCATTTGGATATTCGTGTCAAATTTTCTCCATCCTAACCTTATGTTTACATTTTCATGTTATCGTATCATGTTAGAAATAGCCGATCCTAACCTGCTAACTTCGCGTAGGGTTCGTGTCATATTATCGTGTCCTTTCATAAATTCACACCCTGCATCGTGTCGTGTCATCTTGTGTTCGTTTTGAATTCTCGCAACGCTAACCCGATCTGTTTAATTTTTTGTGTTGTCGTGTCATTTCATATTCGTGTTCTGTGTCACAAAACTATCAACCCTAACCCACTAACTTCGTTTCGTGGCTGGTCGGAAATTCCCTCCCCTACAACTTTGGGCATGCCCACATACTCACAACTTTCTCTACTCACTTCAAAGGCCCATGGTCCTTATAAACTTGGAAAGCCCAAGATACATATTTATGGGTTGGATCATGTGAACTTTAATTGGCCCAACAATAATGGTAGAGAGGAAGGAGATGAATACATTTTGCAGGTATTAACTTCAGCGGTAGCAATTGAAGAACAACAAATGTTTCTGGCATAGAAGCCCAACACAGATGCAGACACATAGATGTTAATTGTTCAATGCATGTGGATCTTATACAATGAATGTGAGATTCATACTTATCGGACTGTTTCAAATACAATCTATAATCAAATCTGTGACAGACACAATATGTCAGTAGCATTTTTGATTGACGAAATCTCAACCTTAATTCTTTGTACTTAGACCCATCAGACGGGAGAACCTTCATTTCTTACGACTCCATATACTAAGTTGTTCAAAATAGCCAGTGGATCAACGGGACTTGCCTTGGGTCTGGTCACAATGAGTGGATCGTGATAGTCATGCTTGAGGCTCACAGCCGCGAATCCCTCCCACAGAAATCAGTAATCAAATTACTCAAAGGACGAGCACTTGCCTGAGTCTAGTCCTGGATGACATTGGTCACTGCAAGACCATCAGCACACATAACAATATCGAAATAATTCCAATCCTTAATTAGCTAACTTAAGGCCATCCCTTAAACCCCGAAGCTCCGTAGCCAAAACCGTTTAAGTCCCAATCTTCGTTCGGAAACCCAGAATAAATGCCCCATTGTGATCTGAACCTCACATATTTGCAACCCTAGCAGCAGTCTCCCTTGCCACAAGTCACAAATTTTCGCCATGTGCATGGATAATCGTTACATGAACCTCGCATATTTGCAACCCTAGCAGCCTCCCCTGCCACAAGTCACAAATTTTGCACTCTCTTACAAACTTTTATGAATAAATTTGGTCCAGAAAATTGTGTGATATGTAATGATTTTTTAATGTCGTATCTTCAATTCAAATACTTTGGCTTTTTTTTTTCTCAAATAACTAAAATTTGGAAATTCATGTTTACAACGTAAAAAAGTTTAAAAAAAAAAAAGTGAGAAAGAAAGGAAATAGAGGAAATTATTATTATTTTTTTGGTTGTGAAACAAGTTAAAATCCACGAGCATATATACCTATAGGCAAGTTGGGTAAAATAACTGATAAAATAATTTTTATATATTGTTTGGTTCAACATGGTAAAAGAAAGTAACAAAATTACAAAATCTTTGAGAGTTTTTTTTTACCAGAATTAAACTCGATTTATATATAACAAAAAGGAAAATACAGTACAATAAAAACGGACACTACCTGTCTGAAAGTACAAAAACAACAAACAAAACAAAATACACCAAACAAAACAAAAAAGAAAAAATCGCCTGGATCCAAGACTCCGAAGTCGGACTCGTCGATCGCACTCATGAAAGGAGTTGGAGTGGCCAAGTATGAAGAAAGTAACAAAATTACAAAATCTTGAGATTTTTTTTTTGGCTTATTTGTACGGTTGGTCCCCAATGTATTTCCAAAATGTCAATTTCGTCCCCAATGTATAGAACGCGTCAATTTGGTCCCCAATGTTAACAATGTGAGTTTAAAAGGTCCCTGGGCCAAACTCTGTTATCTCTTGCCGTCTAAAATGGGGCATTATGGTCATTCCACCTCGTTTCCTCACTTTTCCCTTCTCTCTCCTTCATTTCCACTTCCGTCCATCTCTCAAATTGGAGGGAAAGTCTCCCGCCAAAACTCTGCCAACTCCTGGTATATATACAGAGCACTAGCAGCAGCAAAAAAACAAAGCAACACCACAGAGCAAAAAAAGAAAAAAAGAAACCAACAAAGCTTTGATATTTGGAAACCAAAGGAAGAAGATGAGTTCATGGAGTGACTCAAACCCAGAAAGGTCTGAACAAACAATCTGCTACTGCAAAAGTCTTGGAAAGATGAGAACTTTATGGACTGACTCAAACATGCTACTGCAAACACTTTGCTATATGACAACTACATATACAGAGTACAAGCATACACCTATTACCTATGAAGCATGGATACTCGAAAACTAGTCATGGCCTCTCCATTGAATTCTGCCACCCCTGCCGAGGAACGCAGTGCCTCCTCCCCTTGTGCGAACCATTGTGGCTTGAAACTGACATTCCACCCCTATATCTTCAGTGATTTGGCTACCAAGTCCATTTACTGTGCCCCTACCCCTTCTCAGTCCAATGGTTGTGCCGCTGCCCCTTCTCAGTCCATTGGTGGATCCCCTTCCTTGTACACTGATTGTTCCCCTTTCAAGTTTACTAGTCGTTCCCCTTCCTCTTCCCATTCCAGTGCTCGTGCCCCTACTCCTAGATCTTCCTCTACCTCTGCCAACTACAGTAGTTGTTCCCTTGCCTCTACCTGTACCCACTCCACTACTTGAACCACCATCCCCAGCACTTGATTGAACACTACAAACATTTGATTGAACACCACCATTCCCAACATTTGGTTCAACACCAGCATTTATTCCAACACCAGCCTCATCAACATTTGATCCAACACCACTCTCATGAGTGCATGTCCTCCTATTATGACCATGTTTGCCACATTTTCTACAAAAAATA
Source organism: Rhododendron simsii (assembly GCA_014282245.1). Classification (NCBI taxonomy): domain Eukaryota; kingdom Viridiplantae; phylum Streptophyta; class Magnoliopsida; order Ericales; family Ericaceae; genus Rhododendron; species Rhododendron simsii. Next base: position 10,331,157 of record CM024964.1, on the reverse strand, counting down.
GAGTTTTGGCCAAGTCTCCTAAGTTTATTTTTGTCTTTCTTGCTAATGTATTCACTTGGATCTATTCTTCTAGCCATTTTTGGCCTACCAAGTTTCCTCTTCTCCAATGGAGGCAAAACTGGTGTGAAGCCAGTTTTAGGCCACATATCTTTGCCATTGATTGGCATGATCAAAGGGTGGTATGCCCTTGCATAATTCTCCTTGGAATAACATGCATTAATATATGACTCTGCATCATGTTTTCTATGTTAATGCTATGATAACATCTTTGCCTGGCTCTGGAAGAAAAGTTCTGGAAGTGTGCCAAAGCAACCCATGTGGTTCAGTTTCAACATGCAATGGAGTGTATGAAGGAAGAGAATGCTGAGGCCTACTTGTGTCACATCTCCATCATCAATGTTAAGAAACTCTAACCCATCTTCTTGGACTGGTTGTAGTTGAGTCTCCACAAACTGAACCCCACCTATGTGCTCAACATACAATTCAACAGTTCTACTAGAAGGCAAAGATGTTATCATAGCATTAACATCAGCATCAGATTTCATCGTTACAAGCCCCATATCTAAGCTAAGCCCAGGAACCCTAAAATGAAAAGCAACAGGTGGCCCATACCCTAAATAATGGGCTATACTGTCCAATTCATGCAGAGACATAAGATCACTATCAAGCCCATCCACATCATCTATTTTACCTCCAACATATGTTTTGTTTGGCCCAGTATTAAATTCACCACCATGGTGAACTTTTATGGAGAAAAGAGTAGACATATGACCTGTAAATATACAAAATAATAATAAATGTATAGTCAACAACCACATTCACATGTCAAAAGCAAAAAAAAAAAACAGAGATAAAGACAGCTACCAAAAGAAAACAAAAAAGTAGACAACAATGTAATAGAATACTCCATGGGTCCCTAGAAAGCAACAACTTGTGCATATTCTATGCAAAAAGGAAGATAGAGAGTTGAAAATTAAAAAAAAATCACCGTATTCTCTCAAAAAATTTGTGCATTTAAATGATTGTTGTCAAAAACAGGTGATAATGGTCTCCTATTTATTCCTAAATTGCTGACACGGCATATTTGTCACCCTATTCATGTCGACAAAGCAGTGGAGTTTTGTGTGGACCAATAGAAAGAACGACTCAGCGGCTCATTGGATTGCGTCGAGGTGTCTTCATAGGAAAATTCTTTTTCATACGGGTTGTATTCCGCCCGATTTAAATTCGGTGTTAAGTATAGATTTGCTCTGAACTTCTGTACCTCTTATGATCTATTCAAAAAAAAAACAAAAAACTTTCACTCTCTGCACTAATCTAAATTCCAAGGCATGCATGCAACCTTTGGGCTATTAATTCCAATCCGACACTACAAAAATCTTGGACTTTGTTCTAGTCAGTTGCAGGAGCCGAGTGTAAAAAATCGATTAAGAATTTTAAACTATCAACTTCGAAGACGAGTGTAAAAAATCAGTAGAAAAAAAAAAGAAAAAAAAAAGCCTTCCAAAAGCTTGCTTTCGGACTCCTATGGAGGGATCAACTGGCCTTTTCTTTATTTTACCTTGAGATTCTTCTTCGTAGGGTTTCAAGATGCAGCCAATTCTCAGAATCTTCTTCGTCTTAGGGTTGATTTTGGGGAACACGGTGAAGATAAGGGGATGGGACGAGAATCACCATTGACGTCTGAGAGAAAGGGGGAAAGTCGAGAGAAAAAGGAAAAGTGGAGAATGATAGGGTTTGACAGAAAGCCCCTCTTTTTAGACGGCAAGAGGTAACGGAGTTTGGCCCAGGGACCTTCTAAACTCACATTGTTAACATTGGGGACTAAATTGACGCGTTTTATACAATGGGGACGAAATTGACATTTCGGAAATACATTGGGGACCATCCCTACAAATAAGCCTTTTTTTTTACCAGAATTAAACTCGATTTATATATAACAAAAAGGAAAATACAGTACAATAAAAACAGACACTACCTGTCTGAAAGTACAAAAACAACAAACAAAATAAAATACACCAAACAAAACAAAAAAGAAAAAATCGCCTGGATCCAAGACTCCGAAGTCGGACTCGTCGATCGCACTCATGAAAGGAGTTGAGTGGCCAAGTATGAAGTGAGCAGGTATGGACATAGAGCAAACTCTCCTGGATGGACCCGCCGCGCCAATTTGAGCTCATTCCCGCCACAAACTGAAGGCTGAAGCCGCTGCAGACGCCGCTACCATCGCCGTTGAATTGGTTCTAAGAAACCAGATTTAGAACCCTAGATCTGGCTCTTGAGTCCAAAAATGATGGGAAGAGTGGGAGATTTTAGCTCCCTAAGTAGAGTCTCAACCACCTCATAACCATGGAAATAGGAGAGGAGGAGAAGGGAAGAAAATGGAGAGGAAGGAGATGGAGGAGCCGCCATGGGGGGAGGGGAAAAAGAAGGGGGTGACAGCAGAAGAAGAAGAAAAAAAGAAAAGGAGGGCTAGAGAGAGAAGCTCTCGAGAGACTTCTCCTGGACTCCTAAATCTTGAGATTTGATGGGTGAGAGGCATTCCCCAAATTTGAAGAGAGAGAAAGGAAATTTGAAGGGTGACTTCAAATTATTTGGTGCTTGAGGGATTTACTGGAACACATATTTCATGTCTGATCGCTCAATCTTTTGAAATTTGAAGTTTGAGAAATCTGTTGGAGATGTTCTTATGCTCTAAGATAATGTTGTAACCATAGCCCATTTGAGAATGCTTATTCACTTAACTTTCACCAGTTTCAAATCTAAGGATACTGATATTAGTTCTATTTGTTGGCTTAGTTTCAAATCGAAGGCGACTGATATTAGTTTTATTTGTTTGCTTAAACAGGATGCGATCCACACAGTATGGTATGAATGGGCCACGCAACAAGTTGATGTAGAAGAACTAGGAGAAGGCGCTTCATTCCCGATATGGAGGCTGTGAGAAATGCAACAACGTGGTGTCAACTGCCAAGGCCTTTATATTAGTATCATCTTATTTCTCTTCGTTTAATTGAGGGTACTTATCTTGCTCCTCGTTGTGTGATGAAGTAAACATTACACTCAGGGAGTTGAGATTTCCAAATTTTGACCTTGGTTCTAATTCATAGTCAATTATATGTTTGTACCCCAATCGAACAAGGAACTTGTTAGTGTAGAAGAACTGAATAGGTCAATGTCTCAGACTCTCAGTACGGCCGTACGGGTACGGGCTTTGGACTGCTCCGAGAAATCAATTGCCTGTACGACTCCTGTGCATGGACTAGCCTGATATATATATATATATATATATGTATATATATATATATATATATACTGTATATACATGCCAGGGTAAACTCCTGTGTATTTGCAGCAATAAGGAATTCACCCAAATTTCAACTACGGTAAATGACTTCTGTAGTATAACTAGGTCTAGTCACCACCTGAACCAAACTATAAAGACCTACAGGATATTGGGTTTTTTACCTACTTATCGGCCTGGTCAGATAGTAAAATCAACCACCATATCCAGCAAATGATGAACTACAATACCCCAGCTTGACACGCCGTCTGAATGAAATCAATAGTTATTGCAGAAATAAGCTAAGAAGATCATCACCGAGAATAAAAGCACGTAAGAAATGCGTTAAGTCAATGTCTGAAACATATGAAACAAGCTGATGCTAGGGAAATTTGCTTACAGTCAGCCTTGAAGCTGCAGTTACAATTATACCCAGCTGACATTTGTTCAAATCTCTTCCGAGGAGCCAATGGACCAGACAATCAGCCAATTTCAAGAAGACTTTACACCACCACAAAGAGTATCTTAGGTTTACTCAAATACCATTTACTAAACGAAGTCTAGATGGAAAAAATGGAAACAAAATACACAGTTGGCAGGGTTTCATCCGCGACTGGGATGATGAGGATGTTTGAACCATGCTTAGTCAACCACCTTGCTCCCACCCCACGCAAGGAAACTATCTTGAGATCCAAACTCCTACAAAAGTACAGAGAAGTTCATCAAAAAGAAAATTTAAAAGCATTCACGGTGGTTTCCACTTTTTTGCAGCATATTTTTCTTGTATGTGAATTCATATGCCTAAGCGGCTGTAGTTTAAGAAGGTTGTTCAGTAATATTTCTCAAGTGCTCGAATTATTTTTTGTAATCTTAACAAACTCCAAATAAGAAAAAACGCACGCGTACAATTTTTAGATTTTTTAAGGCCTACAATTTTTAGATTTTTTAAGGCCAAAATCCTTTCTTTTAAAGTAGAAAAACCCTGCTTAGCATATGGATTCTACTTTTAAGCTAATCAGCGGAAATGAACAATGTAAGCAAATAAGGTCAAAGGATGCAACAGTTAACAAAGAGCACATACAAGCTGGCTCAGCCGGAAATCAGGGGGCGTATCAAGCTCTATGTTTGCCGGATCAAGGGCCAGATCTTGGCACGCCTCTAAATCTTTCTTCAAACACTCGGGTCCTAAACGAGAATAGTCAGAAAGGCAGGGCTTGCCATTAAATTCACCATTTATATTTTCGTCCCTACCAGGGGACTGGCTACGGAGAAGGTCATCACACAAGGACAGCCCTTCCACAAGCTGCTGTGAGTCTAAAAGATTCTGAGACTCACTGTCCCACCACTTTGACTCTTCCCCAGTCGGATTGTCAGTATTATCTGTCGTTAGATCAGCATGATTTTCTGCCATAAGGGAGTCTTGAAAATTTGGATTCCCGCTCACAGCTTGCTCCTCATCTTCAAAGTGCCCCATCTCGTGATTCTGAAGCTTAAAAATCATGAAGGGAGAAAAAAAAACATTGGTACCAGATGAAATGCAGATGAAACTGTTATTGCTTACAAAATTAGTGAAGAAATGCAACCGCCTTTTTCATTCTAACAGAAGTTATCAATGATAACCCAAGTTAATATATTCTCTTAAGCAAAAAAAAAAAAAACCCTAATCCAAAAGTACCGATTAGGGCATATTTTGGTAATTTGATTGGCAATAAAAAAAACTGCCCAAGGAAAACAAAGGTACCAGCAGTGTAACTCCACGCTTGGATTTTTACAATTACCTTATTTTCGATGAACAGAAAACAGAATAATGCAATGATGGTCACAGTTGTATACACCATCTGATGTGATGCCTCTAACCGCATAATGGGATGGACAAACAATTGAGATAGGTGCATACAAAGTACCACATCAAACTCAAATGTGGTCACCAAGTATTGTTCAAAAAAATATATAGTCATGACTCATGATGCCCAACAGAGAGTTTGTTTTACCTGAGAATAAGGATCGGCGCAAGAAATAGCAAAAACTTGTTCAGGGTCAAAATCAGAAACTCTTTTTTCTGCCCGGGGTGGTTCGGGAGTCACAGATTGCGGAGTAACTGGATCTACTTTTGCAATCATAAGATCATTGCCTTCTTCAGGCAAATCTTGTTCGACTTTATCACTCTGCTTGACTACTTGTTGCTGATAAAACACCTTGGAGATCACATACTCCCCATCCTTTTCATCTTCTCCAGTGCCCAAGTGATACTGATGCATTACCCAATTGGTTTTCTCTGGTTTCCCACCCTTGACTGGGGTCACATAAAGCACCATAATCTTCTTACATCCAGTTTGGACCCCATCTAATATAACCGGTTTGGTCCTTCCAGTTTTGTGCCAACGAACATCGCCAAAATCGTCACCGTTTATCTTTCTACGCTTCCGAGTTCCAGTGTTGTAAGCCTTGATTGCTCTATGAAAAAAGTGAGCAACACTTCCATCTTGTGTAACACCTGAAAATTCCTAGAATTACAACTCATTCAACGAGAGAGATACAAGAATCACAGCGAGGTAATTTCCGTTCTGACCTGGCAAATTCTGAGGATGGGTATAACAAATCCCGTCATCTTCATTCACAGTTGGAATGAATTCGTCAATAAAAGGATGGAGTTTCATATTCTCAACACCAGCTTTCGCAAGTAAATGCCATATAATCTCTTGATCAGATGGATCGAATTTGACACCTTTGGGTAATCCTGGCCACTCCTGAGTTACCTGAGAACATAGAGGTTCCAAAAGCTCTTAGTTTTGAAACCGGTGCTATAGGCTACGCTTAATCAACAATCAAGCCATGTGCAGCAAAACGTCTCTTTAACTCCTCGGTTCTTGGAGGTATAGGGGGTCACTGTTCTAGTGGTATTCTGAGAGCAACTACTTTGTGCATATATCGCCAAAGGTTAAGTTTGTCTCCAATCCTCCCCCACCCATACCACCAGAGATTGGGGAGTAGATGGTTCTATTATTGTTTTTGTTGTTCATTGTTTCCTTTGTCTTTTCTAGCTGATACTAAGTAACTAAGCAAAATGCTAAATCCAAGCTGTAAACAGACTCTAGAATTAGTAGTTTCACACATTGTCTAGACCAACAAAAATGCAGATATGTCCTGAAATTCAATGAATTGAGTAGAGGTGTCCCTAAAATTTTAGTCACAACAGGGATACACACATTAGCCCGTGAAACTTTGAAAAACTGATATTATATAGCTGCACATCCAATGGTCGTGTGTGTAACTGTATATCAAACCCGAAAACATGATGGACATAACTTAGAAACTAGGTATCGAGACAACTACAGCCAATCTGAAGAGCAATCAAAGGTCTAAAAACTGTGTATACTCATGAAACGACCAACCAAAGTTCAACACACAAAAAATGACCAATCATAGGTTGTGAGACCAGTGAAAGGTCTAAATCACCAAGTGAGTATATGATGCACCATACCTCAATCCAAAGATAAGAGTCACAAGACAAATGAGAGAGAAACAAAACCCACAATCAAATATGTTGCCTTGAAGTTGGACCCTTTTTGGATAGCTGCTAGTATCATAAATATGTATGTAACTAGAGTGTATGGCTATCAAGAGCAGAGGTGGCAGTTCTCATATCAGGTTGCTTAAACAAAATATCAAGTGATCTGTTGGAGTTTATCCCACATTGGTTAATTAACTTCTCCAAAACTAGTATATGAGCCTAGACGGCCTCTTCACTCATTCCTAATTGGTCTTGAGTGGAGAGGCTGTGGCGCAGCCTCATATGCTAGTTTTGGAGAAGATAATTAACCAATGTGGGCTAAACTCTAACACTCCCTTGCACGTGCAGCCCCCGACTCGCACTTGGAGAGATAAATAAAAGATCCATAACACGTGGATCACAACAAACAACGGTGCACTTTGGCACAAACAAAGGGGAACAAATTCTCTGAAATCCTAACTCTGATACCATGTTAAAGCATCCACCAACTCAAGATTGGCAACGAGTGGAAAGGCCGTCCAAGCTCATATACTATTTTTGGAAAAAATAATTAACCAATGCGGAATAAACTCCAACACGGTCAACCACCCAAAAAAAATAAAAAATCTGATCCAAGGTCATTATGTTTCAGACTCCACGACAAACTAGATTAGTACTTAGTAGGACTTCAGCTGAAGAAATCCCAAGTGAGGAAAATTTTCTGGTTCACTAACTAGGAATATAGAGGTCCACAGTACCAATGCCAAAAAAAAAAAAAAAACGAGTCCATCTATGTTTAGCAACAGAATTAGTGCAAGATTCTTCTATATATTTAGGTGGAGGAAATTATTAGGCACTTAGTAAGTCATCTTTTCTAGCTCCCATTTCTTGTGCATCTATCAAATTTAACAAAACTTCATTTTCTTTGTTTCTTTTTGTGTGTTTAAGTATTAAGATAAAAATATAGCCATGCCTAGGCATTAAAGTATGAGGAGTGGCCAAAACCCCATACACTTGGAACAAAACAGTCGCTTTGCACCTATAATATAAGTTTTGACACAAATTCACAATCGCAGGATAACAGAAAGCGATACACCTTCTCTATATCATGACAAAAGCTGAGAACCACCAAAGACCTCTTGCACAACTATGTTGAGAGGATTAGAACACAGTAAAAGCAGTTACTCAAAGGGGATACGACGATTGAACAATTTCCATAATATTAACAGCATAATGCCTACCTTCCTAAATAAAGCAATTATATTTATATTCCCCCTGTTATATAACCTACTCTATGTATTTATATATATTGAACCCTCTGTTAAGAAACAGTTTCACTTAGTAGAGGATTTCTTTAAAAATGGTTGATGTTTGCTTATTTGTTTGAACCAAGAAAAGAGAAAAAATAATGTCGCAATGTAAAAAGATTATTGCACCAAATGCTTCAAAAGGTGCAAATAACTTACCAGTTGACTCGTTTAACTGGTAATGCTGATAAATGCCTAACCAAAATCACGAATAGACCTGTAATCTAGTAGCGATAAAGCTAACCAAAATAGACCCAAAACCCGGTAATAGTTTAAGAGAGGCACCGTGTCCCGTTTTAAGTGCGTAATCAGGGATTCAATAACCAACTTACTTTATATTTGAGTTGAAATGAGAAAAATGAAAGGCAAAATGCCAACCAATTAAAAAAAAGAACCAGAGAACGTAGGAGAATATTCATTTCACCTAATCATAACCCAGAAACTGAAAGTTATATAATATAAGATCAAAAGGGAGGTATTATACATCACTATTGTCAATGATATGTTGGCAATTAGGGCAAGGTCTACTTGGGTTGCTTTTCCAGTGGACTCTTTCCGGATCACACAAGCCAGATGCACTCTTGATTTTTGTTGCAATCCTATTGCTGTCAACCAACCACGATTGTCTGCATAGTTTACACACAGTAATTATAGCCAAGCCATATAACTATAATATTAGTGACTGAACTAGAGATCTATAATCTGAAAGACAATTTCAAGATTTTGGATTCTGTAATATTACTGGCATATACCAGGAGGGAGGATTAAGTAGATATACAGGGATAAAACCCAATAGCCATATTAAGAGCAAAACAATGAAAAAGTTGAGGACGTAAATATCTTCAGAAGTCAAGCCCGTTCAATGTTAAAGCCAGAACAAGAAGACTGTCAAAAACAATGGCTAGATAACCTCTTAGGAATCATCTTACTCACCTCTTGGAGGAAGTTTTTGCCGCCTCTGACCTACAATAAACATGAGAAGAAGACTAAGTGACTGCTATCTAATTTGCATGCTCTCAGATCACATAGAACTACTTGAGTACTCTTACAAGATGGTGAGGACGCAGAACTGACAATAGCTAGTAGTTTTCAAAAGGTCCAAGTTCTGTTTTCCATCCCCTTATAACAAATATTGTCTCCTCAAGAATTGTAAGGGTCGGGCATCTTAAAATGAATGTTCACTGTATCTCGTTTAAGGTGTCTTTCACTTAAAAGTTAAGACAGAAGATTAAATCTCAACAGAGAGGATATAAGGACATAAAAGTTCCCGATATAGCTTAGATTTGCATCATGTGCATCAGATTCTAGTATTAATGCCCCCTTTGCTATCAAGTCAGCTATACAAGTCATAAGTAACTAATAAAAACTATTGACTATCATATTTTCACAAAATGTATTATCTTAAAGTTGCTTAGAAAAATAGCAGAATGACAGCTGAATTAAGCCGTGCGTCTTAAAGTGACTAAAGGTCACGTTTGGCAAGGAACTGGAACTTGATCTTACTAACTAAACAAAGCTGCTTCACGAACAAGAATATGGCTTTGAATATAACAAAGAACACCACCAAGATAGGCAATACCAAAGAGATAACATAACATCAGACCTTGGATGTGATTTCTCTCCAAATGCACATTGAAATATTGAATTAACATAAACCTGGCTACTTCATTGGTCCAATTTATTAGAAGGAAACGATTGTAGACACAAAATTCTATCATCCTGATGGTTAATCCCGCAACATTCCATCCTCCTGATGTTTAATCCCTATTTCATACAACACAGAAAGTGTATAGGTGTTACGAAAAAGGTGGTAGAAGTTCAATTCTCACTGTTTTGAAAAAGGGTAGAGGGGGAGACTGATGCCATATGTATATATTTGCTCAGTGACTGATGCTATATATTAACGACTTAGTTTATCTAATTTGGACCAAAGAGAGAATAGGCAATGAAATGCTAATGATGCCAAACAGGCAATTCAGTCTGCCACAACTCAAAAAAAAAAAAAAAAAAACCTAATATTGCCCAATTTGTGCCACATTAATTGTGAAGTCAAAGGCTTTCTTAAAGCATCCTTAAACCACTCGGTATAGTGCACCGAAACATCAATTGTGAGAAATCAACCATAAGATAACCATAATGCCCTGTTTGTTGGGCATCTTAGAGCATGGGTTGGGACTTCTACGCGTGTGGGCCCCCATAGCGTAGCAGCTGTTTGGTTGCCATTTTTTTGAGGAGGATTGGTAATCTGGAGGATTAACTCCTACTTGAATACATTACAACATTAATCCCCTCACTCCTCAACCAAAACAAACATGATTATAGCAATCACTACCTCGAACCAAACTAATCCCTCCTCACCATCAATCCCAATCGCAATCCCCTCCTCACTATACATAAAACCTAATGAGATACACCAAAAATATGATTTACCCTGTTGATCAAATAGATCAGGCTTTCAGATGTAGAATACCCATTTGCTGATTTGAGGTCACATAAAACCTAATCAGATACACCATAAACCTAAAGACTACAACTTCTTTCTACGAGAACAAAACTCAGGCGGAAAACCAAGGAAACAGTTAGTTCAGAGGATCAACTCGGTATTGAGAAAGGTTGTCCGTCTTCCAATAAAACTTGAACTAAACTGAACTGAGAAGATATCATCAAAACGGGTTCTTCTGGATTACTTTCAGCAAGAAAGATGCATATACAAAAAATACATATATAGATAGAGTTAGAGAGAGAAGAAAGAGAGAGGGGTGCATACCCAGTCATGGCGGAGTGATTATCAGAGGATTGGGGTCAAAATATCATTTGCTTTCCTTTCTTTCTTCAGTTCTTCTTTCCGTTTCCATGGGGCCTGATGGGGGTATGCAGCACCGATGATCCGATTTTTCCCCTTAGGTTTTCCCACATTATATATTGTTTCTTGCACGTACAAACGACTTTTGAATTTCGAAACCCGGTCACTATTCTCTATGTCATTATATATTCAATTTATTCCCCTTGACAATTTCATGAATCCTATGTGCCTGTATATATTAATAGTATTATATATGATATGCATACGGATTTTTTTTTAACAGATTGTGATGTGGGATCCACTTCGGGTCTTGTGCAAATGATCTGATTTGTTCATTAAATATAAAATATTTTTTTAATGGTCTCTGTTAAAAATCAATTCAATCTGATGCCACAAGTGTTTGATTCAATCACCTAACTTTTCAGTATCCTGAAATCTTAATGAAAACTTTTCTTTTTTTCTTGCACAAATGTTTTTCCTTTAGTCCTTTTGAACCGGTAATTTGACCAATTCTGATGAAGCCATTTTGAGATCACACTATCCAAACGTACATGTTATGGGAGTACTAATTTATTAATGCGAAAATTCCACTCAATCTAACATTGTACTCCTAAATACTTGATCAAAAAATTCGATTCTTTAGAACTACTAAAAGGAACAAAATTGAATTTTCTATTACAAAATTGACAGTTTTTTTTTTTCTTCACGAAAAGAGAGAAGGATTTTATTAAGAGGAAAGATGGCCCAAAGACCGTACATTATCAAAGGCAAGGTTAGCTAAAAATTGGGGAATAGGACCCCCTCCAATTCTCTAACCTAACACCTAATAGCGATTGCTTAGCCAACGAATGGGTTACCCTATTGAAAGAATGCTTAATATATTTAAAAACACAAGAGAAAAACAAATAAATAAACTCTAAATAATCAGAGAGAATAAAGCTACAATCTGAGAAAGATTTTTCAATTTGAGTAAGAGTTTGCACAATCTGAATAGAATCACCTTCTACAATAATACTTCCTCCGCCCCATTTTCTTGGCCCATGATTCCATCTTTTGTTGTCCCAGTATATTTGTCCATTTTTACTTTTGAGTGGGTATCATTGGGTTTATTTCCTATTTTGCCTTTTCCCTCCAAGTTACAATCAAGATTTAAAAAAAAGAATTTAAATTGAAAAACTGCACAACAAAGAGGCACTAAAAATTCCCAGAACATTCTCCATTGCATTTCCAAAATAGAGCTGTACAAACCCTTCTTACTTACAAGTCCATTTACACTTAAACCAAAAGAGCTCCATGTACTACAGATTTCCCATTTGCACAAAATTGCCCATGCCATCAAAAGAGCAAAAGATACAGCAATTTTTTTGGAAGGGACGAAAGTTGAGATGGAAGGAAAACAAGAAAGGATAATTTCTGTTTTATAGGGAGAGTTTGAAAGGGTTTAAATTTGAAATTTTGAATTTACCACCAATAATGAACACCTATGTAAATTGGGAAACTGGGAAAACTTTGCTGGTAAAAGAAAAAGACCGACCTTTTTCAAAGCTTTCTAGAAAGCTTTTGCTTTTGATTTTGGCCAAAAATTTGAAAGAATTTTTTGCTGCCAATTATTCCCTACAAATCAGCGGTATTTAAGGAAATTTATTTTTCTTTTAATTTGCAATTATAGTGTTCTTTAAATGGCTAGAATCCTAAAAAAATTCAAACATTTTGGAACGGAGAAAATACTAGAGAAACTTTTGTTTGTAGCAGTAAAAAGCGATGCTATGATCTAGAATCTAGCTTTAGCCCGAGCAAACATAGAAGAGAGCCTTAGTATGATTGCATCCATGGGAGAGTTGTGAGATTTGATTTGACGGAGCACCATCCTCTTATTGTAAATTACTAACCATTAAACCACTATTGTTGTAAATAAATTTAAAAAACCGTACTATTCTAAGAAAGTTTTGGATGTGATGGTGATAGTAAGGCCCCGTTTCAGAAACTTTCTTAAAAAATAAGTAGCTTATTTTATATTTTTAAACTCAAAAATAAAGTAAATAAAAAATAATTTTTCATTTTTTTTTTGCATCGTATAAAAGATCTCATCGATATCTTCCAAACAAGATCAATATTGCATGTTTTTAGATTTCAATAAGCCTATAATTTTTGAGTTTGAAATTGCCTCCTTAAAAAATAAGGACTTATTTTTTGTTCCGGAATGGAGCCTAAGATACACCTACGCCTGACAATGGATTGGATAGACTTCGAAAACAACATACTCCCTCCGTCTCCATTTTTTTTTGGTCTTTTTCGATATTCGTGTTAACTTTTAAACTCTTACATTACCCAATTTATAATATTTTTCATAATTTTAAAAACTTTGTATTATAGATCTAATCGAGAACTATCAAATAAGATCTATATTGCATATTTTTGAAAATTTATATTGGAAGATGCAAGAGTTTAAAGAACCAGACGAATATCAAAAAAGTCCATTGAAAATGAGACAAAGGGAGTATTAGTTTAAAGTTCAAATGAAATAACTCTATAGGAGTTTTCGTCCAGCCTAGATTTTTGTGATGTGTAGAGTCCATTAATAAAAATATTTTAGAGTTTAGAGCCCGTGAAAAGATAAAATTGCCTTTAATGAGACAAGTGTTTTGTTTGGTTAACACAAAAAATGTCTTTTTTCATTTAAGTTGTCTTAAATGAGACAAGAGACTTGTTTGGCTAACACAAAATATGTATTTTTTCGTGTTTTCAATCTTATTGCACTTTCATATGGGTACCATAGGGTTTTAGACACTTTCATAGGGTTTTAAAGTACACTTTCATATTATAGAGTTTTAGTGGTTTAAGCACTTTCATAGGATACCCACTTTTATAAGGTACCATAGAGTTTTAGGCACTTTCAACGCCGGTCAACTTTTGTCAATACTGGTCAACATTGGTCAACGTCGGTCAACTTTGGTCAATGCCGGTCAACCTTGGATGGATTTTTTGGTAAATCTTAGACAGAATATCTTTTAGACTTTTCAGAAAAATATTTATGTCATTATCATAGCAAAAACCTTTATATTATGTCCTCTTACTTAATTTGCCCCCTTTTTTTTGGGTAATTTTAATTTGCCCCGTTGATATCTCAAGTACCCCTTCTATTTCTTCGTACTATTGTGCCTCAAGATATCAAAACCAAAATACAAACACTCAATTAATTGAGAGGAAAAACTCCGATTTGTATCAATCAAGAAATACAAAACACGAAAACACTTCTCTCTCTCTCTCTCTCTCTCTCTCTCTCTCACACACACACACACACACACACACACTAGTTCTCCGTGCCTCACACCTCTCTCAGCTCACACCCACATCTCACAGCTCACTCACACACTCATATGCATCTACACAATACAAATGCATATACACAGAGAAATCAACAAAGTTTATCCGACAAAGCCTTACAGGCTACGGGTGAGGCAGGAGACCCTCTTCTCGCACCCCCCCTGACACCCCCCTCCCCTCCCGGCCCCACCACCTTTCCCCCCTGCCCCTCCTTCCTCTCCTTTTTCGGTTTTTTTTTCTTTTTGCTTCAACTAGTTTTTTTTTTTTTACTTTTAAAAGTAAATAATTACTGTTTTATTTTTTTTTACTTTTACTATTTTTTTATACTTTTAAAAGACTTTAATTACAATTTTAATTTTTTTAAATTTTACTAGTTTTTTTTCTTTTGAAAGACTTTAATTACTGTTTTTTTTTTTTTTACTTTTACTAGTTTTTTTAATTTTACTTTTAGTAATTTTTTGTTTTACTTTTAGTAGTTTTTTGTTTTACTTTTAAAAGACTTTTGACTATAATTTTAATTTATAAATGAACAATTAAAACATAACTTATACTAACATAACTTGTACTAATTTTGTCAAAGAGTGAAAATACATGAATTAATAAATTCAATAACATAAAAGAATTATAAAATTTTAATAAGAGTAAGAAAATAAAAGTAAAATTTCAATAACATAAAGAAATTTACTTACGTATATAATATTAAATAATTTAAAAATACATATAAAGAGTAAAAAAATAAGTGTTCTGATTTTTAATTCATTGAACCAGTGCAAAAATCTTATTTTTCTTATCATTTCATCTTAAATGGTCATAATGAATTTTCGACACTAAGGCCTTTCAATAAGCACCCTAAGAAATACCTGAAACTAAAATAAGGAGCCTTAAGGTACTTGTTGAACGGCTTTCGAGCCAAAACTTCATTATGACCATTGAAGATAAAATGACAAAAAAAACAAGTTCTTTACACCGATTCAACCAAATTGAAAATTGGAACGCTTAAATAATATTAAATAAATAAAAATGAAAAAAGATATAAAAGTTATTAAGTATATAATTAATTTTTTAACTTCTTTAGACAATTTATATAATTAAAAAATTAAGTGTTCCAAATTTCAATCCGTTTGAACTGGTGAAAAGATTTTAGTTTTTTGATCATTTTATCTTAAATGATCATAATTAAATTTTGACTCTAGGACTCGCGTTTATTAGCCCTAAGAAAGTCGTATAATCAAATATCTCTTAGGGCTAATCAACGAGAGCCCTAGAGCCAAAATTTAATTATAACTATTTAAGATAAAATGATCAGAAAACTAAAATCTTTCCACCGGTTCAAACAGATTGAAATTTGGAACACTTAATTTTTTAACCATATTTTTTATAGAGTAATATATAAACTGTGTATTGAGGTTAAAAAATTAAGTATTCCAAATTTCAATCTGTTTGAACCAGTGGAAAGATTTTAGTTTTTTGATCATTTTATCATAAATGACCATAATTAAATTTTGACTCTAGGGCTCTTATTGATTAACCCTAAGGCCATGTTTGATAAGTGTGTTGGATTAGATAGGATTAGTAAGGAGATGGGATTGGTAAGGAGATGGGATTAGTAATACCGAGTCTAATCCCAAGTGGGTGTTTGATTGTGTTAGGATTAAATCATGGGATTGTGATTACCAATCCCAATTCCTTGTTTGATTGGAATACCATGGGATAGGATTACAAATTGCATTTCCAATTATACCCATAGATGAAAACATGGTCTATTGAATTGCATGAAAAAAAAAAAACGGATTGTATTTTCCAATCATTTTCGGACAATTTGCATTTTTTCATCCAATCAATTTCCAAATTCTTATTTGGACAAATATCCATGCATTATTCTGACATATATTTGGAATAAAGCAACCATATATTTTTTATTCGTGTCCCTTAAAAGGACGAAAACGAAAAAAACAAAACAGATAACATCTTATTAATTATACTCTCAAATAAATCTAATTATTTATTTGCGATCCTATAGAACAGAAATATGATTATGAAAGGCCTAGAGACAAAATTTAATTATGTTTATTTAGAATAATATTTTCGGAATAATAAGTTCTTCGCATTGATTCAAATGGATTAAAATTGGAAAACTTAATTTTTTAATCATATTTCTTAATATATAAACAGTTTAAAAAAATTAAGTGCTCAAATTTTCAATCTGTTTGTACTGGTGCAAAAATATTATTATTCTGATTATATTATTCTGAAGGGTTATAATAAATTTTTGTCTCTAGGGCTCTCATAATTAATTATCTTCTTTTTATTTAGAATCTTGTGAAGCAGAAACATTATTATGAGAGTCTTAGAGACAAAAGTTAATTATGACCCCTTAAAATAATATGATAAGAATAATAAGATCTTTGCACTTGTTCAAATGGATTGAAAATTTGAACACTTAATTTTTTTTAGACTGTTTATATATTAAAAAAATAGTTAAAAAATTAAGTGCTTCAATTTTTAATTCGTTTAAATCGGTGCGAAGATCTTATTATTCTGACCATATTATTCGAAAATACATAATTAAAATTTGTCTCTAAGACTCTCATAATTACGTTTTTACTCCATAGGATCACAAATAAAGAGGTTACGAGGTTTTTTTTTTTTAATTCCAAAACGATATCGTTCCTGGGCTGGGTAGGGACTGCTCTGCCATGGAGGCAGCATAGCCCCCGTGTCCACAAAATATAGGTAGCGTATTAGGGATTTGGATGGGTAAGTGAAGTGTGTAATGGAGGATATTATTGGTATTAAGTTGACATACCATGGGCAAGGTGGTCATTTTGTAGGAGAGAGCTTGGGATAGGATTCATAATACCATGTACCCCATGGTATTACTAATCCCATGAAAAAGGGGGATTGCTAATCCCATCCTCTAGTTAATCCTATCCCATTTTTTGCAACCAAACAAAGAGTTAGAAAGACCATAGGATTAGCAATCCTATCCCATGTCCTAACACACTTATCAAACATGGCCTAAGAGATATTTGATTCTACAACTTTCTTAGTGCAAAAAATTTATTATGACTATTGAAGATAAATGATAAAAAAATTCCACCAATTCCA
Source organism: Rhododendron simsii (assembly GCA_014282245.1). Lineage (NCBI taxonomy): Eukaryota > Viridiplantae > Streptophyta > Magnoliopsida > Ericales > Ericaceae > Rhododendron > Rhododendron simsii. Next base: position 10,313,842 of record CM024964.1, on the reverse strand, counting down.
CCGGATTGACAATCGGAACACTAAAATAATTTTAAATAAATAAAAGAGAAAAAAGATACAAAGTATAAACATTATTATGTAAATAAAAAAAAGAGAAAATGGGTTCGGTATTTCTGGGGTGTGTAGGGGCATTTTCGGAAGAGGGGAAGTGGGGTCGGGGGGTGCGCATGTCAGAAGGGGTGCGAGAAGAGATTTACGTGAGGCAGGGAGAAGATAGAGCAACCGACACCCAAGGGGGGAAATGATCCCCTACATCATGTTCCACAGCTCACTTGGGATGCACAATATTGACCAAATCAATCAATACAGGAGCCTTTTCGATGTCATGTTGGACGCCGCCTACCATAGTTTTAAATCGCGGTATCGGTCGCCGTCGCGGTATAGCGGTATCGGGACATATCGGTGATACGTCGCGGGAATCGGGTGTCGCGGTCGTGAATTTTTAAAAATTATTAGCAACATGTATAAAACTTGAAAAATATACTTTTGAGGCTTTTTCCCCCAACATTGGCTTAAATTATCACATTTTAATTAATTTAAGACATGTAATAGCCCATTCTCTTCATGTGAAATATCCGATAATCGCTAGCCACAACTAGTTTATGTTGAAACTTTAGTGTATAATTGTAAAACATGGTGTTTTTCCTCTAGTCCCACATTGACAAGTTACAAAACTCCTATCCACTTTAAATGAATTTGCACTTGAGTGGGTTTGTAGATGAGGATTTAAGGAGAGGTCTCGCGTGCTCAGGAAAATGGGCGGTAATTTGAAAAACTGATTCGGAAATCAATTAACCGGGTGCGCGTCACGGGTTAATCGCGCAGGGGGGGTGCAAATCCGGGATTTGAGCCTCGCGCACGCATACAGTTAAGCCCCCCAATATCCGATACAGGCCGATACGTACCGGTTCCCGGCCGGTTCGCTTGTGATTCGGAGTCGCCCCGGTATACCGGCCCATATCCGAACCGCTCCCCTCAAATACCGGTACGAACCTCTGCTGTAGGCACATTGGCGCATTTATCTTTATCTTCATCTTTTTTCTTTTTTTGTATGTTAGCTAGCTAGTGGCCTCATTATCATCATATACTATATTGTGCACAAGTGTTTTGTATATTTGTTTATTACGAGTGTAAACTCAAGAGGTGCATGTTCTCTAAATTCAAGGGTCATGTTTTTTTTTTAATTTGAAAAGGCAAGGGTCATGTTTGTGTGCATGCAGGTGTTTAGTATGGAAAAGCTTTGGCTCCAAGGAGAACTCCTAAACGACAGTTTTGAAGCACACTCATCAGTTGGGGATGGGTCTCCACCGAGATTTCTGATCCTGAGAAACCATACGAATAATGCTAGGGAAGCTACTTGTTCAGCATTAAGTAATGACTTTGACCGAATAACTACTGGTCGCTGAGCTTATTCAGCTTAAGTAAATATGAATTCGGGGAGATTTCATCTCAACCAAACGGCTGAGATCTACTCGGCCTTGATGAAATCTAAACTATTCATTGCTGACTATGGACAACTCGGACTGGCCCAACACATATGTTGTTAAGGGACAGCACACACCCCGCGTTCAGTAAATACAAGCAAGGGGGAAGCTACTAAATCCCTTGTTCTTGAAACATTTATAGTCAACTTTATTTGAGTTATCAAACCAACTTATTTTATTTTTACTTAACCCGTTCAATTCTTCTACATTAATAAGTCCCCTGTTCGAGTGGGTACAAACGTAGTATAGTAATAAGTCCCGGGAGAAGTGGAGAAGCAGATTTGGTACAAACGTACAAGTAATTGACCGCGAATCAGAACCAAGGTCAAAATTTGGAAATCTCAACTACCTGAATTAAACTGCCTTCTTGTAACTTTACGGGGGAGCAAGAAAACTACCCTCAATTAAACTGCTTTCTTGTAAACTTAACTTTTTTTTTTTGTTTTTCGTGTTTTATTTGTTTTTTTTAATTTTTATTAGATCCACGTAAGTTTTGACTTAATCATCCGTCTCAATAAGAGGAGTAGCAAAATTATGACTAAAAGCAAAAAAAAAAAAAATACTAAAGATGAAAAAAGTATCAAACAACTGTCCTATTTATCTAAAGTGCCGTTTTATTTGAATTTTTTCAACATCGGTCTATATTTTTACTTTTCTAATTTTAACGATTAACCCCAAAAATTACAATGATATGCTAAACAAAAAGTTACGAAAAGTAAAAAATACTGAATTAAATTTCAAACTTATAAATTTACAAGAGCACAACCTAAGATGATAATAAAGGACAAATTTATTTTTTTGAAAGGCAAAAAAAATTCATTAATCCCTGCAATTGTTACAAAGATTAATATTTAATAGGAATAAAGAATGATGACATCAAATTCCTAACCCGAAATCCAAACGATCTACAATACTAAAAATAATCATATGCCCATCTGAGACCCCATTCTCAAGTTTGGCAAGAAAGCAAACATGGAAAACTTATTGGGACAAAACTCACATCCGTTAACTAAAAATCTAGATAAATAAATGAAAGACTAAACACCTAAAAGCCTAAAAGAGCCCAAATAATGAGACAAGCCCAGCCTAAATAGCTCAAACAAAACTCTAGCTACTGCCGCCAACATCTCCACTGTCCACCGCCAGCCACCATGGCAAAAGGATAGCACCACCTACAGCCACCACACCAGACAACCCAGAATAAAGGATAAATTTAAATAAAGGTATTGACACCAAGTTGTCGCATTTCTCTTAGACTCCAAATTGGGAATAGAGCGCCTTCTCCTAGTTCTTCTACATCAACTTGTTGCATAGCCCATTCATACAATACTGTGTGGATCATATCCTGGTTAAGCAAACAAATAAAACTAATATCAGTCGCCTTCGATTTGAAACTGGGTGAAAGTTAAGCGAATAAGCATTCTCAAATAGTCAAATGGGGCTATGGTTACAACCAGAGGCGGATCCAGGAATTTGACGTGGTGGGGGCATCAATTTTCTTTGTAACGCTGTAATATGTGAGTTACAGTTAAACACATTCACACCAAAATAATTTTAGCATCCATGATAATGTAATAATTTAAAAGTATATATGCATTTTAATAACAAGCTACTTGGGCAAATTTGCACACCTCGACTATATTTGTTAAAACAAAATTATCACATGTTCATCATCTATTTTTCTATTATTAACTCTACAAGTACAAGTTTCGGGGACCAAAAATATACAAATACAATGTGCGAGTTCATAATGAGTGCTACACAAATGATGGGAGACGTTGGGGAGTGGGAGAAACCTTGATTGTGAAAGAGTTTTTAGTGGATTTTGAAAAAAAAATAAAAAAGAAAACTTTGGAGTGCGGGGGAATTGAATTGTTTAAGTGGATTTTGAAAAAAAAATTAAAAAGAGTGCAAGGGAGCTTGGGGAATCGAACTCACGCTACTGATTCCTTAAAGCATGTTGCTAACCATTGCACAAAACTTCAACTTATTGCAACATATTAGCATATATATAATATATAGACACAAAATTGGGAAATTTAAAAAAAAAAAAAGGCATGGGGCACGTGACCACACGTGCCCTATGGTGGGTCCGCCCCTGGTTACAACATTATCTCAGGGCATGAAGCGCATCTCTAGTAGATCTCTCAAACCTTAAATTTCAAAAGATTTGAGAGATTAGACATTAGAGTATCCACAATGCCATAATCAAAAGTGATAGATTTTTAAAGTTAGAAATGCTGGTACAAAATATGGCTTACAATGCTATAATTAAATTTAGCAACCTTCTTAGAAATAATCAAATTTTGGACTTTGGATAACCAAAACTAACAATCTTTTGTCAACAATCAAATTTAATAAATCTCACATTCTCAATCAAATACACACGTCATTACAAAATAAATGTTTTCTCTCTTCCATTTTTCCCGCTCTCTTTTTCTTTTTCAACAATGTTTTCAAAAAAAAATTTTCAATATTTTAAAAACTGTTTTCCCCCAAAATTTGTTTTTTAACTGTTTTTTAAAAAAAATTTTTATACAAAATAAATTGTTCTTTTTTTTGAAAAATTGTTTTGTATAAGAAAATGTTTTTTTCTCAAAATCTTTTCTTATATAAAAACTATTTTTTCAAAAACCGTAGTTACAGAAAAGCTGTTTTTCTTAACATTGTTTTTTTTTTTTTTTTGAAGTTTTGAAAAAAGTTCAAAAATTATTTTCTATTTTAAATAGTTTTTATTAGTCTAAAAATTATTTTAGGAAAAACCATTTCCTATGTTCACAGTTTTTAGTTTTTCTGTAATTTAAAAAAATGATGTGGCATATTTGGTTATTCAAATTTGATTATGCCATTGTAGACCTCTACATTGTTAACCTTAGAAATCTCTTAAATGGATAATCAAAAGTTGATGTGTCAACTTTTGGTTATCCATTTTTGATTATAGCATTATGGATACTCTTAAATAAGTACTCCAGTAGATCACTCAAACATCAAATAATTTGAAGTCACCCCTCAAAATTTCTCTCTCTTCAAATTTGGGGAAAGCCCCTTGCCCAAAAAATTCTCAAAATTTTGTTATTTTATTACATTCTTTTACCATGTTGAACCAAACAATATATAAAAATCATTTTATGGGTTATTCTTACCAACTTGCCTATAAGTATTTATGTACATGGATTTTTAACTTGTTTCACAACAAAAATTAATTTCCTCTATTGTCTTTCTTTCCTATCATTTTGAACATGAATTTCCAAATTTCAACTATTTAAGAAGAAAAGCCAAGTATTTGAGTTGAAGATACGACATTAAAAAGTTAGCATATCACACAATTGTCTAGATAAATAGATTTATAAAAATATATAATCGAAGGATTAAGCCATGAATAAAAAATATTATGAATTATAAAATATTGCCATTTAAAGAGAAGTAAACGTTGTGGGACGGAAAGAGTACAATATTATACTCCATTCGTCCCATAAAGAATGTCCACTTTCACTATTTATATCTTTCATGAATTATCCATATTTACAGTGGGAGCTCCAGAAATTTTTCCAAGGGTGTTCGGAAATTGTACTATACTATCTCGAGAAACTATATATATATATATATATATATATATCGGGGCGGTTCTATGGACAACTATTTAAACACCTAAAAAAACACCTCATAGTTACCGATCAAATTTTAATGATCCGAGCCGCTCAATGTGATCAGAACGTGATTTTAAGGGTACCCGTGAAAAATCAGCAAAAAAAAAGACCAGGAAGGGCTTGATCTAAGCAGTTTTTAGCTTAGATTTAATGAACGGTTCAATTAAAAACGGCTCAAAACAAGCACTTCCCAGTTATTTTTTTTGCTAATTTCTTGTAAGCACCCTTAAAATCACATTCTGCACACATTGAACGGTTCGGATTATAAAAATTTGATTGGAAATTATGAGATTGAGATTTGGGGTGTCTTTTTAGGTGTTTAAATAGTTGTCCGCGGAACCGTCCCGTATATATATATATATATATATATATATATATATATATATATATATATATATATATAGAGTTAGGTTCCGGTGAGGGAATCCTCATTTTTTTAAAATGAGGGACTCCCATTCCCGATTGAATTTCGATGATCCGAGCCGCTCAAAGTGATCAGAACGTGATTTTAAGGGTCCTCGCTAGAAATCAGCAAAAAAAATGACCGGGAAGGGCTTCATCCGAGCAGTTTTCATTGAACGGTTCAAAAAAATCACGTTCTGCACACATTGAGCGGTTCGGATTTTCAAAATTTGATCGGGAAATGAGAGTCCCTCATTTTAAAAAAATGAGGGATCCCTCACTTGAAAATTCCTATATATATATATATATATATATTTATAGTCCCCTTCTCCTAAGGACCACCTTAACTTAATAAAATAAGGACCTTCCTTTTCCGATAGAATTTCAATGATCCAAGCCGCTCAATGTGTTCAGAACGTAATTTTAAGAGTACCATCAAGAAATCAGCAAAAAAAAAATGACTGGAAAGGTTTCATCCGAGCAGTTCTTGTTTATTTTTTTATCAAACGGTTCAAATAAAAACTACTCGGATGAAGCCTTTTTGGGTCATTTTTTTTGCTGATTCCTTGAGGGTATTCTTAAAATCACGTTCTGAACATATTGAGCGGCTCAGATTATCGAAATTCGAACAGAAAATGGAAGAAATAGAGACCTCCTCATTTGAAAATACCTCTATATATATATAGCAAAGTATATAAGTTATTACAATTGTCTTCGACGAGTTTTCATATTTAATTTTGAAACTGTTGCATGATATCCTCATTGTCAACGGTATCAAATACATCACTCTCTATATAACTAATTAAGCAATCATTCATCAATCGATCTCCCATTCAATTGCGCAGATTACTCTTTATGTACTTCATTGCTGCGGTGGCGACATGAAGAGTCAACACCAATGTCACAAGCAAATAGACTAATTTATATATGACATGTTTATCTGTCTCCACCAACTTTGCATCAAGATCACCAATCCCTTTGAGCTCTGAAAAATTTTCATGAATTAAACATCAACAATGTAATTTTGAAGTTGAATGTCCAATGTCAAAGGTCCACCTTAGAAAAGTCACACGTGCAGAGTTCCACATTAGAGGTCTTCTGCGTGTTTTTTTTTCCTATTTGTTCATTCTTTTTCTTATTTTCTTTTTTCATTTTGTTATTGCTGAAATTGGGATAGTGGGCTGAAATTTGGGCTTTCAATTTCAAGTGGATTAATATGTGGGCTATTTTTGGGGTGGGTGTTCATTAACATTTGGGTTGGGTGTTCAAACAATTGGGTTGGATGTTCATTGACAATTGGATTGAGTGTTCAAAGTAAGGTTAGTCCAAAATTTTTACATGCATGTAATCTAAAAAAAAATATTTTTGGGTGGTCAGTGATTGCAGCCCTTTCGGTAGTCGTTGAAGTTTACCAAACGGCCGTCAAATTCAATTATTTATTAACCGGACTACAACTAAAGATTTGCATAGTATAGTGAGGAAGTCCGAGTCGATCCACAGGGAGCTCGAATATAGCTTGTTCGGATTGTAGATGTAAGGGTTTGTGGCGTTTAGGCGGCCAACTTTTAGTTTTCCTTTGAAAGATGAGAAATACTCTTATGAAAAAGACTAGAAAATAAGTTTTTACTAGATTAAACAAGCGGCAAGGCCTAGAAGCTCCTAACACCCATAACTTAGGCCATTCGACCTTTCTCAATGAAAACACGGTTGAATTGCACGGCTTAGGCTATCAACCGGAAGATTTAGCGATGAAAATGGTTAGACTTGATATAGAGTTTGAATAACAAGCTAAACACAAGGCGTGACATCACTCTCGGAACTATGTGAGCAAGCACATGATCACCGGAGATTAACAACGCCAAGACTTGAATTCAAACCAAATATCAAGATCAAGAACTAGAAATATAGTTTGGAAAGCGAGCAAGTTCTTTGGTTCTTTTGGCAAACACGAGGCGAGACATAGCTCACGGAACCATATGAGCGAGCATATGATCACCGGAGGTTAACATCGACAAGTTTTGTTACATAAAAGGCGAACCACGCACATTTCCAAACCAAACCTCAAGTCTTAAGTTGAGAAAGGCAAGATAAATATAAGTCACGAGGTGTTATTCACCCCATGGCCGAGCCTAAAAGACTACTCAAATATAATGAAAAGACTAGAAACCATGCTAGAATTGACAAACATATTTAACCGACGAAAATGGAAATAAACTTGATATTAGCAAGGACCTCAACCGTAGCTACAACATTAATAAACAAGAAAACAGCAAACTATGAATTAAACTTACAAGTATTGAAGCTTGAATCTAAGAACAACAATGGAAATCTCTCCTAGAGAGAGAACTAAAGCTAGGACATAAAGTAGATAGTGCTAAGAGAGAGAGAGAGGAGTATTTATACAACTCAGCCTTTCCTCTCCACAAAATATCCCTGAACTTGCCAAAAGTGGCAAGTATTCCATAAATGGAAAGTCCAAAAAGCAGTAAAAATATCTGCTGAAGACCAATGTTATCGATACCTACAAAAAGGGTATCGATAACTTCATTCAAATTCTTCCCCGGGGAAAAGAGTTATCGATAACTCCAAACAAACGTTATCGATACCCTTGCTTCTGGACAACTTCTGGACCAAAATGGGACCAATGTTATCGATAACAATTGGAATGTTATCGATAACATCTTGCAAAATTGCAGGTTTCAGGTTCAGGCTTCAGCTTCAGCAAACAGCTTTCAGCACTTCACAGCTCCTCAGCACTTATTTTCATTCTCTAAAGTTAAGTAAAGGCTACATTTTAAACATTTCTTTTACCTTTCCTTTACTTTAATTTATTTAATGAAAATAAGAAAGTACCCCCCATTTGGAAACAATGGCATTACCAGAATTTCAAGATTCCATTTAAATCAAAATGTCATCTCCCCACTTTTAGTACAAAATGGAAAACTGCACGTTTTTCTCAAGATAAAATGGCTCAAAACATGACCTTGCTCTTCAAATAAAACCTTGCAACTTTGTAGTTACTCTTAGAAAAATTCAAGGATCAATTACCGCCATTTTTCATCTCGAAAATCGAAACTTTTTCAGAAAGTCATTTTTCCATACTTAGACAGATTTTAGGGGACCGACAAGGTCTTCGGGTACTTAGAAGCTTTCGGAGCATTCCTTGGCCTTCAAACGCCTTATTTGCACGTTTTACCTGAAACTACTAAAAGCACACCTTACGTGCAACATCGCATAAAAACGACAATATATATGTATAAACATAACATGCTAGAGGACTTAAGCACCAAGAATATGCATTATTGGGTGCTTATCAGTCAGATGACCATAGAACGGTGTGAATGGAGCCGCCTCTGCATATTTATATATATGGTATCTTTTATCTGCAAAATGGATCTTGTTAGATATATCTCACTTAGTTTTGTTAAACAAAATCATATTCCATTCGTCTCTTTTTAAGTGTCTAACTTCGTAACTCCAATTTATTAAAAAAATATCATTATTACACATTTCACATTAACTTTTACCTCAACTTTCCCCATTTACCTTCTCTAGAGACATCATCATTACACTTTTACTCACTAACTTTTCAAAATGGAATCCACTTTTAGGGGCAAAATATAAAATGCACAAACTTTTACCCATTAACTTTACAAAATAGACACTTATTAAGGGACAACAAAAAATGAAATACTGAACTCTAAAAAAGGGATGGAGGGAGTAAATAATATCAAAATTCATTAAACATAGATAATTTAATTTTTTTTTAAAAATTAAATGAGCATAGAAAATAACTGATTAATTTCGTGGGATGTAGATAGTACTTTCAAAGGGTCTGATGGAGTGCACCACCAAAACTCATCAATTAGACTGTCAAAGAAAGAACGATCAAATAGCTAATTACAACTCGCTGCCTATTTAAGAGTAAATCATTTGCAACAGTAAGGTTGAAATTAACAAAATTAATTAAAAAGCATACTTTTCAATTTTTGAACTGCTGGATTATCGCTAGTATGCCATCTGTACATCCAGCTTGCATGCATGTCTTCTCCAAACTGCTATTTTCCCACCGAGATAGCAATTACGAACAAAATTGCAATACGGAACAATGTTTGCAATAAGAAACAAGATTGTTAAAGTAAAACCATTTTCCATCGATCATAAAAACCATAAAAGACAAACTTATCATGTTCACACAATCTAATCTGACTTACAAGTTACAAAGAAAATATGTACGTAGGTTTGAAAGGTTAAAATATTCCCTTCAGGCTTTCAAAAGCTAGCAGGGTCGAGAATAACAGGCAGGCTCCAGATGATCAATGGGAGCCCTTAACACCATAACATATAGTATATACCTTCTATATCTCCTTACAGAATACAGCCAACCCATTCCGTTTTTTTAACGGCAAATTTCACTTACCTCCCCTGAGGTTTTTGACAATTACAGACACCTCCCCTCAGGTTACTGAAATTGCACTTCCCTCCCCTCTGGTTTAGTACGTCGGCTGCAGTTCAGCCCATCCGTTTGTTTGACGTAACGGAAAAGCAATAAAGGTGATGATGTCAGCATAAAGACATTTTTCCATGACAAATCTACCCTTGGCTCAACTTTGAGAAATTATATGTTGTCCGGACACAACTTTCTCTCAAAAATTAAGTGTTCCAAATTACAATTCGTTTGAATGGGTGAGAAGATTTTATTTTATTTATCATTTAATTCTAAAGGGTCATAATTAAATTTTGACTATAGGGCTCTTGTTGATTAACCCTAAGAAAATCGTAGAATCAAATATCTCTTAGAACTAATCAACGAGAGCCCTAGAGTCAAAATTTAATTATGTCCCTTTAGAATTAAATGATCAAAAAAATAAAATCTTCTCACCCATTCAAACGGATTGAAATTTGGAACACTTAATTTTTCAACCTGCAGTTTATATATTAAAAAATATGGTTAAAAATTAAGTGTTTCAAATTTCAATTCGTTTGAACCGATAGAAAGATTTTAGTTTTCTAATCATTTTATCCTAAATGGTCAAAATTAAAATTTGAATATAGGGCTCTCGTTGATTAACCTTAAGAAAATTGTTGAATCAAATATTTCTTAGGACTAACCAACAAGAGTCTTATAGTCAAAATTTAATTATAACCCTTTAGAATTAAATGATCAGAAACATAAAATCTTCCCACCCATTCAAACGAATTGAAATTCGGAACACTTAATTTATTTTCGTTAAATTTGGTTAAGTGTTCCAAATTTCAATCTGTTTGAATGGGTGAGAAGATTTTATTTTTTTTATCATTTAATTCTAAAGGGTCATAATTAAATTTTGACTCTAAGGCTCTCGTTGGTTAGTCCTAAGAGATATTTGATTCTACGATTTCTTAGGGTTAATCAACGAGAGCCCTATAGTCAAAATTTAATTATGACCCTTTAGAATTAAATAATAAATAAAATAAAATCTTCTCATCCATTCAAATGGATTGTAATTTGGAACACTTGATTTTAGAGAGAAAGCTATGTCCGGAGAGAGAAGAAGCGTGTGTCAGTGGGGCAAAAACAAGAGTTCTGAAAAAAGAATGGACTGAAACAGAGTTTTCTACGAAAAGTTATAAGCGAAACAAAAATAGCCAAAAAACGGTTCAAAGGCTCGTTTGGAGGCCCAAACGGTCTCAAAAAGCTAAAAAACACACGACACACGTAAACTTTTCCCTTACACATCACAACCCTACACTACACGTGGTGGGTAGATAGTTGAAACACTGTATACTTTTCCCTTTTATTTTTTGCATTTTCTTTATTCTTTCTTCTTCTTTTATCCGGCTTTCTTTATTCAGTATAATACCATGGGCAAATAAGTATTTTTGCTTCCCCCGTTAGGTTCTATTACCTGCTAACGCTGACAGGGGAGGTAAGTGCAATTTCAGTAACCTAAGGAGAGGTGTTTGTAATTGTCAGAAACCTCAGGGGAGGTAAGTGAAATTTGCCCTTTTTTTAAATAAATAGGGACCTAAAAAACATTAATAAGGCTAGTTGAAACACTCTTACGTACAGCACTATCTGTCACTTCATTATCTTATGTGCAATACAACTCAACTACGACATTCCTCTCATTCAAGTAAAGAATAAGACATACTTTAACCTACCTATAAATTTGAACATTCTTTCGCTTATAGCGCACTACCTTCTACATATGTCAGCCATCAATGTAATATCTCATTCACCAAAATAATAATAATAATAAATCGGCCACATTTTGTCTTTCAAATACGCATTCAATGTGATTGTAGGAATGGTCCAGAGTCGCCTTGGTGAGGTGAATAGAGTGTGGAACGTGATAAGCACCAGATAGGAGAGAGAGAACACAGGAGCAATGGGGCTGGAGAGGACGAGAGATAAAGGTACCGTGGAAAGGGCGATGGAGCAATAGTGTATAAGTATTATTACACTACTGGAAATAATAAGGAAAATAATATTGACACTTTAAAAATTGATGCAGACACTCCAAAAAATAAAAAAACAAGTGACTTTGGAGTTATACTGATTTTAGAGTGTCTGCATCAATTTTTGGAGTGCGAATATCATTTGCCAATAAGTATTATGATGAATACAGGTAAGTATTATTACCTGTATTGATTATGGTGATGATTCTCCCTGAATCTTGTTCGTCTTGTCTTGCTTAGGGATTTGTCCCACATATATAGAGGGGTCTGGCCAATCACCGGAGGAGAGGTGGTACCCGTGGATTGGTGAGGCGCCAACAGTATGAAGATACGAAAACGAACCAACCACCTGATGACAAGTGACATCTCCTCGTTGGCTGCCTCCGCACTTGCTGATGTGACCCTGACAAACGTGGGTGTCGCCTTGACTCTGGTACGTGTTCTTGCCTTCTCGGAGTTCTGTTGTTTTGTGATTCCTCTGTCCATTTTAGGCCAAGGTGGGGCGACGGGCGACCCCTCAAGTTAGAGGAGGGTCGCCCACCTCTAACAAGCCTCTGTCCCTAGCCTCCAGTCTGTGCCCTCGAGGTCCCCTTGAGGACTCCGAGGGCTGTCTTGAGACAGCTCTCTTTGGGGGGAGCTCATGTGTTTGACATGTTCAATGTGATGAGAATGACGAGACCGCTTTGGTGTCACCTTTGGTAGTCAATGCCATGTGGTAGAAGGACGGGTGACACGTGGTGGCCCCAAACCATATACCTACAGTGATCTAAACAGCGAGTAAGATCTGAACCCGTCATTCACATGGTGGAATCTCAAAGATGGGTGTAGTGATCGGTTCACCACTTAAAATGGTGCATTTCGATAAAATAATTTGCTACCTATTTTGTATTTTGCCTGTCTTCAGTGATTTTTTTAGTGTTTTACATATTAGAAAAAAAAAAAAAAACAATTTCTTCTGATTCAGCCGGACGAAAGGAATTAGAAGAGTAAACAGAATTTTAAAAAGGTTCCCTAAAGAAAATTCCTCTGAATGGCTCACAGTAGTTTTGTTCTTAGTAAACTTTTTTCAATTAAAGACAAAATTATGGTCGGCGTCTTTCCATATTTTTATCCTCGATGAACGTTTTTTAATTTTGTTTGATCTTTTTTACTCTTCCGATCCCTCTCATCGCGCCACATCAGAAAATGATGTTGTAGTAAAAAAAACTAACAAACAATCACTAAAGACAAACAGAGTTCGAAAAACAAAGCAAAAAAAATCTCTCACAATGTATAATTTGAAAGATGAAATGATCACAGTCAGGATCGTTATGAATGAAACTAAATGCTAAGAAATTACCCAAGAAAGAAACTAAATGCTAAGAAATTTCCACCTTCCATAATGGAAGATGGAAATGGGCTCGAGGCAGAAATGCAGCTATTATTGAGATTATGGCTGGCACAGCTAGTGATCTTGTTCAGCTATGGAGATTATCTGGACCTTGACTCCTAATGGATCTTATAGTGCAAACTGCATAGTCAGCATGGCAAGCTATTAGATTTTCCAAACCTGAAGTGGAGTGGTCTCCTTTGGTCTGGTATAGTCAACATGTGCCAAGGTGGTCTTTCATGTTGTGGGTGACTACTATCTTGGGGAGATTACCAACTAAAGACAGATTATGGTCTTGGGGGATTGCTGTGGATTCTAATTGTGTTCTCTGTCATGGTGGACTGGAGGGTCATAACCATTTATTCTTGGGAATGACGGCCCAGGACGTGTTTTGATAATTAATACCCGTCAAGAACAAACTAAAAACATTTGTTAATACTGAAAAATGTCCTTGACGGGTATTAATTATCAAAACACTTCCTTAGCCATCATTTTCTCTTAATTCTTTGATTGTTCTTTTGCTAATTTGGTTTGGAAGGCTGTAAAGCTGTTTGCAAATTTAACCAAAAACATAAACAAAAAACAAAAATGTTACCAAACGCCACCTAACAATTTACCTTATGTGTGAATGCTTCCCACTTCTTATTCCACCTAGACTGCTTCGAAGGTAGGACACCTATGATGCACTGACACGGACACCGAAATCGACACCGGGACACGGGAATTCTAAAAAAATGGGGACACGGACACGGCGGGTGATACACCACGTGTATATAAATAAATAAATAATTATAGTTTAGCACCCATAAATTTTAAAAAAATTATAATTTGGCCCAAATTTTTTATAAAAAAATTACAGTTTGACCCCCAATTTTTTAAAAAATTACAGTTTGGTCCCTAAAATTTTCAAAAAAATTATAGTTTGGCCCATGCTGTGTCCCATCAGTGTCCCCGCGGTGTCCCCAGCTGTGTCTCCGTCAAAAATTCAAATTAAATTATGAGACACGCCACGTGGCATGTCCCATACGTGTCCCCGCCGTGTCCCTGTATCCGACATTGCGATACCTCGACTTCTAGAGGTGTCGGTGCTTCATAATAGGACACCAATGTCTGTCCTTGTACTTCTTGCTCCTGTTGATGAGGAAGTTGAGGATGGAGCTCCATACTCAAGGCGCTTTCTTTTACTTGGGTTACCACTCAACTCATCTTTTATGATGCCATACCCCTTCTTTGCCAAGTCTAGGGACCTCGCTTCCTTCAGTTTTTGGAAGGCCAGGGCTTAGGAGAAAGATAAGAATCACTGGACTTGAACTTTCCAAATAATGTTTTCTCAGTATCACTAGTAGATTGCTGTTGTGTTTCCGTCCAGCCAAAAAAATGATACTTACAAGAAGGCATGAACGAAGCAATTTAAAATTACCTTATTTTAAGATCTTCAGTAGTCACCCCTTTTAGCTCCTCCGCTTTATCCTTCAATTCCTTGACTGGCTGTTGGAATTCATGATTTCTGCAAGTGAAGTGGAAACATGAGAAGATAGCATCCCAAACAATTTGGCTTGTCTTGGTGTTATTCAGATAATCGAATGGCCTCGTCGTCAGCTAACATAAAATCTCGAGTAAATCTACCATCTTGATTGGAGCCATAAAAAGAAAATGGCAATTTGGTTGCCAAAGACTATGATAACTAAGATTTCCATACTGGTCTTATTATACTTGTACGATATGTTGTAGGAAGTTTTTGGGGCGATCCACCCATTTATTGAGAAAACATCGAAATGAAGAGCCAACATAAGTCCAAGGGTCCAACAAAAACAGAATATGCGCGACTGACGAAACCTGGTTCAACAAATTAGAAAGGAACGTAAACTGAGATGATCTAAAACAAACACTAGGAGTTGAAGGTGAAGGAAATAGAAGAAGGAAAATGCAAGCCAGAGGCCAATGGAGTGGTTGTTAAGGTGCAAAATTAATAGAAAAATGAGGAAGTGCGTGTCAAATATTTAATAAAGTTCTAAACTTTTTAGCATTATTTGCATCTTAATCACTGCCAAGTAGATAGTCGTCAGGATGATTTTTAGTAACAGCACGACTCTACAGAAACTACTACCCACTGACTATTACCAAACAACTTCACTTACACACACAAACACACAAGCCCCTCTTATATATTGTGAAAGAATAATTTGTTTCATAAAGTCAAAAAAAATACTTAAAAAAATAAGAATCTTAACGAAACGGAGCCTAAGTACTAGCAAATTTAGATTAGGAGAGATTTAAGGAGAAAAGCAATAGCGCACCTGTTAACTTCGCCTTTAACTTGTTTGGAGAACTCATTAATAAAGACAATAAACTGACGATTACCCGAAACCCAATTTGGGAGAAGCAATCTTGATGTCGAGCTTGAATTCGAAACCTAGAGAAAAAAGAAGACAAAATAAAAAGAGAGAATTTTTCATAAGTCCACTATAGCAATTTTCAAACCCACTAAGTCCATTTCTAAATTCTAAAACCTCCTAAGTCCACTAATCTATTAGTAAAGATATAATAACCCTGTTAGGTCTAATATAGCCCTGTTTTTTAAAAACTTTTTGCCCATTTTTTCAATCATTTCAAAAACATCAATTTGAAATTTCTTGAAATTTCTCCTGATTCCTAAAATTTCTCCTGAAATTTCTCCCGATTCCTGAAATTTCTCCCCATTCAAAAAATTATAAAACCCACCCCCCCCCCCCCCCCCCCCCCCCCCCCCCCCCCCCCCCCCCCCCCCCATTTTCATCTGTTTCATCCTTTTTCAGAAGAAAGGCCCAGTTCCCAACCCTAGCCAATCGTTTCTTCTTCAACCACTCGATCGGCGAGAAGCACTCGATTGTCGTCGCCGTCCTCAAGCACTCAAATACCGGCGTCGTCTCCGTCGCCGTCGTCAAGCACTCGATTGCCGTCGTCACTCCAACAACGAGATCAACAGACGAAAAGCAGAGATCAACCCACATCCCAGACTTCCTTCGTCGTCGATCGTCGGCCTAGCCCAAGGTACGACCGTTGCAAATATCCGTCGTCGATCATCGCCCTTCGTCGTTGACACTGCACTCCTCCTCGCCATCGTCCTTTGTCGTTGATTGTCGCCCTTTGTCGCTTTTGCATATATATATATATATATATATATATATATATATATATATATATATATATATATATATATATATATATATATATGATCGTCGCCCTTTGTCCCTTTGTCGTCGATTGTCGCTTTCTGATTTATATAACATTATATATGATCTATTGTCTCGTAAGACATTTTATATGACGTGCTGTCGCTTTTGCATATATGTTTATATAGTCTCTGATATATATAACGTTATATACGATATAACGTTATATCAATATTCAATTATTCTGATGAATGAGTATGAAACTTTAAATGTGAGCTGATGAATGAGTATATAACGTTACATGTAAGTATCTAACATTAAATGTAAACGGTTGAATGAGTATATAACGTTATATGTGATCTTCTGTCTCAAAACTTGCTCCTTCTCTCTGTCGCAGAATTCCAACGTAACTGCCTTGATCTGGTATAGTATGGTTGAATTAAGTTAGGGATTCGATTGATAGTATATATGGTTATATCAATGTTGGTAACTAAGTACAGTTCAAGTTATATATAGGAACTCATTAGTAAAACACAATTGGACAGTTAATAATATATAACATTATATGTGCCTATTTTATAAGTTTATATATGGTTATATATTCAGGTCTATAACCCGCTGCGTGGACCAATTCAATAGCGTAAACATATATGGTTATATATGATATACCGTATCATTTTCATTGTATTGCAACAGCATACAAATGTTACATGTTCCATATTAATTTTGATATAATGTTATATATATGATTAACTATCCAATTGCAGGTTTTGATTGTGTAACCGACATGGGCTAGAGATTCAATGTGCTTATATCAAGTTATTAACAGTATATTTGGTCAAATTCAAGAACTGAAAGGAATAACAAAATCACTAAATCAATCGTTCTTGGAGAATAGGAATATATCATTCCCCGAAAACTATCTTCATGTTCTAATAAGTTCTATAAAAAGGTTTCATCTGTACAAAAGAAAAAAGAGAAATGCGTGAGTTTGTGAAGATTATATACCTTGACAGAGACCCAGTCACCCATCAATTTTGATATAGGAATGTTTCTCCTCCTATATATGGTTATATGAACCAGCTTTTTCTACCGTTGAAATTGAAACCAAACTGTGGTCTCAAAAACACCTACAAATTAAAAAGAAAAATAACCCAATAGGGATGGAAGTATATATGGTTATATTAAATGACACGGGCATGTAAAGTTAGGGTATTATATACGAATATTGGGTTATATGTTGCAAATGTGAACTATATGCGAGTCAATCTCCTCCGTTCAGTATGTAATACCCTAACGTTTTTATCTAACGTTATTTTTTTTTATCTAACGTTATAAATATACAGGTTATATAACCTTATATATAACCTGTATCATCATATAACCATATTAAATCACTTATTGATTTGGTCCGCGCAGCGGCCTCTCCGACTTGCTTCTGATATATTTGGAGTTTTATGAATAAATATATCAAGTTATATAATCAATAAGTAATTTAATATGGTTATATGATGATACAGGTTATATAACCTTATATATTTATTCAAAAAACTCTGATCGGTTACGTATTGGTGTAATTAAGATAGGGTTTTAATTGCGAGTATATGTGGTTATATCAATCTTTGATCCAGTATGGTATGGTTGAATTAAGTTAGGGATTCGATTGATAGTATATATGGTTATATCAATATTGATTATATACTAATTTTGTTAAAGGATGTTATTTGTGCAGTTGTTCAAGGGGTGAAGGGTATTAAGTTACCTTTGAAGTCGATTGTAAAGAAGGCAACGACGACGAAGGGAAAGAAGTTTCGAGATCTCCTCTTTTTATTTTTTTAGAGTTAGAAAGGACAAAATCTCATGTATAACGTTTTTTTGTGTGTATTATTGTTACTAGAAGCAAGTCATTGAGGCCGCTGCGCGGACCAATTTAATAAAGTGAAAATATAATGGAAAGAAGTTACAAGATCTCCTCTTTTTCTTTTTTAGAGTTAGAAAGGACAAAATCTCATGTATAACGTTATAAGGTTATATGTTTATTTTTTGTCACATGTATTACGTTTTTGTGTGTGTATTATTGTTACTAGAAGCAAGTCATTGAGGCCACTGCGCGGACCAATTCAGTAAAGTGAAAATATAATGGAAAGAAGTTACGAGATCTCCTCTTTTTCTTTTTTTAGAGTTAGAAAGGACAAAATCTCATGTATAACGTTTTATGGTTATATGTTTATTTTTTGTCACATGTATTACATTTTTTTATGTGTATTATTGTTACTAAAAGCAAGTCATTGAGGCCGCTGTGCGGACCAATTCAATAAAGTGAAAATATAATGTTATATGAGAGTTTTTGTGCAGCGAAACTCAAAAAAAATTCAACAAAGCAGTTGAGATCAAGATGTAACTCTACAAAGTAAAATATACAATGTTATATAACGTTATATAAGTACAATAACGTTAGATACGAAATTGATCCAACATAACTGTTATTGCCCGAGAATTTTGCTATTTTCCGAGAATTTTGCGTGATTTGAAACGTATAAGGGATAATGGGGGATAATGGGCTAAAAGTATAGGATTTGAATGGAAAGGGTAATTTTGTCAAGCACTATTTCCCTTTTTAAATGTAGTGGACTTTATGCCTTATTAAATACATATTAGTGGACCTAGTGGGTTAGAAACTTGATCAGTGGACCTAGTGGGTTGAAAACATGCTATAGTGGACCCTAGGCCAATTTTTTAAAATAAAAATCACATACCCACAAGAATACATATACACACGTACATCTCTCCTACTAGAATGGAGTACGTTATAAGCGCAGTGCTGGGGAATCGAGATACCTGTTGAGATATCAATAGCTGCCGATGAAAGAATCGTTTGGAGAGGAATATATCTCGGACCAGCTTCCTGCTAGCCATCAGAAGACAAAATTCTAGGGCGCACACACACTAGCCGAGGGGACACAAACACACATGGAGGAACACTTGGGGGAGGGGACTTGTTCGAGAATTTGTGACTTGCGGCAATGGAGACTACTAGGTACGGCTGTAAACGAACCGAGCAGCTCACGAGCTCGGCTCGGCTCGTTAAGGCTCAGTTCAGCTAGTAAACGAGCCAAGCTTGGCTCGGCTCGTTTGACAAAAGTTTGGCTTATTAAGGTGACTCGGCTCGATTAAATAGGCTCGTTTAGTAAATGATTTAGCTTGGTTCGATAAGGGCTCAGTTCGTTAAGGCTCGAGCCGAGCTCAAGCATGAATTTTGGGCTTGTTTACAGCCCTAGTGCTAGGGCAACCAATGGTTTGAGTAACACACAAACATATACACACAAAACTCGGGCTCGGGATGTTATAGTGCACCTCGGCCATCCATCTTAGCACATGCGGTTTGGATTTTAATCCGAGTTTCTGCAAAACTTTTTCTTGCAATTGGTAGGAGCTGTTCGGACAAAGAAAAAAGCCAGGCTGTCCCGCCAGAAAAGAGCCAAGTTGGCTTTCCCGCCTATTGACTACTTGTAAGGTTGGCTTTATTTGGCTTCTTGGCATTTGCTGTTTCCTTTTTCTGACACACTCACCCTCCCCCGACCCCACCTGGTGCTCCAAAAATACCCCCGCCCCACAAATTCTCTAAGACAAATAGGCAGGGCATTTTGGTAATTTCACGTGGCCTTTTTAGGTTGGATCAATTTTGGCGGGAAAGCCAGGGGGGATTCTTTGTCCGAATAGGGCCGTAGTTCCGGATTAGAGGAAAGGACGTCAGTTGTATACTTTTTGGAAATTACGAACATATTAAATAATGTACTAGCAAATATTTGTCCATTCCTACAGCACAATCCTAAATTTCACGCGATTGTAAAGACTCTTCTCAAAAATCAAATCTCGTAGAATGACTATCAACTTATCAACTTTTCCCTGTTATGTATGCAACGTTGGTTATCATACGCAATAAAGTTTTCCATCCAAGTTTCCAATAACCAATTCATGCTATGGTCAACCACAAAGAGTGGCAAGACACAGAGAATTGTTTATTCAAAAGCCAAACAAATCTCTCAAATGATTGTTTTATGTAAAATCCAAGGCGAGGCAAAATGTGAATTTTTTTTTTCTGAAAGTTATTAAAGGGTGTTTGGCACCCTATTTTTTAGCTTTTCATTTTCTCATTTTCATATTTTGAGTGTTTGGCACCTTCATTCTAGAACTCGTTATCCGAAAATGAGTTTTTGGATTTAGAGAAGAGAATTAAGAAGTAGGAGAAGAGGAGCTTTTTGACTTCTTATTTTTGACTTTTTCATTTTAGTTAACAAAAAGACCTATAGAATGTATTTTGCACATATCTGCCAAATGTTCTGCACATCTCCCAAATACTTTATCATATTCAAAACACATTTTGATCAAAAATTTTAAAAAGCAAGTCAATAATCAAAATGCCAAAAACTAAAAAATAGGGTAACCAAATACCCTCATATAGCTTCTAGCCCAACCAAGTGGAGCGCCCGCTACATCGAGTATGAAGAAAGTTGAGCTTGTCCGCACGTCGAGTATGAAGAAAGTAAGACTTCTTCAAATTGTTTTTTTTTTTTTTTCCTCCCGGCGAAAGTCAGTATTAATTTGTTAAATGTAGTTAGTGAGGATTTGAACACCAGTTAACTATATCGGACTAACTGAGTCGATTCTGAGCTAAAGTTTGTATTACGGTCGTTTTAGGCCACAATTTTTTTTTTCATTTAATTTTAGGGGTTCCTCCTACTTTTTTACCCCTGTTTATAACAATATAACAAAATGACCTCATTTTTAGTTTTCACTTTAAACCCCTAAAAAATCTTGGCTGACTTTGCACACTACATAATTATAGTGCCTTGACTACCGCTCCACTTGCAAGACTTCTTCAAAGTTGCACTGACTCATTTCTAACGTAAGAACGTAACAAATTAAAGCATATGGGTTCAACCAAAGACAAATAGGCTAACAGTATATGGACACAAGGGGCTGATATAGAGCAAACTTATTTCCTCTCATAATTCATGAGTAGTGGCTTTCTCTCCCATGTGGAACCCACTATCAGAAGTCTTTGATTACTTCGGTTTGGCAGCCAAGAATTTTCTTCTCAACAAAAATGGGAAGTGATAGTCTAAAACAAAGATAAGTGTATAAGCTTCTCACCTCAAATAACTGCCATGGCAGCCATGTTTGAATGATAACTGGATAACTTCTTTTGAAGCTCCATAAGTCGACCTCCCTTTTTGATTTGGACGTTCATCTCCTAAAACACACATTTGCGTGTATCTCTTTTAATCGAGTTGTCTTTCCTTTTGCAATTAATTTCGTAGTGTGCCAGTATTAGGTTTGTGGAATTGAATCGTTCATTTGTATTGGTGAAGAGAGCGATAGTAGATGATAGTCAAGATTGGTTCCAAAATCAGTTTAGAAGCAGTGTCGCTCAAGCGGATTCTCAAGTGTGTAGTCCATCGGTCTTCACTGACTCGCTTTGGCTAGACATTTCGGCCGAGTGAAACTGAAAGAGTGACTTTGGTCAGATTTTCAACAGAGTATAAATACAGCCCTTTTAGGTCAGATTCGATATTGAGCGCATATTTGTTCCGATAGCTCTTGTTTGCAGTTCAATTCCTCTCAGAGCTTAAGGGTTTGCGTACCTTGAAGAGCTAAAGAGATCTATGGCATCTTGGTTCTAAAATTTCAACTTGAAGGGTTTTACTTCATCACCAATCAATCTCTAAGTTTAGTCCTTAATTTCGTGGAGTTTGAAAGGCAAGTGTCTTTAGAAGACATGAATATTCAAGATTCGACAATCATGCAAATTAAGGTATAATGAACATGTAAATTTGGACTTGTGGTGAAGATACACAATCATTATTAATTAAGAGTGGTTGCATGTTTTCGCACAGGCACACAGAACACTTGAATAAAAGAGATAGAGAGAAGGCCATACTCCTCGGGGAGAGAGAGAGAGAGAGAGAGAGAGAGAGAGAGAGAGAGAGAGAAGGCCATACTCCTCGCTTCGCAATTGCAAAAGAGACGGAAAACCGATAATTGGTAAAAGAGGCAAGAATTTGGTGGGTTACTTTCATTACCCATTGGGTCATTTAAGTTGACCCAATTAATGCCCAATTATGACCCAATTAATAATGGGTTAGTTGGGTTTGGACTCATTCTTACCCAACTAATAATGGGTTGGGTTGGATTTATTTTTAGTTGATGGGTATGGATTTGTTAGTGGGTCTGGGTTTAATTTGCCACTCCTAATTGCAGGTATATATGCAATTCAGACTTAATAAGCAGTCTCAACATAAAAGGCAAACATTGACAACCAAAAAAAAAAAAAAAACCAAACATAAAAGGCAGGTATGCAATTCTTAACAGGCTGTCTCAACATAAAAGGCAAAAATTGACCAAAAAAATAATGAACATAAAAGGCAGAAAAGGAAAATTGACCCTTAACCATCCTGGAGACATGGAGTGGAGATGTCCCTTCTCTAGCCAGGGCCGACTCTAATATTTTGGTGGTTTAGAACTTCGAAAATAGGGCCCTTAAAAAATTTATACCCAAAAAAAAAAAAACAAGTTAATAAATAAACTTTTCAAAATCAAATGCATGCGTATTCCACACAGAAAAAACCCCGATGCAGTAATATACAAAATCTTAGATTTCAAAAGAATGTATTAAAAAAATACAGTGTATCTTCCCTTTTTGGAGTAGGACCGGCCTTGTCTCTAGGTATCAAGGGCCAAGCCCGATCTTCTCACAAGAAAAATTATTATTGGACCCTTTATGTAAACGTGTTTTTACTCAGGCTACTGATTTTGACATTTCATTTTTTTGTTAACGTCACTCTCTTATAAGTGTATTTTTGATGCAAAAATACATTTGCAGGGAAGTGACGTTAACAAAAAAGAAAATGGCAAAATCATTTTCCTTTACGTAATACCATGAAAACACAATAGTAATTAAACCGATTTTAAAAAGCAAAATTACTAGGATTGAGGCCTTGTTACATTAATTAAAATAAGTACTTATTTTTTTGAATTAAATGTAATGTTTTAGGGAAAATGACGGTCCAAGACGTGTTTTGATAATTAATATCCACCAAAGACATGCTGAAAACGTTTGTTAGTGCTACAAATGTTCTTGACAGGTATTAATTATTAAAATACGTCATAGGTGTCATTTTCCTAATGTTTTATGAGAGGATGAGCTATCTCGTGGGTGTAGGGTGTTTTGGGCTTACTGTTTGGGCTTCGCCCATACTTTGGATTTTTAGACATTTAAGTGTTTGGGCTTATTTGTTTGGATTTATCCCTTGTATATGGGCTTTTACTAGGCCTTCGGCTTTAGGTATTTGGGTTGCATCCCATATGTTTTATAGGCCTCTGTCCATTTGGATTATTCTTAGTTGGCATCTTGCTAATCAAAGGACGAGGTCTCAGACTGAGCATTTTTTTGTTGACTCCTTGCTCTTTTAGTCTTTGTAACAACTTCAAAGATTTATAAAATTTATTTTGCAGCTCATAAAAAAAAGTATTTAAAAAAAAGAAACAAAGCCTAAATACTTTGTTAAATTTTTTGGAAATTAAATTCTACACTTCCTTTTTTGACATTTACACTCCTTTTTTTTATCTTCTAACAAAAAAGTTACATACACTTTCAACACTAAAAAGGGAGTGTAGATGTCAATAAAGGGAGTGGAGAATTTAATTTCCAATTTTCTCCATGTTTATGTCTTTTCAACTCTTTCTTTCTTTCTTGTTGTTTTTTTTTGGGATTTGAGACATCTCTATTCTTATACTATCCCGTTCGGGCTCTCATTGGAACTCATATTTTCCAAAATATTTAGAAACTCAGATCAAGTATCTTTCGTCTTTGCTCAGAACTGGCACGTATTGATCAGTGCGTGAGGTTTTTAGACAAATAAAAAAAAAGTACAGGAACTACATGGGCCTCATTAACCCTCTCCCAAAACATTTGGAGTACCACTTAAGGGGAACCTAGTCATCTACGCATGCACAAACTCATAAAATTTTCCTGGACAAACGGATGGGGGGGTGGGGGGTGTGTGGAGGGGTGTTGATGGTTCGGCGGAGGACAGCAGCAAGCTGCTATGCTTGAACTACACCGTTTCATGTATAGAATTTGTCCATTTGGAACCCATCCTTAAGCATCTCTTTGGCCATTTCACCAAAATCCTATGTTCAGTATTTATTTTTTTATTTTTGTGGGACCTATTACGGATCTTACAAAAATAATTCAAATCACAAGTTATTCTTAAAAATATTTTTTTATGGATTCTTGAAAAAAATTAGAAAAATCTGATATCGATAGGGTCTGTTTCAGAATTGTAGGGTGCTTCAAAATTCTTAGGGTGTTCTACGAATTTTGAAACAGCCCTCATTGATATCAAATTGAGTTAATTTTTTCCAGGAAGTCATAAATAAATATTTTAAGAATAACTTGCAGTTTGAATCTGTCACACCCTCGATTTTCAACATAATTATAAAGGAATTTTCATAAATAAAATCTCACTTAATACGCACAATTCCCCAAAAGAAAGTTGACATTTCCATTTCCATCAATTACGCTCTAACACCCAAATTTTCACAAAAGTACATCTTTGGCTCAATGGCCCAAATCTCAATAAGTATCGAGTATCAAAGAAGTTAAAAGCTTACAATATCCTTTAATCAAAAGATTTACAATTAGAGTTACAAATACATCTTTCAAAAACAAATTACAAAGATGTCTTAATAACTCTTCAGTGTTAGCTTTCAAAATCGTGTCCACAATCCATGCACTCCCAACATGAAGTTACTGTCCAGAGTTAGCACCTGAAAAGAAAGTAAGGTTTGAGCTACACTAGCCCAGTAGAAAACTCTAATCCAACAATGTATGCATATGAAATGTTGGAACGATAACAAGAGGAACAACAGCAACTGAGACCAGAGGAATGGAGCAACAACAATAATCCAACTTCAATCTTTCATTTCCAAAATCAGTCATATTTTTCAACGTATAAACTTTGGAAGCATCGTGAGTCAAAATGTATCTCGCACATGTGTCATGAGCCGAAGCTCTTACTGGGCCAATTAAAGGGCCCCAATGTCCTCTGCCAGGCTCTTTACCCATTCGGGATGTCCTGATAGGAGCATATAGCTCATGCCGGGCCATTTATAGGACCCCGATGTCCTGATAGGAGCATATCGCTCATGCCGGGCCATTTATAGGACCCCGATGTCCTGATATATTTTCGCTGTGTCCGTAAAGTTTCAAAAATCATTTTTCAATCATTCCGTACCGTTCAAATCCATTTTTGGTCCATAAACAATTTTGTACAATCATGTTCAGATGAGCATTAAGATCATTGATACGTGCAATGAAGACATTAGATATGAGTACTCAAGTTAAGGGATCATTCGGGAGGTTCTTGGAGTGATTCAGAAGTGAACGGAACCCAAAACAATAAAGGATGGATCAAGTCAGCAAATTTGTCCAGACAGAAAGTGTTATCGACAACCTTTACAAATGTTATCGATAACAATAGGTTGAGGTCAATCAAAACGCAACGTTATCGATACCATGAAAGGAGGTATCGATAACAAATGGGTTAATATCGTTCCAGAGGCGAGGGTATCGATAACAGATGGCAAATGTTAGGGATAACGGTGCAACGTTAGGGATAACGCTGACAGTGTTAGGGATAACAATGCGACGTTAGGGATAACGATGACACACGTTAGGGATAACGATGCAACGTTAGGGATAACAATGAGAAACGTTAGGGATAACGATGCATTTCTGGGTCTGGGAACGTAATGTTATCGATAACGATGCGAATGTTATCGATAACAATAAATTTCTGGGTTTGGGAACGTAAAGTTATCGATAACAATGGAAATGTTATCGATAACAAATGGGTTTCGAGCAGATTTTGACAGAACTGCGTGGGTTTTCAGCAGCAACAACAACAACAACAACCACAACAATCAATGGCACGAATCAAGGGAATAGAAACAAGTCATAAACATATATTGCAAGTTAGAACTCCCTACCTCAAGATCAAAGAACGAAATCAAAGCACTACTACAAAAATAGATAAAGACCTCGGTCATTTGGTGTGATCTTTCACTTTTAATCTCGCATTCAAAACCGTGGTCTATCAAGGTGTAACTAAAAGTCCGTATCTTTTAACCACGTGATCAAAACCGTGATTGAAACTCACTAAAACCGTAACTAAAAAGTAAAAATTGTGATTAAAAATGACAAAACCGTGACCTTGAACAACTTTCCGTCTCAGTTTTATTATAAAACTGTGGTTGTTTAGAGAGAAATAATCTCAATTTTTGGAAAAACTGAGGTTAAAAGTGGTGATTTCCCAAGGGAAAAAATTCCACTTTATTTCTCTTGTGGGGTTTTGAACCCAAGTCTCTTAAGTTTTTCATAGAAGCTTCAACCAACCGCGCTACACACACTTTTCAATACATAATTGAAATATTTAATATATAACATATGCGCTTAACATTAAAATATATTTCGAATGTCATTTTGAACCTTTAAATATTAAAATTAGCAATTTTGATAACATGAAAGTTGTAGCCCTTTGTGTTATTGTTCAAACCCAATTTGAATTATCTCAATTGGAATTTTGAGTCTAGAGTTATACTCAAAATACATTTGGCGACAAAACGCAACTTTCATAAATTTTGTCATCAAAGGTACCGATTGAGCAACGAAATATATTTTCATTGTTGAATGTGCCCCATTTGGCGACAAAATCTTTTTTGTAGAATGGTTGAGAGTGAGAGAGACGAACAAGATTAGAGGACGGAATTTTGGAAGTCGATCGTGACATTTATTTAGTTGTATCGCGCGCAGAGTCTATTAAGGGGTAAGCGGTCTTCAACTTTTCCTATACAAGAGTTTTCATCACAATCCAAATAAAAAAAATATGATGTATTCTCTAACTTACGATCTCAATTTCTAGATGACTGAGATTCAAGGTTCTTTTTATCTCAGTTTTTCGAAAATGAGATCTATTCTTTAAGTTATAATCTCACTTTTATATTACTGAGATTAAAAAATCCTTCCATCTCAGTTTTTTCCAAAACGAGATATATTCTTTCGTAAATAATCTCAGTTTTTTGAAATGAGATCTATTCTTTAAGTTACAATCTCACTTTTTAGATTACTGGGATTAAAAAATCTTTCCATCTCAGTTTTTTCATATAACTGAGATTAAAACTATAGTCCATAACATTTTATTACGCTTTTTCAAAAAGTGAGATCTTCTTAGTTTTTGAACCGTGATCTTTATACCATTTTGTAGTAGTGAAGGAATCCTCCAAGCCCTAGCCTCAATTCTTGGAACCGGATGAGATACGCTTCCACTGAGCTCAAACCAACGCAATACGGACTGCAATACGCGAGGGAAAAAGGTTTTGAGGTTGGGTTTTGGGTGATTTTGGTTGAAATTTGGTAAGAGTGAGTGAGGGAGAGGGAGACCGAGAGAGAGAAGAGAACGGGAGAGTGAGAGAGTGAGAATTGGGAAAACTGTTTCCCTGCCTCACACACACACAAGCCATATACACACTACACACTTCACACTTTCACCCCTCAAATACAACACACTTGCACATTAACCCCAATCTCAATATTCCAAATCAATTTTCTCCTTTTTATTTCCATTTAAAACATTTAAATAAATTTTACAAATTTACGGGTCTCTACAGAATCCTCTTTGTAGGACTCGTAATGGGTCCTACAAAAATAAAAAATAAATAACAGGTGTTCTAATTGGGGGGCCTATTACATGATTCAAATTGCAAATTATTTTTAAAATAATTTTTTATGAGTATCTAAAAAAAATAGTTCAATCTGATAACGGTAATGGTTGTTTCAGAATTCATAGGGCACCCTAAAATTCTGAAATAGATTTACTGATATCGGATTGTGCTAATTTTTTTAAAAAACCCACAAAAAAATATTTTAAGAATAACTTACGATTTGAATCATCATTGTAAGACCCGTAAGAGGCCCCACAAAAATAAAAAATAAATACTCCATTGAACGTAGGATTTTTGTGGAATGGCAAACAGGGACTTAACCGCTTAAGTGTGGGTTTCAAGTTTCAACTGGACAAATTGTAGACATGAAACGGTGTAGTTTAAGTACAGCAATTTACTGTTGTCCTTCACTGGGCAGCCCCCCCGCGTCCACTAGATTTTAGTGTCCTCTGTTGGTGAATTTGGGTTTAGAAAATCAACTTTGCGGTGGCGAACATTATATATTTTGAACGATTGATTTCGAAAATTCTTGCTAATTTAAGGTTCGCATGCCGATCACCGTCTTCGTGGGTCCCTGCACGTGAGCACAGGGCAAGGCTTACTTTGGTCCAAATGCGTGTATAAAATACCATGCCACCTCAGTTTCCGCACCCTGCTCGCGCACGCTTACGATTCTTGCACTTGCAAATTTTAGTTCTCTGAGATGTTTTTCAAAAATGCTTTCACGCTCGCTCGTGCTCCCGGTCACACACATGCATGCAAATGCGAAGTATGTGACTTAACTCTTGAGTAGTGTATGTATGTATGTATGTATTCATATTTCGGATTGGGAAATTGTGAAGGGCGGAGATGGGGCTGTATATTTGAAATCTGTAATTTACTACCCTTTGCTTAATTAGGTGAGAGAGGAAGAAGGGTAAGTTAGCGGGATTGTCACATATGCTGGCCAGAGTTGCGTAGGGGGGGGTCCGACGAATAGTTCTGGTCCTCTCCCCACATGACATGAGTTGCATGCATTCAGTTTACTACGCAGACACGCAGTAGCTGTCACTTTCGTACTAAGACACTACCTGGCCTAGTAGCGAGTATGCATTATTGGTTTTTCCCATTGCATGGCAGAGTCTATCTGTCCCATTATTATTGCCTGAGCGCTTCTTGCAGATTGAGTAAACAGTAGTACTATATAGCGACTGCCAGCTAGTAGGAGTATTTGTAGCTCTTTAGGAACAATAATAACATGCATTCATGTCTCTTCCCTTAGATTTCTCACAATTTGTCTCAGACCATCTTTTAGGTGCATTTAATAATTACTTTCCAAAACCAATTCATTCATTTCGCCACAACCACTCTCTCACTTCAAGCTTAATTTAATTTATGCTGTCTTTATATATATATATATATATATATATATATATATATATATATATATATATATATATATACGGGATTCCACACGGCCTTACCGTGCGGGACTCCCCTTTTCTAATCGAATTGCAACGATCCGAGCCGCTCAATTTATTCAGAACATGATTTTAAGGGTACCCGTGAGAAATTAGCAAAAAAAAATGATCGGGAAGAGCTTAATTTGAGCAGTTTCTTACTGAACTATTCAATAAAAAATTGTTCGGATCAAGCCCTTCCCGATCATTTTTTTGCTGATTTCTCGCGAGTTCCCTTAAAATCACATTCTGAACACGTTGAGCGGCTCGGATCGTCACAATTCGATTGGAAAAGGGGAGTCCCGCACGGTCTTACCATGCGGGATCCCTCATCAGTTCAAGTCCACACCCCTTCCCGTCCGCACCACCCATTTTCCGATTAAATTTTGATGATTCGAGCCACTCAGTGTGATCAGAACTTGATTTTAAGGGTACCTGCGAGAAATCGGCAAAAAAAAAATGATCTGAAAGGGTTTCATCTGAACAGTTTTCGTTTGTATTTCATTGAACGGTTCAATAAAAAATTGCTCAAATCAAGCCCTTTCCGGTGTTTTTTTTTGCCGATTTCTTGTAGATATGCTTAAAATCACGTTCTGAACACATTGAGCGATTCGAATCATCAAAATTTGTTTGTCTTCCTCTCTCTTCTCTCCTCTCTCCCTCTGTAGTTACGGTCTTTAAATCTCTCTCCCTCCCAGAATCCACTCCTCGGCGCACAACAAAAACAATCAGCGCCCACCAACTCATCCGACGTTTCAAGTTGGAGGTCCCCCTCAATTCGTTGCCGATTGATTGCCTCAATCTCTGTACACATCTTTTCCATATCCTCGAAAAAATTAATTTGGTTCTCTCTGTCTCCAGTAAGAATCGCCCCATCCTCAATTTCGCACTAGGCTAGGGTTTTCCTAAATTGTTATTTAATCTTCAAAACAAAGAAAAAACAAAAGGAAAAAAATAATATTACCACACTTGATGTTTTAAATTGCTGTTTAATCCATGAAAAAGTTTAGTGTATTGAAGTTTCAGTTTTTGATTGGTGTATTGAAGTTTGAGTTAGTGTATTGAAATTTCATCCTTTGATTGGTGAATTGATGTGTTAGTTCTAAAAATTCAAAAAAAAAAAAAAAAACGATTATCAGGTTTGGTAGTATATGGGTTCTTCATGTCATGGCCTGTACCCTATTTATGTAGCTTGGTAGTATATGGGTTCTTAATGTTTGAATCCTGACAAAAAAATTTCAGTTCTTCGTGTCATGGCCTCTTGGTTTATACATTAAAAGTTTTGATATAGATTTTACTCTTTTTTGTTCTGAAGGTTGAAGCAATGGCTAAGGAAAAAACAAAAGGAAAGGGTAGCAGATAAGAGAAAGAAAAAGATACTGCAGGAAAGGGAAAAGAAAATTAATGTCCGGTGGTATTTGATAAATAAAAAAAATCCAAAAAGAACCATGTTTCCAAAGAGAGAGAGAGAGGGCAATGATCAATTTACTCCAATTGTTTCCAAAAACGTGTCGCGCTGTGTCTTTAAACTGTGTTTAGAATGTGTTGCACCGTGCCTTCAGGTATAAGCATCCACTAGTAGTAGTACAAAGTCATGCTTCGAATTCATGGATCCTCCTAATCTTTAACCCAAAAAATAAAAATAAAAAAAGTACCTCTCATTCTTTCTAATAAGTCGCAACGAAATGTCAAATACAAATGCCCCCAAAACTTATAGCTCCAGAATTGGTTCTATCTGTTCTTCTCCCGTTCCTAAATGATAGCTCCTCTTAGAAATTCTAACTTTTTAAAGAAATATGTAATTATTACACATACTTTTCACCATTATTCT
This sequence comes from Rhododendron simsii, assembly GCA_014282245.1. Classification (NCBI taxonomy): domain Eukaryota; kingdom Viridiplantae; phylum Streptophyta; class Magnoliopsida; order Ericales; family Ericaceae; genus Rhododendron; species Rhododendron simsii. The sequence continues at coordinate 10,282,293 of CM024964.1, read as the reverse complement.
TATATTCTACCTATTTTGCACAATTTGTGTTCACATATGAATGAAACTTTTGAAATTTTACCAAATTAATTTCTACTTCTATTTTTGAAAAGGGACAATTATTTTGGAACATCCCAAAATGAAATAAGAGATCACTCTCAATTAAAAACGGAGGGAGTATTTAGGTTTGTTGATCCCTGCATGGCACATGATAAGCAAGTTTTTGTATTAGTCGCATAAGATCGTACCCAACTATCAATAGTGTACTGTTAAGAGCACCTTCAGCACAAGTAATAAAAGTTAGCTTCCAAACTGTATTATACTATGTTTTCACAAATTTGAAAGGTAAGTTCGCAGACACATACTGGAACAGAATCTACAAATATTTTTATTTTATCATTATTGTCATCTTCTTTGTACTATTCTTAATTATCAATGTAATTTAAAATACTATACATACTTATTGTATATTAATCATTTATTTTACTTTCATATCTGTTCACATTATAATTCATATAACATTTCTATTATATACATATTTATAGATAGGCAATTGATAACATATTTATATACATATTTGTTCACATTATAATTCATATATCAATTGCCTATAGGATATTACGTATATATTGCATTTGTATATATTATTAATATGCATGATTATATCTATATAGAATATTTTAGTAAAAATTTTGTTTTTATAAAATATTATTAGAATTCATGTAGCAGTTATATACATACATATATATATATATTTGTAGATATTACTAATAGATTGTATTTAATTTATATATTATTCATATATGTTTATAAATAAAGAGTACATGTTTATTTATAAATATGTATGATTGTATATATAATTAAAGAATCAATGGAGTATTATACTTCATTATTTGAAGGTTGTTTCCATGTAACAAATCTGCAAAGAGAAGACGAATTTGAATGTTGGGTTAAATTAATTTAGTGTTTACTATCTCTGCCGGAGCACCTAAAATCTGTCAGAGATAACAAATTTGGTATTTTTTACTTCTGTTGGAGATGCTCTAAGTTGGCAAAATAGAAGCCGGCTGAATCAACGAGATCTTCTCATATATTTTGTATTATAACTCAAATGTCCGGGAGAGTTTTCACGCCTCTTGACTTTAATTATCGTTGGGGACCAATCCCATTATCAATTTGTGGGAGTCTCAATTAAAATCAGAGCAAAACTCTAAATGAACCAACCTTAAATGAGTTTGATAGCACTTAAAAGATGTACAAATAATTTCTTATTAACTCCGTAAACAATCTCAGGAAAGTAATTAAAGCACACTAAACAACGACAAAATCGATTGTCTATAGAGCGGTAAAGTATCAGCGACCAACGAAAGTAGCCACCAAAAATTATACACAACGGGGACCAAGATCTATTCACTAAATATATGTTTCTGTGAATAGATCATTTTAGTACTTTTGACTTTTGATATTTATTACTCCCCCATCTTTAAAAAGCTTTATGTGCCACGTGTAATAGTCATGTTTAATTTGGAAATCTCCTTTTGGAGTTGCACAACTCTTTTCGGAATTAATAATTCTATAACCACACTCATTTTTTTACACATTTAAATACACACCCACTTACATAAGTGTGTTGGCTCCACACACTAAATACTCTAGTGTGTGTGAAACTCACATATTTATGTGTATTGTGTGTGTGTTTGGATGTGGTTGTAGAAAGACTCTTTCAGAATTTATATTTTCAGTAGCTTTTGCGATGATCTCTTCTTTTCCTCTATTTTACTTCAAAAAATTATTGTATCATTACCAGTTTACCACCACCGACACCTTCTCTCCAACACCATCACTGCTGCATCACCATCAACTCTGCTCCAACCACCACTATATATGTCTCGATCTCTCCGTTACGTTGTATCGATCGCTACATTCACCTAACTTATTCACCGCCATATTAGACCGACGCCAGCTTCTATCAGCACTTGCAACCAAAGTCAGCCCAGGCACAAGGCCCACAAGGGCATCCCGAAAATGTCCAATTTTTGGAGCATCTCAATTTTTTTTAGTATTTGGATTGGATAGAACTCTTTTTAGGAAATGCTTAGTCCAAATTTCAGAAGTAAGGCTCAGTCTCTTGAATATTGATAATGAGACAGTATGACTTTCTACTTATAAAAGATTCTTTGCTTTTATTGTTTTCTTCAACTAGAGATGTAGGACTATGGGTGGGAGGCTTTGTTTTAGTTACCCAGATATCTTGGGTCAGCCCTGCTTGCACCATTATCCACCATCGTCGTCCATCTCTCCACCAGCACGACCCTTGCCATCCTTCCACCACATCACCTCCGCGATAATCATGACCGCACCACCTCCAGGGGCGGACCCACGTTAGGGCACGTGGGGTCACGTGCCCCCACGCCTTTTTTTTTAAAAAAAAAGTAAAACAATTTTGATATAAATATATAAAAGTTTCCTACTCTTGTGCAGAACACTGGCGCAGCTTGGTGGTTACACGCGCGTTGAAAGTGTCCAGGCGCCTGGGTTCAAACCCCAGGCACTCCGTTCCTTCTTTCTTTTTTTTTTTTTTTTCTTTTTTTTTCTACCTCTTTCCTTTATTTTTTCATTTTTGTTCCATCACTTAACTTTATCACTCCGTTCCTTCCTTCTTTTTTTTGTTTTTTTCTATTTTTTTCTACCTCTTTCCTTTATTTTTCCATTTTTGTTCCATCACTTAACTTTATTTCTTCATTTTCGTCCTATCTCTCTGTATTTTTCTTCCAATCCAAAATATTACGAAAATCAAATTACTAAATTACAGTATTTTGTAATTTGCTTTCTCTTGACTTTGACATTAATCTTACGGTTCCACCGCAACAGTTGAAATTTTCAACCATGAAGATTGTCAAAAATTGGTTGCAGAATAGAATGAGTGATCAATATTCAATGATTGAGCGATAATTTAGTGGTATACATGGAAAAATATTATTTACGATTGTGAATAATATATAGGTGCCCCCAGTATATAGAATTTCTGGGTCCGCCACTGACCACCTCTGCTTTAAACATCACCAACACACTACCAACTGTCAAAATAGTTGTTTTAATATTTCGATCAAACTATTTTTATCAGTTTCCTTGTAACATGATGAGATTAGTATAATTCATTTTGCTCTTAACATATGTATAATCATAAATATGAAGGGAAATGCATCATTTGTTTTTTTGATGTAAAAGTTTGATATAAAGTGGAAGTCATAGTCTTGTTTTATGAGAAATATCTTTTTGTTTGTTCTATTTGAAATTTTGTTATATCCGAGTTAATTTTTTTTTAGCTTAATATATCCTTTGTCTTGACCAGAGCAATCTAATTAGTAAATAGTATGGAATAAAAATAAAAAAGTTCATAGAAGACGGGAAAAAAAATTGAAAGGTGAATTTTTACTATCTTTTCTTTTTTCTTTTTGCAAATATAATTGGAACTTCAATCAATTCATAGTTTTATACTTTTTGAACTTGTCTTGAATGCAAGTGGAATGAAGTGCAATTGGTGCCTCCCTTATCCATTCACATGGGCAGAGTTTGATTATCGTAAGCACTTATCTCCCTTTCCAAGTCCCTTAAAATATAGTTGATTAATTAGGATTAACGAATGGAAAAAACAAAGAAGATCGAAAAGATCGAACTTGTCTTGAATATTTTGCATGAAAAGCTAAGAAAATTCTCCAAGGGGACTTGTACGAAAAATTATGTTCATGCAGGTACAATAATGAGATTGGTGGTGGATCCTTTCCGATTTTGGCTTTGTCAAAAATCCAAAACAGAGGACACCACAAGAAACATAATAATAGCGACTATGAATAATTGAGGTTGGTGAATCAAAACAGAAGATGATGCAGTTCTAGTTCTGTTAAGTTTGGTGGTGCATCCTTTCTGATTTTAGCTATGTCAAAAATCCAAATCTGGGAACAACGAACATACTAATGGGGACTATGAATAATTGAGGTTGGTGAATCAAATCAGAATGATGATGTAGTTCTGTTAAGTTCCAGAGACGGACCCACAAGTGGCTTATGAATTTTTTGAAATATTTGAAGTTCACACGACCAATTAATTGGGAAGTATTTTCAAGAATTGAAAAGTAACAACATTTTCAAGAATGGAGCTTAATTATTTTGAGCATAATGTCGTTTGGTACCCAGAATTTAAACAATTATGAAGTATTATCAGGCTATATCAAAATGTTGATTAATGGTAAGGAAATAGAGTCTCACATTGGTTATGAGTGAAATGAATGATCACTTAATAACGTATGAGATCTCTTTATTAATTGTCAATTGGCTTTAAGATAGATATAAAGTTTCTAAATGATAGACGATCAGCAACCTACTTAGAGTGGTGATACTTGTGGTTACTCTTAATATATAGTTCGGACCCCCCATTTACGAAATCCTAGTTCTGTCCTTGTTGCTAACAGATACTCTCTCTGTCCCAAATTTTTAGTCAATTTGTTTTATCTTAACCGAATAAAAAATTGATAATATTTATTTTTATGTAACATGGATCTTGTTTGATAGATTTTAATTAATTCTCTTAATTAATATTTTTAAAATCACCTAAATAAATTTTAATTATAAAATATAATCAATTATAAAGTAACATGAACTCTTAAAAAAGATAAATAAATTAGAACAGTGGGAAGTAGTACTTCCGGTCCCCAACTGCTAACCATACAATTTCGCATAAAGTACCCAACTTCATTGAGTGTTACCTTGACACGAGGTCAGCATCTCCACTTTCTTTTATTATTCTCCACGATCTCATCACATGAAAAAAAAAAACACTTTAATTTCACATCACTTTCCAGGATTTGCCGTTTGGAAGGTAATTTCCTAAGTTGGAAGAATTATGCAGAAATAAGGGATACGAAAAATAAGGGCTACTCCAATGATATGTAATAACTTTACATGATCGCTGTATCTTGAATTCTCAAGCCTTCCAAACGAATTGACTTTTGAACTCCACAAAAGGGCATTAAGTAGAGATTGAATGTGTTGTAGTAGAAAACCCATCGGAGATGATCCTTTAGAATATACGTATTAATAAACCTTTCACTGATCTTTGAGATGCACAAATCCTAGCTGCCAAAAGTGTTGACAGATAAGAAATATGGATTCTCAACTTTATTTCGGCACTAGTCACGTTTATGACCTAATGGGTCAACATTTATAGAGCATATTTTCGTGTAGACAACATCCCATTTTACTTGAGCAAAACAGTTTTGCTAAAGCCAAATCCTCTTCTTCAAGAACACACATGTTTTACTTGACTAATAACTATCGCACTCAAAAAATAAATGCACCCATGTGACATTTGAGTTTCCTTTCCACAATCTAGAATAGACGCTTTAGATATTAATTAAATAAACATATAACTCGATAATAAAGAATACATGTGAATTTTAGTTTTGGTCATGAAATGTCAACGCAAAAAGGAGCTCAGCCTAGCTATGGAGCTTATACTCTATTTCTTCAAAATTATTCTCTATTTTTATCTAAGACTTCAACATTTCTCCCCTCCAAAATTCAAACTATTATGTTTACTTCTATGAAAAATATATACAATATTGATATCAGGTTTTATAAGTATGAATATAATAGTACAAATCTTATGAAAAATAAACGTATAAATTAAGGGCTTGTTCGTTTGGGGCACTGAAAATTTGTACGCACGGTATTCAATAAATTTTCTCTATCTATCTATCTCTACTTATTACTCTTACAAACCTACCTCAAAACTTAAAACGAACAGACTCTAAAAGTTATACCCATTACATGAATAAAGTTCTATCCTCCCAAGTATAGAAGATGATCCTCCATTTTCCCTTCAATCCCCCATTTTAGAGGACCAACACCCATTCTGTGAAATGGAGGAGAGTTTTGCAGGAAGGGTTGGAGGAGAATTATGGTCCAAAATATGGAGATATAAAGGAATGAAGCATGGGTTGGACATGCCCTTAACGGATTACTATGGATGTAACTGCTAATCTAGAGGGTGGAATTGGAAGATGTATTATGAGAAAATGACCTTTCTTATAAAGCGGAAAATAAGTACTTAAAAATAATAAAGAACCATAGCGAAACGGGCCTAAATGCACTAAAGTCCATATTTTTACGAATTTTTAGGCATGTCATTTTTCTCACATACATTAGTAAAAATACCCTCAATCACGAGTCATAATCAGGTAAATAACTTATCCCCTGTTCCTCTTAACATTTTGGGCTTTTTGAACGTTTTTCTATTTTAAAAAAAATTGTATTAGTTAGTTTTGTGTATTTTTTGTGAATTGTTGATTCGTCTCAACGAAAGGAATTGGAATCGGAATCCAAGATAAAGCCAAAAAAGCCTGGCTTTTTGGCCTTTATGTCGGATATTTTCAAAATTATTTGGGTAAAGTACAAATTTTGACTTATCTAATTTGTCTTGACGAGACGAAAAATTAATTCACAATAGTTTGACGTTAGACTAAAAACGCAAATTTTTTATTTTGATAAAGACTAAACTCAAAATTTCCAAAAAGCGTAACAAAAAAGAAAGAAAGAAAGAAAATGCTAAGGAGAATAACGTCTAGAATATGTTCGATGTGGAAAGACGTCATTTTTGAAGAATAAAACGTTAGATTAATTTGGCACCAAACTTGGGATTCGGAGGCTTAATTGAGAGGGTAAATATTATTCTTATTTCTACTGATTGAAATGATATGAATTCTATCACAAAATGATATCATGTTTACCATACAATATACTTTTTGATAAACATGATATTATTTTGTGGTGGAATCCACTATTTCCTAATTGTTCAAAAGAAGATGTTAACCACAAGAGAATAAATTCCTTCCGCCAATAAATTCCCTCCGCCAGGGGAGGAAATGTGGCCATTTCCTCCAAACCAATAACTCACTGCCACTTCATCAAAAGTACAAACCCCAATGGAGAATCATGTGATGTGCTTAACTTGGATTACTCCTCCAAGCCAAAACTTAACCCTTGAAGGTTTCAAGAATTACTCACACGTCACAACACGTTATTATTGGAAAATTGCTGCTCTATGAGTTTCAATGGAAAATTGATTCTTGTGCTCAAAAGAGGAAAGTGTTGCCGTGAATTTACTGTTTTGTCTTCTTCCATTTTTTTCAAGTGAGCTCTGTATTTTTTTACTCCACCTTTTCCTATTGTTATGGTGGTATCTTGATGCTTCATTGCCCTCCCACGCGGTGGTTCAATGTATTCCTTGGAGCGAGTGCTAACCATAAACCAAAAAACACCTCCCTAGCAGAGTCGACTAATGTAGGCTGGGGGGTTCTGTGAGGTTTGCTTACGTATGAGCTATAGAGGTGCAATTGGTCGATGATTAGTAAGGGAAAAAAGGGAAGTAATCTTGTGGGGTGAGGAGGGAAAGAGCAAGAGGTACAGAAGAGACAAAGGTAGTGTGTCTCTTGATTCTTTCCGCGGGGCTAATGTCTGGCCTTTTTTTGGACTGAATGAGTGAGGTCACTTTTTCTCTGGGGAAAAATGTTCTCCTTCCTCAAATTCAGTGCTCACATACTCTCTTTTCAGAAAAGGTCAGCTCTGTCAAATCAGGAGGAATGTCAGGGGTATTTATATGGCACCTGGGCCTAGGTCAGGCCCAGGACGACGCTCCTATAAAACCCCAACACGTATCCTTCCTGTACCTTTGGCTCTTGGGGAAAACTCGTCCTTTTATGGATTCTTTTCCGCGGGAGAGCTTGAATCCCCGCGACTTAACCTCCTTCCCAAGCCACAAAAAACTCCCCTATTCTCACTGAAGCAAGGTCGCGACCTGCGGCGATCGCGCTCTTGTCACGGAGCTCTCCTTGGACCCTACCTCGCGGCCCAAGTGAAGCTTTGGTGACTCTCTAATTAGATCTTTCTTCATAATTGGTAAACTTCATTGACTCGCAGGACTTCGCTCGTGGTCCTCTGCTGCTGTCGTTGTCTTAGGGCTCACTTTTCCCTTTCCGCGAAGAAGGCTGACTTCCATGGGGATTACCCCTTTCGCGGGTGCCTCCTTCCATTTTTTCTACACGTGTTCTTTCTTAATTGGATGGTCAAACCTCCTTCTTTAGGTCAAGGTTTTGTAAGTGGAGAAAAACGAAAGAGGCTTTGAAATAGCACAAGAGTGTAACGACTTTTTGTGCCTGTTCATCGGAACCCTAGCACGTCGTCGGAAACCTAATCTGCAAAACAAAGAAGGGGTAAGCGCATCTTTACCTCTCGTGGCAAAAGCCCTTCGATGCCTAAGTTAGTATCACGTACTAGCATAATAACCCTAATTATAAGTAGGAGTATATGAGAATAGTATTGCGTATCTTTTACCTCTAAGTTTACCTCATATTTATAGATTCATAGATGCTTACTGCCCAAGCATCCCTGTTGTCCTAGGATTCCTATCTCATATAGGAAACCCATGAAATCTTGGATTCTCGTTCCTTATCAATTCATTACCTTAGTCCTTTTAGGACTTTTTTCCATAACTGACCAAACATCTCATTTCCGTTGGGTATCTTTTCCAGATTCTACATTCTCAGGATCTCAACCCTTAACGGAATACCACTGTTTCTGGACCCTTCCAGAGTGTTCCTTGCACCTGAGGCTGCTTTCCCCAAATTTCTCCTCCTGTTCGGCCTTCTATTGCCGAACAGGCTACTTGGACCAGATTTCTCCTTCTGTTCGGCCTTCTCATTGCCGAACGGACTACTTGGACCAGTGACTTCACATGTCACTGGTCCTTTATCACTATCTTGGTCCAATAACTTCTCATGTTTATTGTTTGGCCTTCTCATTGCCGAACGGACTACTTGGACCAGTGACTTCACATGTCACTGGTCCTTTATCACTATCTTGGTCCAATAACTTCTCATGTTTATTGAGCCTTGACCTCGTACAGACTTCCTGGACCAGTGGCCCCCCATGTCACTAGTCCACATCGCCGACCACCGCCTTGCACGGCGACTGTCCCTATCGTATTTATACTTGGTCCCACGTGTTCGGGCCCCACTTGTGTCTGTTCGGAAATATCTCCCTACAGGTTTGACTAAGGTCTTCTTTCCGCGCGACATCCGTTGCCACGTGTCCACTGCTGGTTGGGGGGTCAAACAGTCTCCCTTGATCGAGGAGTAATAATTTTGACCGCACCTACAATTGGTTTAACTCAAGTCAAGCACAACACATGATTTTCCATTGGGTTTGTACTTTTGATGATGTGGCAGTGGGTTATTGGTTTGGAGGAAAAGGCCATATTGACGGTGGGAATTTATTCTCTAAATAGTCATAGAAGAGAAACCCTACATAATGAAGGTTGGTACCCCACAGAGAGAGAGAGAGAGAGAGAGGGGGCGGGGGTTGTGTTGTAGGGGCCTAAACTTAAAGCCGAAGGTGCTAATGTCGAGGGACTCAAAAGTACTGTTTCATAGTTCCTGTGGTTAATAAAATAGTAGAGCTTAAATTAAAGGGGTTAGCTTTGAGTTCTTTTTGGAGGTAGGTGACATTCATATGGGCGGCTTAGAAGTTGGTATCGGTTCCGTCACCTAGTAGTTAATGAAATGGGGAGACGGCTTGTACGCTGCAACACGAACCAACTGCACCCTCTCTAGTCCATTTCAATGAATTAGACGATTCAGTTTTGGTTTTGGGGTTCGCTTTAATGATTTAAATTGTTCATTTTTTAGACCTCGTCGAGAGCATTGGTCATACTAAAATTCAAGTGTATTGAATGCCATTTGATATGATAATAAAAAGAATTTATCTTGAAAAAACAAAAAGAGCTTACTACACCGAAATCCATTTATCTCATAATAAATGCGTTTTGAAATCATATCAACCAGTATCCGATCAATATGAGTGTTGGCGTACGTGGTCAATATTTGGGACGAAATCTAAAATATAAACGTTTTTAATCATCAAAATGGACATAGTATGGACCCAAAACTATAAAAGTGGACAGTTTTCATGGACCCTCCTGCTAATAAGAACCAAACAGTTTGAAGTGACTCGAGCTTGGCATGACTTTGGGCTTGTTCAAACTTGTTCGCGTAAAAATACAAGCCAAGCTCAATCACTTTTGATCGTTTATTTAGAGTTTCACGTGATTAACTCAAACTTGAAAGCTCAAAAGATTTGTACATTTCACAAAGCAAACTTATCACAATCAGAAAAGTCCAAGTTAATCGAGCTTGAAAAATTATGCCCAAAAATTGTCAAGCTTTGAGTCGAGCCTGACCAAAAATAAAAAGAGTTCGAGCCAAGCCGAAGGAATATCTGTTCAGCTTGTTTGGCTTGAATATCACCCCTAGTGGCTAGATTCAAGCAATGGAAGCAGTTGGCATGGGCACACCGCCAATCATATTTTGATGTTTTATAAGTCTTGATGTGTAAATTCAGTGACGTAGCCAGGAATTGCTATCATTGAGTTTCTTTTAGTGTTCATAGTTCTCGAGTTCTAAAATTTTTATTTTGTATATTATTGACAATTATTCCTTAAAATCTTAATAATTTTGATTTTATTTGATAAAAAAATGGTTATTTTACATTCTCATTTTTCAATCTCTTTTATAACTAAAAAACAAGCACGCGACAGTTGGAGTACCTCAAAGGGGAAAAAGAAAAGATTCTTATAACTGCATTAGACTAATCATTTTAATGTACAAATGTAATGTATTGGAAAATTGAACCTTTAATAATTCCGACAAAAAATATATGTCTATTAAGTCATCCCCAAATTCAAAATCCTGACTCTGCCACTGTCTGCGACTCCCTTCTTTATCTGACTAAAAATATGTGGTCCCATCTCATGAATCCTAGCATTCATTTCTCTTTCTATGGTAATTCAAATTCCGTTTCAGTATTGGCTTAAATCTCCTTGCAAATCCCCTCTTTCCCATTTGTCGGGTTTCCCGTGGTCCATCATCTTCCCGCTTGGGTGTTGGACCATGTGGCTTAATCGCAACAAACATCATTTCCATTCTAACTCTACCTTGAAATCTGGATTCTAGATTTTTTACCCAACAAGATGTGTTGGCTCGTGCTACCGAATGGTTCTTCACTGTTTACAATGCTAAGTCTGCTCAAGTGTATTGTGAAAAGTTGACTGGATGGGATCCCTCACTAGTTGGTTCAGTTAAGGTTAACATGGATGGAGGAGTTGATCGTCACGGTTCTGTAGCGGGGAGCGCATTAGAGATCACTACGGGAATTTTCTTGGCAGGGTTTAATTTCCACACCGTATTGGCTCATGCTCCGCTCTGGCTGCAGAGTTATGGGGTGTCAGGGATGTGGATTAACTCTAGCAAAATAATACAATTGGTCCCGAATCGATTATCAGTTTGCACAACACTCTGAATTCTTAAGGATCAACACAACTGCTATTCACGTCCTTAGTACAATTTGAGGTTTGATTAAGGAGAAGCGAACAAATGTGCGGACTTGTTGACAAAGGAAGCTCTCTCTCTCTCTCTCTCTCTCTATATATATATATATATATATATATATATGTATATTTTGGGTAATGCATGGTGTTTCGGGTTAGCTTGCGTGCACCTCAGAATAATCCATACAGTTCCTCCTACAGCCGTTTCATACATTTACGCGTGACGGTGAGGTGGCCTCAAAAGTTGTTGACAAAAAAAATTGAACGTGAGACTCTAGGATGAAACAAACACCTAAATCTCATGCCAAGACTACTTGGCCAACCCCCATGGGGTTAAGCTCTAAATATGTTGTTGGGTTTAATTTCTATTTCTATCTGTTGCACCTGTTTTTTTGTCATTTCAATTACAAGAAGACTTTGTAGGAATTAAATATTTCAAACTTCATACTTTTTTTAAAAATTGTAATAGACATCATATCCTAAGCGCTAAAACAAAAATGTTACTTAGAAGCCAATTGTTTATGGCTACAGTACGCTTCTCGATGATACTATATTAACAACTTTTTTTTTTAAAATCATGTTTTATAGTTAATGGGGTTAGTGAAAAGTTAGTCAACGAGGGGCTCAGAAATTATCCATAACCCTGAAACCCCAAACCCTGTCCCTCATGAGACTCGATCCTTGATCTCCACGGAGGGGGAGACATGAGCAAACCATCTCACCGAGTATGGTTTCTCATTAACAACTTAACTCAGGCCTACTTTAACTTGCCTTTTTGTTTTGTTTTCATTTAAATTTTTTGTGTATAATTTGTTACTCCGTAGTTTTGCGTCAAATTTTTATTTAATAATGTTCGACTCGACTAAAAGAATCAAAAAAGTTATGGACCTTTAGGGTTTTTTCTTGGATATTTTAAAAAACATTTGGGTGAGGTAATTTTTTACTTCTCTGACTCCGCTTGTCGAGACGATTTGGGTCTTTTAGGCTCTTTCTTGGATTTTCGAAAAAAATTTGGGTAACAGTAACAATTCTTTACTTTTGTCGATTTCTCTCGTTGAGAGACGAACCAATATTCCACAAAAGTCTGACACAAAATTAACAAATGTGAAAACATTTCGAATAAGGACGAAACAAAAAGCCAAAAGTTGGCTTTTTAAGAGATAGTAGGCATCAATTTAGTTCGATATTCGGTTTGTAGATATTCTAACTGGGGCAACTACGTACTAAACACAATTATGGGAAAATATTTGTAATTGACAACAATAAAGATAAAAAGAAAAAAAAAAATGTATCACTTTCGAAACCAATATGGCAGTTTGGTTTGGCTTTTGTTGTCTTTTGGTTCGGCTTTTTTATGGACTTAATAAGTTTAGAAACACAATTCATATATATTTATTAGTGAACTTTTGCGTATTTACTATTTTGCTCAGGAAACTTGTTGACCAATGAATTTAAGTAATATGCAAACAAGCCCTTATTACTGCATTACGACACTGCATCACAGTTTCGAGGAATTGTTGACATACATGTGATCCGTACCATATAAGGTTAAAATCCAAGACTTGAAAAAAATAATAAATAAATAAATGCAGTTGTGGAAAATTTTCATGCTAAAAGTTCGACTCCGGATCTAAATAGTGCTGTTTAGCAGATGAACTGAACCCCCTAATTCGCTCAATCTACACCAAATCAAACCGAGGCATGCTACGGACAGATACAGATCTAAAAATATTAATTCTGACGGATCCGGGTCGGTTCGGTTCCGCTTAATCTGGCTAATACGCCCAATCTGTAATGTTTCTATTTCTCTTTCGAAGGTTATAGATGATGTTGAGTAAGTTGAACAAAATTTCATAGGTAATAAGTAATAAACATGTATTCTATGATATTTTTATGCTTTATGTTGAAAATGTTACTCCCTCTGTCCCCTTTTAAGTGTCCTGCTTCGTAATTCTAACTTATTAAAAAGATATCATCATTATACATTTTGCATCAACTTTTTTCTCCACTTTTCCTACTTACCCATCATCATTATACTTTTACTCACTAACTTTTTAAAATGGAATATACTTTTAGGGACAAAATAGATAATGTACCAACTTTTACCCACTAACTTTACAAAATAGACACTTATTAAGGGACAGCCCAAAATGGAATACCGGACTATAAAAAAGGGACGAAGGGAGTAATAAACTTCTCTATTTTTTTGTGGTACAATAGAATCTGAATCAAGGTCATGTTCTAGTCCAGCTCCAAGTTTGAGTTTTATGAAACTAAGAGACTAAGTCACTAAAATCTTATGAAAGTGCGTAAAGCACTAAAATATTATGAAAGGGCCTAAACCACTAAAACTTTATGAAAGTGCATAAAATCCTAAACCCAATGAAAGTACATAAAATTCTAAATCCAATGAAAGTGCCTAAACTACTAAAATCCTATAAACTAAGTGCACCCTAGAACCATATGAAAGTACCTAAATTTTTTGGTGAACTTTCCGGCACTGGCCAATTTTCCAGCAAAGTTTTCAACGCCAGTCAACTTCCCGGTAATAATGTGGCTGCTTGACCGATTCCTAAACCTAAAATAATGGGTTGCCCCAAGCGTAGGGCATAAACCGATGCAGCACAATATCCGGTAAGACCGGAGTCGAATCCACTAAGGACAGTGAAGTGTGTGCTGTGAAAACTCAGGTTGTTATTAAAACGGGCTCTTAGGTAGCCACCCCTTGTCTTTTAGTTGATTAATTAACTAATACTAACAAATAACTTGCTCAAATAATTAAAAAGAGAGGCGTGGTCGTAGGGAATCCGGCGATCGCTACCCAAACAGAATCCGCTCGCTTTTCAAGGTTCTAAAAACGGTTAAATTTAGGGAAAATTGGAAACGCCGAAAGATGCGAATCCTAAGGTTGCCGGTCCCGTACACAGTGACGAACAGGTTTTGGTCCCCCGTTCCCACTCACATGAGCCCGGCAATGCCTCGGATTCGTCCAACGGACGTAGTTTTCACCAACTAAATTATTTAATTAAATTAATGTGTGAAAAATTGCGAGACGAATCCTAATTGGGTCACGGCGCGCCTTCACCCAGCGACCAAACCTCAGAAAAACTACTCACTAAACATTGCGCAAGAAACAAAAGAAACCTTAGATTGTATCATGCTTCTAATATGCGAGATGAAAAATAAACAAATGATCCAAGTTAATAAAGAACCAACAAACAACTTTTATAAAAAACATAAATTGAAACGAAATACCGGAGTGCGAATAATTAAGCAAAACATAAATAACTTGAAGAAGAAAAACTTGGAAGAACCTAAACAATATTCAAACCAAAGAATGGGAGCCCCGCCCTCGATCTTAATCTCGGCAGTCGTCCGTGGCAGCAGCCCTCGATCTTCAAAAAAAACTCCCGTGGGAATCAATCCTTTGTTATATATATAGCCCCAAAAACCCTAATACTTTTTAACTCTAATAATTCCCAAGCCGTGGCCACGCACGCTGCTACTGTCGACCTAATTCCCAATGGAATTGCAAATTATTATCCTATGTGGTCATGCCCGTGGACTAATCAAGTTCATTGCGAAATTCTTGACTCTGTATTAATCTTCAAACAGATCGACCAATCTCAATCACCGTATAATATTTTAATTTCGCACTTCTTGCACCAAATCCTCCAAATACCTACAATACATAAATTAAGCATTAAACTCCGAATAATAATATAAATGGGACTTAACAAAGATAAATTAGGGGGCGCTAATGTGAACATTTACGCGCCTATCACACCCCCCAACTTACACTTTGCTAGTCCTCGAGCAAAGAAAATAAAATGCAGCCAAAGAAAACAAACAAAAACCGATGGTTCTTTTAAACCCCCAGGCGGCCCTGGTAGGACGAGTGAAGTCTCGTGAGGGTTTTCAGCAGTAATCACCCACAAAACACCGTGGATCCCTTTACTTGGAAACCCAAAAACCTGCAATGCGACTCATTGATACGCCAATGCCAAGAATATAGTATATGCGAAAAATAGTTCTGGAGGCTGTCAAAACATAGAAATAAATCATGGCATCCAAGCTTAGCGTGTGTGAATAAAGACCTTAACCACAAGTGAACCACAACCAAGTACTCTCTCCAGACCGAGTCTCGACTTCAATTCTCACCGTGTCATGCACTCAACAAAAGAAAACACTCGAAGCATGGTGCATTTAATAAACTCTCAATGTGTGCGGGCGGAAGTTAGGCAATCGGAAACAAAAGTACCCCGCACACTTAGACACGAAGAGGAAGCTTTTTAAGGTAGACACATGATCTCATGAAAGAAATGTCAAGCATTAAAGACTATCTATCCTTCGATCCACAACCCATTGCCCCTAAGATCAAATAGGACTTTTATTCGGTTATATCATCAGGTAAAGAAAGGTGTTTCAAGGTTAGGGTAAGACATAATCAAGTGCCCGAGAATACACCAAAACACATAAGGCAAATAATAATGTACGCCTTCTTTCAACTCTTTTCAACTCCGCCATATCCCTCATATTCTTCACCCTTCACACAATTCCATAATGAAATAACTTGTTTCTTTCTTGTAACAAGTATATTGGTGTCTTCCCTTATCTTTTTCTTTTCTTTTTTTTTTTTTTTCATTCAAGTTTTAACCTCTTTTTCTTTAACATGGAAGAACACCGCAACTCGAGTACAACATTCTCGAAACACTTACCCTATTCTCTTCAAAAATTAACCTTCACATGATTAGCTCGCCATTCTCAAAACACAATTTGGTTGGTGAAGTTTAACAAGAAAAAGGCTCATGCAAGAGGTTCAATGTGGCTCGCAAGGATAAGTATTTGAGAAAAATAAACGAACCGGCTCAATTAGCAAAGATGGCCTATTATCCTCTCCTAGGGGCAATACAACCAAGTAACGGTCCAATCCCAGAGAATTAAATAACATGCATATATTAAGGCTCAACACTTGACAACAAAAGATAATGAGATCAACAACGATTAAGTTTTCTTTTTTTTTTTTTTTACGACAAACGAAGAATTTATGTGACACCACTCCAAAGAAAGGTAAGGCACTAAAGCTCACATGGGCATAAGTCTCCACTAATCTAGCCATTGAAAGTACTCAAATCACAACTCACAAGCAGTCAAGGTCCAAGAAACGTGCAGTGCAAAGATGCCAAGAGTGTATGCCAGGAAAAATTCCTATCGCCAAGGTAGCAAAAAGAACTACCATGCAACATAAATATTCAAGAAATCCCTACAGATTCTTAGCACAAGCAACCAACAAGTAAACATTGCGAACTCCAAGTCTCAAATAAAAAGGATCCAAGAAGTATTTTTTTAATTTAATTTTCAAAGTTTTTTTTAATTAACAAGATAAAGAACAAAGTGATCTCTCCCCCCAACTTGAACTATTCAATGTCCGCATTGAAAGCATGAAAAATAACGATAGGACATAAATGCATACGAGAGGAGAGATATCACCTCGAAAAGGAGAGGCTAAGCAGAGTAAATGATGTTTAGAGGGAGACCCCCCAACTTAGATTGAACAACCTGCAAAATGTTAGTCTCCAAAACAAACAAGAAAAATAACTGAAAGAAATAAACAAGACAAGAAATAAAATGAAAGACAAAAAAAAATCCACTTTCTTCACGCGAAAGATACGGGTACTACTTTTCTCCCTATTTCTCAAATGAGAAACGGGTGGCTATACCAGACCAAAAAAAGAAAAAAAATTATGTACGAGCAGCCAAACGCGGGTACCGATTATTTATTATGCCAATGAGAGCTAAGACAATAAACATAGCACTCCATTCAACACCTTTTATCAAAAATTGAATTCGGCCATGCCACAAGATAAGATACTTCGAACAACACATTTGCCGAATTCGTTTTAGATATTTAAATACCACCAAGTGCTTAGCCCAAATGTAATCAATTTTCAAAGCATTGACAAAGTCCACAAGATATGGATGATAAACTAAATTATATTTATCAATACCAAGAAAATCAATCTGCTCCACATTTAAAAACTCTTGTGAAAGTGGAGACTCAGTAGGAGGGGTGGCATAATCTAGAGCTAGGAGTACTTGATTATTCAGTGTAACTATTGGCAATGACTCCTCAAAAGGCATATAGCCTTCACTAATGACAAAGGACTCTATTTCCTCTTTTTCTCTCGCATCAGAATTGATATCCTCATGAAACGGCTCTATTTCCTCTATTTCTCTCGCATCAGAATTGGTATTCACAAGAAGTGGCTCTATTTCCTCTATTTCTCTCGCATCCTCTTTTACCCTCGCATCAGAATTAGTATCCTCAGGAAGAGGCTCTATTTCCTCTTTTACCCTCGCATCATAATTAATATTCTCAGGAAGAGGCTCTATTTCCTCTCTTTCTTTAGCATCAAAATTGGTATCCTTAGAACTTTCAGTCAACTCACAAAATTGGAGCTTTTGGGTTAATTCATCTAAGAAATCCCAAGCGTCTTCAGGGGTTTTATCCAGGAATTCGTCAGTGGACCTAAAATCCACCTCGCATGGCTTAAGGTTTAAACCACGGCAAAAGCTAACCAGAAGACTACCAAGCTCACAATTAAAACTCGACCAAGAGAATACAACAAATTTAAATCGCTCCCAACACTGTGACAAAGACTCATCATCATGTTGAGAGAAATCAGATAGTTCTTCTAAAAGCATATGAGTCTCATATGAGGGATTGAAATGATTGAAAAATTGTATTACAATCTCACTCCATGTCAATCTTGGACTCAAACAATTAAACCAATCTAGAGCACTATCACGCAAAGATGCTGAAAATACATGTAAAAGAGGCATTTCATCGCTAGCAAATGCTTCCTCAAGGTTATGAACATGTGAAAAAGGATTTTCTGAACCAAAACCATAAAATATTGGAAGTGATACTGAACAATCAAATTGTTTTATATAACCTCCAAACCACCTTGCAAAATCGGCCATTTTTTTTTTTGCTTTTCAATAATTAAAAAAAATATAAATAAATAAAGAACTAAAAAGAAAACAAAATAAAAAATAACTACCCAAATTCTTAACACACGTTACCGTCCCCGGCAACGGCGCCAAAAATGCTTGACCGATTCCTAAACCTAAAATAATGGGTTGCCCCAAGCGTAGGGCAGAAACCGATGCAGCACAATATCCGGTAAGACCGGAGTCGAATCCACTAAGGACGGTGAAGTGTGTGCTGTGAAAACTCAGGTTGTTATTAAAACGGGCTCTTAGGTAGCCACCCCTTGTCTTTTAGTTGATTAATTAACTAATACTAACAAATAACTTGCTCAAATAATTAAAAAGAGAGGCGTGGTCGTAGGGAATCCGGCGATCGCTACCCAAACAGAATCCGCTCGCTTTTCAAGGTTCTAAAAACGGTTAAATTTAGGGAGAATTGGAAACGCCGAAAGATGCGAATCCTAAGGTTGCCGGTCCCGTACACAGTGACGAACAGGTTTTGGTCCCCCGTTCCCACTCACATGAGCCCGGCAATGCCTCGGATTCGTCCAACGGACGTAGTTTTCACCAACTAAATTATTTAATTAAATTAATGTGTGAAAAATTGCGAGACGAATCCTAATTGGGTCACGGCGCGCCTTCACCCAGCGACCAAACCTCAGAAAAACTACTCACTAAACATTGCGCAAGAAACAAAAGAAACCTTAGATTGTATCATGCTTCTAATATGCGAGATGAAAAATAAACAAATGATCCAAGTTAATAAAGAACCAACAAACAACTTTTATAAAAAACATAAATTGAAACGAAATACCGGAGTGCGAATAATTAAGCAAAACATAAATAACTTGAAGAAGAAAAACTTGGAAGAACCTAAACAATATTCAAACCAAAGAATGGGAGCCCCGCCCTCGATCTTAATCTCGGCAGTCGTCCGTGGCAGCAGCCCTCGATCTTCAAAAAAAACTCCCGTGGGAATCAATCCTTTGTTATATATATAGCCCCAAAAACCCTAATACTTTTTAACTCTAATAATTCCCAAGCCGTGGCCACGCACGCTGCTACTGTCGACCTAATTCCCAATGGAATTGCAAATTATTATCCTATGTGGTCATGCCCGTGGACTAATCAAGTTCATTGCGAAATTCTTGACTCTGTATTAATCTTCAAACAGATCGACCAATCTCAATCACCGTATAATATTTTAATTTCGCACTTCTTGCACCAAATCCTCCAAATACCTACAATACATAAATTAAGCATTAAACTCCGAATAATAATATAAATGGGACTTAACAAAGATAAATTAGGGGGCGCTAATGTGAACATTTACGCGCCTATCAGTGGCGAGAGGGTATAAGTATTAAATTGAAATGGAGTGGACTCGGCCTACTATAAAATATTAAAAATGGACTAGAGACTTTATTAACTTAGGCGATGGATTAGAGACTCTTCAAGTTCCTTAGAGTGGACTTAAGACTATTTTTAAAATTAAAAAAAATAGAGCAAATAAATACAGTACTCCATCATGTTGATGACTGTCAAACGTCGAATTCCATTAAGCAACAAAAGCAACCGACGATTCGGGTACATTTGATACGCCTAAAAGTCATGTTCTATTGGAAAAACTAAAGTCGTTTTAGTTTCTATTGGCAGACGATGGGTACCCGAATCGTAGCCGATGTTTTTCTCCAAATCATAACCGATTTTTTTTCCGTGGGTACGGATATGGTGGAGGCTATGAGATAACCGATCGGATTCGGTTCGATTATAGTTTGTATGTATGTATATGGGTGTGTGTTCATTCTCTCTTTCTCAAATTCCATTTCTTTCCACACCTATTTCTTTTGTTGATAATGTAGATGATTAGAACATTGGAAACGTAGTTTTATTGTGGTTTAGTGGCACTCTTGTTTCCCTTTCACCAAATTCTTCATTGGATGTTTTATGTTTTCCTCTATCGCCTCTGGTTTTTCCTCTCCTCTCCTCTCCTCTCCTCTTCCATGTCTTGGTTGGATGTTTTCTTATGTGAGTGAACAATGTGGAGAGTGGGTCGTGCACTTGTTTCTTTCTCTTAGAGTTCTTCTGTCCATAAATACAAATCCCACCATCGATTGAGGAAATAAGAAAGGAGGAGAGCTCACTTCTTTATATTGATACAGATGTAAAATACTCCTTTAAAGAAGGAGAGCTCCTATATATTGGGACAGAGGTAAGAAACATTGAGTATCAATTGACTACCCCGGGTATCGATCCGTTCGGTTTGGATATATTTGGATTCGGTAATGGAGCCTCTTATCCTATCCCCGATGGGTATTGGGGCAGATTCGGGGTAAGTATAAACTTTCGGGTATCGGATAGGAATATCTTGATATACGCCCATGATTCACCCCGTTGCCATTCCGACAACCGGGCCCCTAAGGTTTTGAAAGGGGTTGACCTCATTGTCCAAGGCACAGTTTTTAAAAAATTGTGGTCTTAAAACTTGTTTCCTCGATCATACGAATTAGGTGATATTAGTTTTTGTGGAAAATTATTCAGTACAACGGTAAAATAATTTTCATTTAAGAGAAGAACGCTAGCAAAATAGTTTTCAGTGAAAATTCTTGAACTTTTTGAGTTTTTTAGCCATAAGGCCAAAACATGTTTAGGCACTTTTATAGGATTTTAGGGTGCAATTTTCTGTTATAGGGTTTTAATGGTTTAGGCACTTTTTTATGGTACTCTAAGATTTTAGACACTTCATATATAGGGTATTCTAGAATTTTAGGCACTTTCATTGGGTACAATAGGATTTTAAGCACTTTCATTGGGTACCCTATGGTTTTAAGCACTTTCATTGGTGCATTTGTCATTATATTTGAGATCTCAAAAAATATAAACATAAGGGAGTTTTGGCTAGTCTCTCATATCTCGTAAATAAAAAATACACTCATCAAATAAAACGCATGAGTCATTATCTAAGAATCTGAATCCCTGAAAAATATCAACTCGGTCCGATATTAGTTAGGGCTTGATCAGTTTTTTGCTGAATTTTCTATCAAATGTCAAAAAAATTGAGCACAGAATCGATCAAGTTTTTTCATAAATCCGAATAACCTGATTTTTTACTGAAATTTTAAAAAAATTATTTTAAACAAATTAAGTGCCTCCGATAATTTTTGTAGGACTCCGAAGTGAGTCTCACATAATAATACGGTGTGCAAATTTTGTATCCCGAAAGGGCGTACCAATATACAGGACTCGATGATAGTGTTTTTGTTTTGTTTTCTTCCCCTTTTTCCCCTCCATTTTTTACTTTTGGGCCACAAGGTGGGTTCTGTTAGTGCTTTGATTTTGATTTCTCTATCTCTCGTATGAAATTGATTCCTCGTTAAAGAACAAAAGCCCCCGGGCCAGCGCCCAGGTTTTCGAAAAGTAATTTCTTCTGGCAAATGAATTCTCTCTGGTTTATGTTTTGGACTAGAGGAGACAATTTTGAACATAACCATTCATTTACTGCAATCAACGGTATAGATGTATTTTTATACTTTTACCGGTAAAAGTGTCTTATTACTAATAAAAGTATAATCCAAACCGTTGAATCTACCAATGAACAATCTCAATCTGTCATGTCCCGTCTAGTCCAAACCATTAGACTGGGGAGGAGCCAGGCCCACCCTTCTTACATTGTTGTGTTTATAGTGTAAGGAAGGTCAGTGAGCGCTACGATTTGACTAGTTGACTGACTAATCAATGGGTGATGCGTGTAGTTACCCTCGCAAGTTGACTCACTGCGCCAAAAATTGCCTTTGCCATCAATTTTTTTACCGGCAGTAATAAAACCGTCGAAAAAGGGTACTATTACCTATTGTAATGACAAACCGCCGCAAAAGGTAATTATAAACGCCGTTTATTAACGGCATTAGTAAAACCGTTGGTAAAAGTAACTATTACCGGCGGTAATGTAAAACTGCCGGTAAAAGTAACTATTAACGGCGGTAAGCAAAAGCTGTCGGTAATAATACATTATAATATAAATATTATTATTTTTCTAATAAAACACATAATTTTATGTAGCTTAGTGGGTAAGTGCTCGGGTATTAATCAACGGGTCATGGGTTCTATCCGGGAGGGATTTAAAGTGCAAGTAAACTCAGGTGAGATACACTGTTCTGGGATCATATATGGTTGGGTAACTCAACAATTAAAGAGGATTTCCCACGATTGTACTTGTGTTCTACTCAGAAAGATATGGTTCTAAGTGAGGTCTGTATCGGAGGGGCTAGTTGTAACTGTGACTTGCAATTTAGGGGAGGGTTACGCATACGAGAGAGTCAACATCTAGAGGAGTTGCAACAAAGACTGCAAGGCGTGACTTTAGACCCATCAAAACCTGATTTGCTTTTTTGGGTATGGACAGCAGACAAAAGTTCTCCGCCAAATTAGTATATAAACAATGTGAAACTCAAACTCAAACAAGCAATTGTGTCCTGGGTTCTCTGTGGAAGAATTTGAGCCTGTAACGACCCGTAATTTTTATAATTAATAATATCATTAAAAAGTATTATTTGTAATAATAAGATTATCTTAATAATAATTATCTAGTAGTTATATACAAATAAAATTAATATTAGTCTTAATTATCTTACTTTTATTTTTGTTAATCGCATGCATGCAACTTCTGCCATCTCTCCCTCTCCTACTCAATCTCTACTCCATTCCTGACTATATTTTCGTCTTAATTTTCGTCCATTCCGAAACCCTATAATATACAACTTCTTTAAAATTCAATTTTAATCGAAACTCTTCAAATTCTCCTATATATACCCTAGTACGTCGACTCTAGGGCACACCACGAAATTCAACACGCCCCACCAGTCCAGAAGAGAGAGAAAATTCAGAGAAATCGAAGCTCCAATCCATGGAGTTCTAGAGAGAGAAAGTGAGAGAGAGAAAAGTGGGTTTAGTACCTAGACGCAACCGAAATCCGATTCGATCATTTCGAACTCTTTCTACAACTCCTAGCATCACCAAGCATCTACCAATTTGATCCTAAGATCCCTCGATCAAAGATCCCGAAGCTTTCTTCCCCAAAATTCAAGTTTCGTTTTAATTCATTCCGATCCAATTTAAGGTAGTATAATCTCTTCCAACCCTCCTTCTAAGTATATTTATTGTTTTTATGCTTAACCCTATGCCCCGAAAGAACCCATGCATCGAAACCATCGTGAAAAACGAAGAAAACCAAAACTGCCTTCAACCTTGCGGCCGCAATGTTCGGGCCGTAAGAACCAGGCTGAAGTTTGCGGCTAGCATCTCAGCCGCAATGTTGACTCGGTCAAACCTTGCGGCAGGTTCTGTTTTGTTTCGAAATTATTTTGCGACCTCCCGAACCCCGTTTTCGACCCCCGAACTATTTTTCCTAGACTTTCCACACTTCAAAGATCATAACTTGTTAAGATCATATTTTTTATTTTATTATCTATTTATTAAATTATTTATTAGTTATCGTTCAAAGTTTATAAACAAAAATTAGTTACGACCCTTAAACTAACGTTTTAACACTCAACTAAATTTTTTCTAGACTCCTTGCATCTCAAATACAATAACTTGTCAAATTAAATATTTATTTTATTTAATTCACTATTTATTATTATTTTTAAAGTAATTCTAATCAAAATTACTTTACGGCCTTATAAACATTATTATTAATACCCGTGTAATTTTTTTTAGACTCCTTACTGTCCAAAGATGAAAATATGACAGTCTCATTATGTTTTTATAATTAATTATTTATTGTCTATTTACTTCACTTTCGGTCATTTTAATTAACGTTTTCATATATTTTAACTCTTTGACCGTCCGAACCCAACTTTTGGCATTCAACTGATTACATAGGACCTTTAGGACTCTTATTAGGTCATGATTAATTATTCTAATATTTTTATCTAATTAATGCATTTAATTAGCTTTTAATTAAACTATTTAATTAGAAATAATTAATAAGAGCCTAGAAAATATTTTATTAAAATTTTTATAGAAGTTTTACTTCATTATTGACATTGTGGCCATACGAAAATAAGGGCAACGATCCATTCATAAAAAGTTATGTGATTGCATTGCTGGTTATTTATTTTAATTATTATTTGATTTAATTGTACATTGCACCGATACCTGATTTGAATGCTAGATCGGACCCTAGAGACATGGGGTGGTATGTGAATAGATTTCATCTAGACGATGCTAATTTGATGGAAAAAATGTTAAAGTGTTGAAGTCGTGAGATTGTGGATTTTGATTTGGCAATGGATAAGGTTGACCTCCGAGGCCCAGTGATGATAAGGGTGACCTACGGGGCCCAGTGATGATATTTTGGTGACCATAACGTATGGTACGCCATGGGAAGTTCCAAAGGGTAATCGTGCCTTGCAAGGCCAGCAAGGGGTATTGTTCCATGACACGGTCATAGTTAGTGGCTTAGGAATGGTGGCGACCCTAATGTATGGTACGCCATGGAAAGTTCCAAAGGGTAATCGTGCCCCCTGTTATGGTACTACATGAATTCATACGAGGTACATAACTTAGGTGAATTCATTTAGAACCCTGTGTGCAGGACAAGCAAGGGGGGGATTTTCCATGACACGATCATAGTTAGTGGTATGGGAGGAAAGGATCTCGTGGATGAGATCTTAGATCTCATATAAGGTAACGGATAGCAGTAAATTGATTCATGCATGAAATTTCTGTTTGACTCTTCGATTCAATATTATCTTGTAGTTGCTAATTGTAAAGTAAGAGGGGTAGTTGGGTTGGATTATACTTCGGGGTGAACTCTTTCACTCAGGTACGGATTGCCTGGCTTCCATGCCAGATTTTGCAGAAAATCAAGAAGAACCACAGAACCCTGAAGGCAAACAGTTTTATGCGGAAGAGAATCCAGAGGTGAGAGTGGGGCCAGAATACGCTTGGGACCCATATCAATCTTAGAAGACGGCTCTGTTATTTTGTTTAAGTTATTATCACAAAGACTATTTTTAGTATTTCTATAATGGTTTGTAATAGACGAATCTTTAGGGAGAATTATCCGGTTTGGATTTTGGTTTTAAATTGATAAATTTTTAGAAATCAATATTTTTATGCCTCCGATTTATTTCTAAAAATCGGGGCATTAAAACTTGGTATCAGAGCCTTAGGTTCAACCCGTCGGCCGTGGGTAGATTGGGTAGATCACTTTCCAAGAGCATAAGTCGGATTTATTAATTATTACTTATTTTACTCTATAGTATATCGTCTTAAGTCTAACATATAAGTACTGTTTAATTGTCATCTAACTCTGACCTTGAGTATGAACCGCGAGATAATATAGGCTTTATATGTTTGAATTATTTGTGGCATGTTTCTTACTTCATTATTAGTATAGTAGAAATTTTTTTTATTTATTTATGAAAACCCCCCTAAATTCTATTATTTTACAAACCCTAGATGGTGGAAACAAATGAGGAATCCAGGAACAACGGTCAACAGAACGGGCAATCACAGGAACCACTCATCACCAACGCCCTTAACAATGTTGCACAAATCCTCCAAACCCTAGCCGCCAACCCACCTGTGCAGCAACCAAGAACCCAAAACCGAGCTTACTTCCTTTCTGAATTTAGGAAGCAAAGACCCCCAACCTTCCAAGGGACACCTGACCCTCTTGTCGCCAATCACTGGATCTAACAAGTTAAGAAGATGTTGGATGCCCTTGGAGTCCAGCAAAGTGTTGACCAGATAGCCCTGGCCACTTACCAATTTGAAGGGGAGGCGGATCATTGGTGGGAAGCCACCAAAACTACTATCAACCTTGCCACACTTACGTGGACTCAGTTTGAAGATATCTTCTTGGAAAAGTACTTTCCAGCCCCTATGAAAGATGAAATGGCACAAAAATTCATGTCCCTGCATAAGGGAAACATGACAGTGACTCAATGCATGTCCCGATTCGACGAACTGTCCCGCTTTGCCTCAGAGTACATACCGACCGAATCGGCTAAGGCTAGAAAATTCGAATAGGGACTAGATCACTCCCTCAGAGAAAAAGTAGTCGGGCTGCGACTCCCAACTTATGCACAAGTGGTGCAGGCCACCTTGATTAACGAAAGGGAACTCAACGACTATTATAGAACCGGGGATGCAAAAAGGACCACTCAACAACAAGGAGGACCTATTTGAAATAACAACCAAGGGCATGTCACTCCAAAACCCTATTCTCAAAACAACCCTCGTCCACAACCGCACAACCAACCCTGGAGGAACCCTAACCCCAATCCCAATTCTAACTCAAATCAAGGCCGATTACAGAACCAATACCTATATCAAAACCGGAACCTTAGATGCTTCCATTGCAACCAGGAGGGTCACTTCCGGAGTAAATGCCCTCAACTCGTTGGATCTGGAAGCTCTGGATATGGAGGACAGAATCAGAACCTAAACAAACCAACTGGGTTTGGCAACCAATTCAGAAGTCAGAATCAACCCCGTATTGGCTAGAACCAACAACAGTCTCACCCACCTCAGAGCAACGGACCAAAGGAACAGATTCAGCCAGTTGCAGGAAGGGTGTTTGCACTGCAAGGAACGGAGGGAGAGATGGACCTTGCAGTAATCCAAGGTACCCTCACTCTCTATACTACATGCGTTCAAACACTATTTGATTCTGGAGCTTCGCACTCATTTATATCTACCGCATGTGTATCTACACTTGGATTAGAAACTGAACCTCTTAAGACAACTATGCATGTGACCTCACCATTAGGGGGTAAGATTTCGGTAGTACTAATTTGTAAAGGGTGCGAACTAGAAGTATCGAACCTGCGATTAACATGCGATTTACGAGTAATCGAAATGACGGAATTTGACGTCATACTTGGGATGGACTGGCTGACTGCACACCGAGCTGTCATAGACTGCCATCGAAAGATGGTGACAGCTTATTCGCCAGATGGAACATGTTTCAAGTTTAAGGGGGATAGACAAGACCCATCTGCACCCCACACGTACGAAATGAAGTGGCATAGAAAGCTCACTGGATGGTTAGCGAGTCTCAAATTGGAGGAGACAGACCGAATGGAGTTGGGTCTCCCTCACGTCGTCTGCGAGTATGAGGACGTATTCCCAGATGAATTACCAGGATTGCCGCCTGATGAGCACCCAATATTGTAGATATTTGGTGCGACTAGTCCCGTTTATATTATTTTAACTTGCGTTTATTTAGCTTTTATTTGATATTACTCGTAAGGTAGTTTGTTTAGTGTTTCAGGTAAACCGTCCTAATAAAGCGCACTTCCACGCTATGGATGGCCCAAGTGCTTCCAAGTACCCGAAGACCCTGTCGGCCCCTTAAAATCTGGCTAAGTATGGAAAAATGACTTTTCAGAAATGTATTGATTTTCGAGATAAAAAATGGCGGTAATTGATCCTTGAATTTTTCTAAGAGTAACTACAAAGTTTCAAGATTTTATTCGAAGAGCAAGGTCGTGTTCCGAACCATTTTCTCTTGAGAAAAACTTGCAGATTTCCGTTTTGTACTAAAAGTGGGGGGTTGACATTTTGATTTAATTGGAATCTTGAAATTCTGGTAATGCCATTGTTTCCGAATGGGGGGTACTTTCTTATTTTCATTAAATAAATTAAAGTAAAGGAAAGGTAAAAGAAAGGTTTAAAATGTAGCCTTTACTTAAGTTTAGAGAATGAAAATAAGGTGTTGTGAAGCTGTGGAAGTTGCTGGGAGCCGTCGGGTGCTGAGTTTTGGAGGCTGGCCTGAAGTCTGGAGATAAGGTCACCGTATCGATATAGCCTTAATCTGTATCGATACGCATTAGCTTGGTGGGAAGGTAGAGTGTTCCGTATCGATACGGCCTTAATCCGTATCGATACGGGGAAGCTACGTGGAAATGGCCCTTTTTGATTTAGCAGCGTGGTATCGATACTTTGCTTAATCTGTATCGATGCCATGAGCTTTCGGCCAGATATTTGTTGCTTTTTGGACCTTCTATTTATGGAATAGTTGCTTCTTATAGTATGTTTTTAGGATATTTGTTGGGAGAGAAGATGAGTTGTATAAATACTCTTCTCCCTCACTTTAGTTAAATATCTACTTTATGCTCTAGGTTAGCTTTCTCTTTAGTTTTTCTCCATTGTTGTTCTTAGTTCAAGCTTCAATACTTGTAAGTTTAATTCCTAGTTTGATGTTTCCTCGTTTATTAATATTGTAGCTACGGATTAGATTTTCCTTAATATCAAGTTTGTTTTCGGTTTCATCGGTTAAAAATCATGCCTCGTTTTTATGCTTTATTTTGTGCTTTAGTCATGTGTGAGTAGTTTCTTGGCTAAGTCTTGGGCTAATCTTTCCCAATGACTTTGGTGGTTATTTGGTTCTCAAACCTTTGGGCTTAAAATCATGGTTTTCGGAAATGGATTAATCTAGCCATTTTGGTCTAAGCAAGGGGTGTTAACTCCTTGATATGTAGTTTAGTCAAGCGGTCTTGGCAAGCGGCATATTGAGGGCTCGTGACCTCCTACGTGTTAGATACAATAGAGAAAATAGGTTGGTTTAGTTCCGATTAATCACCTCTTTCAATAAATGCAGTCGTTAAAGCTAAATCTTCCGGGCGTGAGCACGTGGTCGTGACTTTCGTTTGAGTTATATTGAGAACCAATAACGGCCTTTGTCAAGGGGTTAGACGATCCTTAGACTTGCCTCTTTTAGTTCATTAAACTCGTTTCTAGTCTTTTCCATTTTTACTTTTACCGTTTTCAAAGCAAAACCTAGTTGGCCGTCTTGAACGCCGCATTTTACTTTTCTAACCTACAATCCAACCGAGCTATATTTCGATTCTCTGTGGGTACGATCCCGGACTTCCGGATATTATGCTATCGACGACCTAACCCTACGCTTGTGGTATTTCAACCTCATTTGGAGGCGAGGTTCGGAGGCTAAGCACCGCCGCCAAGGGATTTGGATTTCACCATCGAGCTACAACCCGGCACGGCCCCAATTTCGATGGCCCCATATCGAATGGCTCCAGCAGAGCTACGAGAGTTGAAGACACAGCTACAGGAACTTTTAGAAAAGGGCTTTATCCGACCTAGTACCTCACCATGGGGAGCTCCAGCGCTATTCGTTAAAAAGAAGGAAGGAACGCTCCGATTTTGTATCGATTACCGCCAACTCAACAAAGTCACCATCAAGAACCGATACCCCCTTCCGAGGATAGACGACTTGTTCGACCAACTGAGAGGGTCGACTTGTTTCTCGAAGATTGACCTAAGGTCTGGATATCACCAATTGCGAATTCGAGATGGTGATATACCAAAGACGGCGTTCCGTACACGTTATGGACACTATAGTTCGTGGTCATGCCATTTGGTCTAACCAATACTCCTGCTGTTTTCATGTGCCTGATGAACCAAATTTTCACGCCGTACTTGGACAAATTTGTGGTAGTGTTCATCGACGATATCCTTATATACTCTCCAACAGAAAAAGAACATGAAGACCACTTGAGAATTGTCCTCCAAGTACTTCGAGACAACCATTTGTATGCGAAGGCTAACAAGTGCGAATTCTGGATGAAAAAAGTCAAATTCCTAGGACACGTGGTGTCAGAAAAAAGAATCTCAGTCGACGACAACAAAGTAGAAGCAGTCATGGACTGGAAAAGACCTACTTTGGTGTTCGAGATTAGAAGTTTCTTGGGATTAGCTAGTTACTACAGAAGATTCATTCAGGATTTCTCCATCTTGGGAAAACCATTGACGCGACTGACCCAAAAAGGGGTTAAGTTTGAATGGAACGAAGCATGTGAGAGATCCTTCCAAGAACTTAAGAAGAGGTTGACTAGCGCTCCTATATTGGTTGTACCCGAACGAGACGCAGGGTATATTGTGTACTGCGACGCATCCAAAGATGGATTGGGAGCTGTACTTATGCGAAATGGAAAAGTCGTTGCTTACGGATCCCGACAGTTGAGGCCGCATGAAAGGAATTATCCGACTCATGATTTAGAGCTGGCAGCAGTGGTATTCGCCCTAAAGTCTTGGCGACATTACTTATACGGAGAACAGTTCGAGGTATTCACGGACCACAAAAGTTTGAAATACTTATTTACTCAGAAGGAGTTAAACATGAGGCAAAGGAGATGGGTGGAATATTTGGAGGATTTCAATTTCACGATGTCCTATCATCCTGGAAAAGCAAACGTGGTCGCTGATGCGCTGAGCCGCAAGAACCGAGGACACGTGGCTAGTTTAGCTATGAGAGAATGGAAGATGATGGAAGACCTTAACGGATTCAAGCTGCAGCCAACCGCAGAAGGCGCCGCCACTTGTCTTTTCGCTATGGTCGCCACACCAGCCTTACACCGAGAAATCCTTTTAGCCCAAACCTTTGAACAAGAATGTGATTTCATCAGATACCAATTCTCAATTGGAAAAGCAACAGCTGGATGGGAAATTCACGCTGACAAGAGCCTTCATTTCCAAGGAAGAATTTTTGTACGTAATATCGGTACCCTTCGGGAAGCAGTACTTAAGGAATTCCACCATTCTAATTTCGCCGTCCATCCAGGAAGCACCAAGATGTACCAAGACCTCCGTCGACAGTACTGGTGGGCTGGAATCAAGAGAGATGTGGCCAAATACGTCTCATCATGCCTCACCTGCCAGCAAGTAAAAACGGAACATCAGAAGCCCGGAGGGACTCTACAACCATTACCTATACCTGGATGGAAGTGGGAACATATTGCCATGGATTTTGTGATGGGATTGCCAAGGTCTCCACAACCAAACACCGCCATTTGGGTGATAGTTGACCGTTTAACTAAATCCGCCCACTTTTTACCCATGAAGATGACGGATTCAATGGACTCCCTCAACATGCTCTATATTCGAGAAATCGTGCGATTACACGGTGTACCTGTATCCATCGTAAGTGATCGAGATTCACGATTCACGTCAACCTTTTGGGGTAGCCTACAAAAAGCATTGGGGACCGACCTTCATCTCAGCACCGCATTTCACCCAGAGACGGACGGACAATCCGAAAGAACAATCCAAATCTTAGAAGACATGCTCCGTGCCTGTGTTTTGGACTTTAAAGGAAGTTGGGAACGACATCTGCCACTAGTCGAGTTCGCCTATAACAACAGCTATCAATCCAGCATAGACATGGCACCATACGAAGCTCTATATGGGCGACCTTGTCGATCGCCAGTTTGTTGGGCTGAATTGGGAGAAGCAAGCTTACTAGCACCAGAGTTAGTCCGAGAGACAACAGAGAAGATCCAAACCATTCGCCAACGGCTCCTGACCGCGCAGAGTCGACAGAAGAGCTACGCCGATAAAAGAACCAGACCTTTGACCTTTCAGGTTGGAGAACATGTGTTCTTAAAGATTAGACCACGAAAAGGAGTTATCCGATTTGGAAAGAAAGGAAAACTGTCACCACGATATATTGGCCCTTTTGAGATCCTCGAGAAAAGCATACCGCCTAGCACTACCGCCACAACTGGATCGAGTTCACAACGTGTTCCACGTGTCAATGCTCCGAAAGTACATGGCACATCCTTCCCACATCATCAATTGGGAAAACATTGAACTCAACGAGGACGTCACTCTCGAGGAACAGCCGGTGGAAATCCAAGACTATAGTGAGAAGTGCATTCGAGGTAAAACCATTCAACTTGTCCGAATCCTTTGGCGACATCGGGGAATTGAAGAATCAACCTGGGAACGAGCAGATACTATACGCGCAAACTATACGAACCTGTTTCCTCCTAAAGGTACATTTTAATTTCAAGGACGAAATTTTGTGAAGGGGGGTAGGTTGTAACGACCTGTAATTTTTATAATTAATAATATCATTAAAAAGTATTATTTGTAATAATAAGATTATCTTAATAATAATTATCTAGTAGTTATATACAAATAAAATTAATATTAGTCTTAATTATCTTACTTTTATTTTTGTTAATCGCATGCATGCAACTTCTGCCATCTCTCCCTCTCCTACTCAATCTCTACTCCATCCCTGACTATATTTTCGTCTTAATTTTCGTCCATTCCGAAACCCTATAATATACAACTTCTTTAAAATTCAATTTTAATAGAAACTCTTCAAATTCTCCTATATATACCCTAGTACGTCGACCCTAGGGCACACCACGAAATTCAACACGCCCCACCAGTCCAGAAGAGAGAGAAAATTCAGAGAAATCGAAGCTCCAATCCATGGAGTTCTAGAGAGAGAAAGTGAGAGAGAGAAAAGTGGGTTTAGTACCTAGACGCAACCGAAATCCGATTCGATCATTCCGAACTCTTTCTACAACTCCTAGCATCACCAAGCATCTACCAATTTGATCCTGAGATCCCTCGATCAAAGATCCCGAAGCTTTCTTCCCCAAAATTCAAGTTTCGTTTTTAATTCATTCCGATCCAATTTAAGGTAGTATAATCTCTTCCAACCCTCCTTCTAAGTATATTTATTGTTTTTATGCTTAACCTTATGCCCCGAAAGAACCCATGCATCGAAACCATCGCGAAAAACGAAGAAACCCAAAACTGCCTTCAACCTTGAGGCCGCAATGTTCGGGCCGCAAGAACCAGGCTGAGTTTGCGGCTAGCCTCTCAGCCGCAATGTTGACTCGGTCAAACCTTGCGACAAGTTCTGTTTTGTTTCGAAATTATTTTGCGACCTCCCGAACCCCGTTTTCGACCCCCGAACTATTTTTCCTAGACTTTTCACACTTCAAAGATCATAACTTGTTAGGGTCATATTTTTTTTATTTTATTATCTATTTATTAAATTATTTATTAGTTATCGTTCAAAGTTTATAAACAAAAATTAGTTACGACCCTTAAACTAACGTTTTAACACTCAACTAAATTTTTTCTAGACTCCTTGCATCTCAAATACAGTAACTTGTCAAATTAAATATTTATTTTATTTAATTCACTATTTATTATTATTTTAAAGTAATTCCAATCAAAATTACTTTACGGCCTTATAAACATTATTATTAATACCCGTGTAATTTTTTTTAGACTCCTTACTGTCCAAAGATGAAAATATGATAGTCTCATTATTTTTTTTATAATTAATTATTTATTGTCTATTTACTTCACTTTCGGGCATTTTAATTAACGTTTTCATATAATTTAACTCTTTGACCCTCCGAACCCAACTTTTGGCATTCAACTGATTACATAGGACCTTTAGGACTCTTATTAGGTCATGATTAATTATTCTAATATTTTTATCTAATTAATGCATTTAATTAGCTTTTAATTAAACTATTTAATTAGAAATAATTAATAAGAGCCTAGAAAATATTTTATTAAAATTTTTATAAAAGTTTTACTTCATTATTGACATTGTGGCCATACGAGAATAAGGGCAACGGCCCATTCATAAAAAGTTATGTGATTGCATTGCTAGTTATTTATTTTAATTATTATTTGATTTGATTGTACATTGCACCGATACCTGATTTGAATGCTAGATTGGACCCTAGAGACATGGGGTGGTATGCGAATAGATTTCATCTAGACGATGCTAAGTTGATGGAAAAATGTTAAAGTGTTGAAGTCGTGAGATTGTGGATTTTGATTTGGCAATGGATAAGGTTGACCTCCGAGGCCCAGTGATGATAAGGGTGACCTGCGGGGCCCAGTGATGATATTTTGGTGATCCTAACGTATGGTACGCCATGGGAAGTTCCAAAGGGTAATCGTGCCTTACAAGGCCAGCAAGGGAGATTGTCCCATGACACGGTCATAGTTAGTGGCTTAGGAATGGTGGCGACCCTAATGTATGGTACGCCATGGAAAGTTCCAAAGGGTAATCGTGCCCCCTGTTATGGTACTACATGAATTCATACGAGGTACATAACTTAGGTGAATTCATTTAGAACCCCGTGTGCAGGACAAGCAAGGGGGGGGGGGGGATTTTCCATGACACGATCATAGGTAGTGGTATGGGAGGAAAGGATCTCGTGGATGAGATCTTAGATCCCATATAAGGTAACGGATAGTAGTAAATTGATTCATGTATGAAATTTCTGTTTGACTCTTCGATTCAATATTATCTTGTAGTTGCTAATTGTAAAGTAAGAGGGGTAGTTGGGTTGGATTATACTTCTAGGTGAACTCTTTCACTTAGGTACGGATTGCCTGGCTTCCGTGCCAGATTTTGCAGAAAATCAAGAAGAACCACAGAACCCTGAAGGTGAACAGTTTTACGCGGAAGAGAATCCAGAGGTGGGAGTGGGGCCAGAATACGCTTGGGACCCGTATCAATCTTAGAAGACGGCTCTGTTATTTTGTTTAAGTTATTATTACAAAGACTATTTTAGTATTTCTATAATGGTTTGTAATAGACGAATCTTTAGGGAGAATTATCCGATTTGGATTTTGGTTTTAAATTGATAAATTTTTAGAAATCAATATTTTGATGCCTCCGATTTATTTCTGAAAATCGGGGCGTTAAAGAGCCGCCCAGAGGTGGAAATCTTTTCTTGGATGGCCATTCAAGGAAGAATAGCAACAAGGTCAGTGCTATTTAGTAGGAATTTGATCTCTGAAATCCAATTGGCTCTGTGTCCCCTCTGTTCCGAAAATGTTGAAACTCCCCAGCATCTGCTCTTACATTGCCATGTATCATGGGAAGTTTGGTCCAAAATTCTGAATTGGTGGAAAATTCAATGGGTTTGCCCATTCTCTCTTGTAGAGCTTGCTTCGTGGTGGTTCGAGAATGGGTTTCGAAATTTGGAGAAATGTATTTGGGAGGTCTATCTCTTTGCAACTCTTTGGTCAATCTGGATAGTGAGGAATGGGGTCATTTTCAACAATGGTTCAGCACAGGCATGGGAGATTGTAGATCTTGTCAAAACTGGAGTAGCCATGCATGTGGATAAATGCCAAGTTTGACATTAAGGTTTACACAGTGGAGGACTTCAAAGGATATCTAGATAGGATTCGGAAAGTGAAGTTGTAGTGAAAATTTAGGCGTTTTACCTATCCAACCTTGGTTGGATAGTATTTTGTACTCTTCTCCTAATTTTCTCTCCCTCAATGTACCCATTTCGAGATTTATAAAATGTTTTGTTTGCCGAGCAAAAAAAAAATGTCATTTTTTTTAAACTATTAGCGGCGGTACCAAAATCGTCGTTAATAGTCCGAAACCTTTACCGGCGATAATTTATTGCCGTTTTTGTATTCCCGACAATTGTTTTGCTGACGGAACTTTTACCGGCAGTAATTTATTTTTACCGGCGGTAATGTATTTTTACCGGCGGTTTTGAGACTATTACCGGCGGTTTTTAATGCCGCTTAAGGAAAAATTTGGCGTAGTGACTCTTTGACCGACCAACCCTAGCTCCCCATGTTGCGCAAAATTGGTACAACATGTGGGTGCCATGCAAGTAGCCCCGTGCTACCTCTACGATATCTAACGGATTGCAATGCTTGATCAAGGTGCACATTCCCGCGCTCGCTGAGGAAACAGAATGCAACCTTGCTGAAGAGAAGGATTGGAAGTAGGAATACGATGACTACCTTCGAGAGGGATCATTGTGCCCTCACATCCAAAAGAGGCCCAAAAAGTTTAGCAATGCTCACAACGAGACTTTTTGGAATGGGGCAACTCTTACTTTTAAGGAAATAGAGCATGACATTGCTTTGGGAGATGAATAAGTGATCACTTAATAACATTTGGAATCTCTTCACTCATTGTCAATTGATTTGAAAAGCCCTAAATGGAATAACGCCGCGGTACCTATCTTGCGAGGATGCCGAGGAGTTATTGTAATTAAAAGCCCATGAGTTGGAACATCAAGGTTGGAGGATATTGTTTGAACATATTGTCCATCTTGGGTTCTATTGGACGCGGGGGCACTGCTATCCCCTTGGGGCAGCAGCTTGCTGCTATGCCTGAATTTTGGGCCAACTTCGGTCTCGCTCCGATGATCGGAAGTATTCACTTCGTAGAGCTCGTCGAGTAGAACAACTATGCAAAAAATTAGCTTAATTGGATATCATTAAGTGCCTGATTGGAACCTTTATATCTTGAAAAGAATGGATCCAAAACAGTGGATCAAATCCACTGTAACCCATGGACGGAGAGTTATATGGGTTCTGATCAGTCACTCATTGATTTCCAATTAAGTTGACTTTTTATATAGTTGTTCTACTCAACGAGCTCTGCGAAGTGAATACTTTTGATTATCGGAGCGAGATTTAAGTGGACCCAGAATTCGAGCACAGCAACAAGCTACTACCCCATGGGGACAACAGCGCCCCCGCTCCCGGTTCTATTGTCCTGCGAATGGAGGCAGACTCGAAAGGACATGTGCGGAGGCACAAAGGCGGCAAAAGTATGGGAACTAAGTTCATGCCCCTTCTGTTGAATTACAATCCATTCACGCCCCTTGCCCTTTCCACACATGTATACAAAAAAATGGAGTGTTTGGATCGGCCACCTACACACATCGGATGCCGTTGATCCTCGCGTGGACCCACTCGGTTTTTTTTTTTAGAATTTTTGGTCGGCTCCGATCAGCCGTCCGGTGGCCGGATCGGCGCCGGAGCGGCGTCGGGATTTCGGTCGGGAGTTCCCGGTCGGGATACTCAGACTTTCTGTTCCACACCTGGGTTGATGAACCTGATCAGTCCCATCCATACGACCTCCAGAGGTAATCAATGGATTGTGGTGGCCACGGGAGAAGGAAGCAGTCTATGATTTAGCAAGACTTTTCTCAACCCATCAGTCAGTCAACGGAAAAAATCAAAGAAAAAGAAATTTCTAAATCTAATCGTCAAAGCAAAGAGAGTAGATGATGACCTGATGGGTAATACCTCATGGATGCAAGCAACAATACACTAGAAAAAAAGTGTAAATGTTGAATGGTAGCTAGATATTAATTTGTTATATATTAATTCGATTTTGTTAAAAAATAATAGTTTTTATTTAAATACCAGCCCATGACCATCCCCATATATTTAGAATTCAAAGATTTCATCACTTAAGGACTAGAAACAGTAAGGGTTGGCGAAACAGCAAAGGGAGGAGAGAGAGAGAGAGAGAGAGAAGCATGACTGTGTCAACTTGTATTGCTAGTGGCGGTGCGGCCAAGGGCCAGGGGGTCCTGATAATTGGAGCCACTGGGTTCATTGGTCAGTTCATTGCTGAAGCGAGTTTAAATGATGGTCGGCCCACTTATCTTCTTGCCCGGTCTAGCTCTTCTAATGCCAAAACTATGAAAGTTCTCCAAGACAAAGGGGCCATCATCATACATGTAAGTAACCTTCCCCCACCTCTCTCTCTCTCTCTCACACACACACACACACACTCAAACAATCAAAGGAACACTTCTCTAGCTATGAATGATGACTCACATATTTTCTATCCTTGTATCTTGCTCATGCTTTTAAGCGAGACATCGAAAGAAACTAGCATAAAGTTTTAACTGAAACAATCAGTTACGTGTTTTCTTCCTCATTTCTTGCACACGTATTGCGTGTGCTCGACAACTTTTTGTGTATATATTGTTTTGCGGATAAAATCAAGAGAGAGAGAGGTGTATTTCTAATTTTTGTAATGACTAAAATTGCAGGGTGTTATGAAGGATGAAGAGTTAATGGAGAAGATACTAAAGGAGAATCAGATCGATATAGTTATATCAGCTGTTGGTGGTAAAAATATCTTGGACCAGCTCAACCTTGTCCGTGCCATCAAATCGGTTGGAACCATCAAGGTATAAATAAAAAAAAAAACACAGATTTTAATGTATTGATGAAAAAGTCAACTATTATTTGAGAAATTATGCTATCCGAGACACCATATACTACCACACTAATGTGAGGTTCATTCATTATGTGATGTTAACGATTAATAATGTTAAAGGGATATGTGGACCACTACGTGGCAGTGCCCACGGGACACTGAATAATTAATAATTATCCTTACTATCTCGTAAGTTGAAAACCTTTGAAAGCAATTGAATATAGGTACTGATTTTTCTAAGCATCTGAAGGGTCCAATTAAAAAATACGTGAAGGACTGACTGTCCAAGGCTTTAAAACGTGATCAGCTTTTTCCTAACTTCACCATTAAAAATATTTAAATACGTTAACTCTCAAATCAAATGTTGTGTTTGGCATGGTATTTGAAACTTTTTTAAAAAATAATAGGAGTAATAAATAGAGAGAGATAGAGAGAAATATTGACAGTAAGGAAAATTTAGAGGGAATTTTTTGAAAAATACTTTTTAAAAAGGAAAGAGAACACAAAAGTTAAGGCGTGAGTTAAGGGCTGCCAGAGTTTAATTTCTTGTAATTTTCCAAAGAAGATTCAAAGTCAAAGAAAAGAAATTGATTGTATTCCATTTTTTCCCTTCTTTGACAAGTCAACTATCAAAATTATGGATGAATTATTTTCTTCCTTTTTGTGCTATATAACAAAAAATCTAACAATTTTACTAGTTGGCAGAATAAATAATTTTTGGAAAGTTCAAATGTTTTTCATGCAAAGTAAGTAGGGATTCCGAAAATATATTAACCACTGTTGAAAATAGTTGACTTAAAAAATTAGAAATGATTTTTTTTTT
The DNA here is from genome assembly GCA_014282245.1 of Rhododendron simsii. Classification (NCBI taxonomy): domain Eukaryota; kingdom Viridiplantae; phylum Streptophyta; class Magnoliopsida; order Ericales; family Ericaceae; genus Rhododendron; species Rhododendron simsii. Next base: position 10,243,258 of record CM024964.1, on the reverse strand, counting down.
ACACTTTCTTGATTATTTTCGTCAAGACAAACAATGTGATGCAGTAAGAATTGTGACATAACGAAAAATCAAATAATACAACTATCTGCAACAAAAATTGATTTAGTCTAAACTCACCTTATATCAACCTAGACATATTTTTTTGAATATTGCTTTTAAAATTTTCTCTTCAAGACAAACCGTGAACAAAAAAATTTGACCCGAATCTGAAGAAATTAAGAAAAAAAAACCAACCAAAAAAGACTCAAATTTTTTTGCGCAAGGGATCCATATCGCTCCATTGTATGCCACTACACTTTTTTTTTTTTTTTTCCATATGGTACTCCTAAAATGTGGGGTATTTGATATTAAAAGAAGTGAAACAAAAAATTTGTCTTTGGATTGGTTGCAGAGGTTCTTGCCATCGGAGTTTGGGCATGACGTTGACAGGGCCGATCCGGTGGAGCCAGGTCTAACAATGTATAACGAGAAGCGGAAGGTTCGGCGGTTGATAGAGGAGTTGGGGATTCCATACACCTATATCTGCTGCAACTCCATTGCTTCCTGGCCCTACTACGACAACACTCACCCCTCTGAAGTCCTGCCTCCGTTGGATGAGTTCCAAATCTACGGTGACGGAACCGTCAAAGGTAACCCTATTTATCTCGATCGGGACATTTATCTACCCAAAACTCCGTTTTCACGGACTCAGTGGCTCTGCTATCCCTCAAGAGGGACAACACCTGCTGTCCCGATTGAGTGGGGCTTGCTCTGGTCTTTTTTCAATGATCGGAAACGTTCATTTTGTAGAGTTCATCGAGTAGAATTACTCTTCAAAAAATCAGCCCGATCGGATATTATTAAGTGCCTAATCGAAATATTTTTATCTTGGAAAGAATGGATCCAATATACTGAATCAAATCCATTGGAACCTATTATTGCCAAGTTATATGTGTTCCGATCAGGCACTTAATGATATCCGATTGAGCTGATTTTTTGCAAAGTTATTCTACTCGACGAGCTCTACAAAATGAACGTTTCAGAGGAACAACAAAGCCCCTGGATCCTGTTTGCACAGAGAAAGATGACCTTTAATCCCCATATTTTTGTGGGATCCACCACGAGTTTCACAAAAATGCTCAATTTTCTTGAACTTTTGTTTATGTATTCCTACCAAAAAATCATTTCAATTAGATATCGGTAGGAATATTTTAGAGATGGATTTTTTTTCCTAAATTCGTAGAGCAAACCTGCATACAAAAATGTTTCAAGAAAAATGAGCGATTCGAAAGAATTCGTGGTGGGCCCCATGAAAACTATGCGCATGATCCTTCCCTTATTTGTCTGTGCGAGTAACACGGTTGTTTTTTTTTTTTTTTCGCATCACATAGTTGTTTATCTAATCACCTTTGCATAGTTTTACACGAGGGAAAAGACTAGGAATACACTTTCGGACACTGTCTTAAATCATTAGGTGTCTATTTACATCAATGGGTACATTTTTCTACTCGCTCTCTTTGCATAGTTTTATCTGAGGGAAAAGACTAGGAACACTCCTTTCGACACAAATCTGAAAAATAACGGTGTTCGAAGTTGTGGGATGTATTTTAATCCTCGTGCGAATGCCTATAGATGCATTTGTGTTTGGAGTTCTCTTTTAAATTCATGTTCCTTTTATTGATCGTATGTGATTTGCCTTTGGGGTGAGACCGATCGGTTGGGCCAATTTGTGGGTCTTTTTCCAGACTCACTCCAACAATCCAAATCATCTAAACTTTTTAAATAATGTTGAAAACATATTTCACGCTAAAAATCAGGTTTATTGGATGTTCAAATTTGCTCCACGACATGAAACTGATTTGTTAGTAGTTAGTGTTCCTATTTCTCGCAACATAAATGTGTTTCGGGTATATGTATCTATCAATATTAAACGCACAAGATTTTTTACGAACTAAAATTATCGATAAGGATTGATTTTAACGGAAACAATAGTGCCAAAACTATTTTTGGTTGTGTCAACCATAATAAATATCTAGTGAACATATAAAAATCTTCTACCTTACACGTGGTACAAAGATTTTTTGCATAACACTTTTCGCATAAAGAAAAAGCAATTTTGACATTAGTAACACTTGATTCTAATTGCCTGAACTGAAAATGACCCATAAACAGGGCCGAGCGTCCGGTCCTTGTTGAGAAGCACAGGATCCTTTTCCTTTTTTCTCTACATAATGACAGCCCGTTCGGATGAATCGGATGTTATTTAATATTTATGGAGGTGAATTCTAGTCCGGGAGGGCAGGTGACGAATGAGTGAAATTCCAATTCAATTTATGAACGGCCCAATTAGATGTGGTCCGGGGCGGACGCAACCTCAAAACCAAAACCTTATCTTCTCTGGTATGGAAAAAAACAAAAACATGGAAGAGTGAAGCAGAAAAATGACAGAAGGGGAACCAGAAAATAGCATAGTCACGTACGAGAAGATTTTTAGTGGCCAACAGATACCACGTGGTGTTCGCTCGGTACATCCGGCTTCCATTTGGTTTTGGATTGCTCGGATTTGGAGAGAGAAAAAATAGAGAGAAGGTGAAGAGAGAAAGTGTTGGAATGAAAGGAGAGAAAGTGTTTCAATTTGGACTGTCAAATGTGTTGTCCTGGCACCATATCTGTTAGGTGAAGCGGTACCACTCGGCACCCAACAAGTTCTAGTTACGTACAGAGTGGACCACCAACCAGCGGGTGGTGTTAGGTGGTGGGTTTTAATCTCTTTTCTTGAGTGCCAATGTGGGGTCCTGTTCTTTGGTCTTACATGGAATTGACGACATTTTAGTGTGCAACTTAAATATCATTAAGATGGGGACTTTTGGGGTTGATGGACCATATCTAAAATATAAATACTAATAAATCATAGGATAGATTAGTGAATCTTTTGACATATAAATGAATGTGTGTTTTCGCGCTTCCTTTTTTATTTGAATGCATTACTTTATTATTATTATTTTTATTTATTTATTTATTTATTTATTTATTTTTACAATCTTAATGCAATCGATAAAGAGATAGTGAGGAGGAGGTTTGGTGGTCCAGGTGCATGGGGTGGTCCCTTGCGCTAATCTTTTCTTTTTTGAAACTGTGCGCTAATCTTTTCTAATCCTATATTTTCTGGGCAAATTAAGTTGCTTACCAAAGATAAGTTTCTTATATTAAGTTTTCTATTTGGATTAATCTCATCTCGTTTGGGTGTAGAGATACCTCCTACGTAAAACATAAAAAAAAAAAAAAAGGGTACCCGCGTGAATCAGTAAAAAAAAAGACCGGAAATGACTTGATCTGAGCAGTTTTTACCATAGATTTGATGAACAGCTCAATTAAAAATTGCTCAAAACAAGCACTTTCCGGTCATTTTTTTGCTAATTTCTCGTGTGCACCCTTAAAATCACATTCTGCATGCATTGAACGGTTCAAATTGTAAAAATTTGATCATTGGTTGCCCGCGGAATCGCCCCATTCTTATATTGTTCCCTTAGTTGTACAACCTCATTAAATTCCTATGTGACCGGTAATAGACGTCACAAAACAAATAGAATCTTTTTCTTTGTATAGAAATACTTAAAAGAGTTCGACTATATATGCACACATATTGCTATGCTCAGATTGTTTAGTAGCCCAGCAAAAAATCAGTTGGTCTAGTGGTCCAACAAAAACTCAGTTCAATCGGATAATTATAAGTGCTTGATCTAGTTTTTCAATTTTCCATTAAGCACTCAAACCATAAAATATCAGTAAATAGAAGAATTGAAAGATTAGATCAAGCACATAAACTTATCCGATTCAATTGATTTAATTTTCAAACAAGGTGGGTCGGTATGAACCACACTCCGGTCATTTGAATCTGGTCCATATATTTCAAATTTAGTACTTCTCCCGTCCCATTTTATCTGTCCTTTTTGATGTTTGTGTCAGTTTTCAATCGCTTATATCTTCCAATAGGAATTTTTAAAAATATATAATATAGATCTTGTTTGATAATTTTGATTAGGTCTATGATACAAAGTTTTTAAAATTATAAAAAAAATATTATAGATTGAGACATACAAGCTTTTAAAGAATGACACGAATGACGAAAATGGACAAACAAAATAACAGGGAGGGAATACTTTTTTTTGTGGTTGACTTCTGATTAATTTTTTGATTATTTTGTTAATGCAGCTTATTTTGTTGCCGGCTCTGATATCGGGAAATATACAATCAAAGCTGTTGATGATCTTCGTACTTTGAACAAACAACTTCATTTCCGACCAACGTGCAATTATCTCAATATAAATGAACTTGCATCTTTGTGGGAGAAAAAAATTGGTCGAAGCCTCCCTAGGGTTACAGTCTCGGAAGATGATCTACTAGCTGCAGCAGCAGGTTCTTTTCTCCCAAAATTTTCATTTCCAATATGAACAAATCACTAATAATTCGTACTTCGATTGGATAAAAGAGAAACTTTAAGGTGCGTTCAACAAAAAAAAAAAAGAAGTATTTTTGTCACTGTTTTTGGGGTCGTTTGACTGATTTTTGCTAAAAAAATTTACATTAATAATTCATCTTTATAAGCAGATTATAAAAAGTACTAAATATTATGACTAAAGACATACCTTTAGGAAGGAGAACTTTAATTTTCACACTGCATTTAGTGTTTTCAGGATCGTCTTGAATGGAAATTTCTCAAACTAAGTCTACATTTTTTAAACTATTTTACTACCCATATTGGTCTTTGGGAAATTTTGATTTTGTCCAAATATAAAAATGGTACCCCAATGTAATATACTGGTGTGTCTATATGACTTCAACTTGCAAAAATTGAGGAGAAATTAATGTTTTCAAATCTAACCCAGTACAAGAACTTGTTCTTAGATTATTTAAGTTTGATTAGATATAATATAATATTCTTTGAACTTTTTCGATATTGCAGCGAATATCATCCCCCAAAGTATCGTTGCATCTTTCACCCACGACATATTTATTAGGGGGTGCCAAGTTAATTTTTCAATTGATGGTCCTAAAGAAGTTGAAGTGTGCGATCTCTACCCAGAAGAATCATTCAAAACCGTCGAAGATTGCTTCGAAGATTATATGATTCATGTCGATGACACAAGCAAAGGCGTTGCCAATGGAATCGTCGCGCAAAACCATGTTGTTGATGCGCTGCCAATCACAGCAATGTGCGCTTGAATAGGGTTCTATATGTCTGACTATTTTTCTTGGCAACAATTTTATAAATAAAATTATGAGTCAAATTGTTGCCCACTGTAATTTGTTTCACGATCAATTTATGATTTCATCTAGTAATTCCAAATGTGCGCTTGATTAGCGCTCTATATAGTCCGACTATTTTTTCTTGGCAACAATTTTATGAATAAAATTGTGAGTCAAATTGTTGCCCACTATAATTTGTTGCACGATGAATGTATGATTTCATTTCTAAAGGGTGATCTAAATATATTATTCAGAGGGCCGGGGGAGAAATAGGCCTTTGAATCTGGAAAATAAAATTAATTTAAAGAAGAATAAAGTTCTCTAGTTGAGAGAGAGAGAGAGAGAGAGAGAGAGAGAGAGAGAATTTTTTTATTTTTACTTGGCAAAATTGAGAAGTTGTATTGGTATATGCCTAACGATATTACAATGCAGAACTCATTCCAAATATCTTGGACAAAACCAAATTAATCGTCTAATTGTTACAAAACGAGAAATGTACAAGGCAGTTGATGTTTTTCACCCCAACTCAGGCATTGCCTAATGCACATTCTGCAGAAATTTCGTATTTCCTAGCTAGCAGTCTCAAAAAAAGGTAAAATGCTAGCAAAAAAAATTTACAACAAATACCCAGACGATCAAACGAACTCCAACCAACTACGAAAGAGCCAATGAACTCCCAAAGCTACAGATCTGATAAACCACCATGAGTTACTCCAGCAAATACATCATACGATCAGGGATAGTACAGCACTGTTGACACGGATGTCATTTGGAAGTAACATCATTTAAAAGAATCCGATCTATAGACGTAATATTCTCCCAAAGACAAAACTAAAAGCTCTCACAAAATGAGAGATCGACAAAACTCTTATAGATCAGACGACAAGCTGTTAATCAGAAGAGACAAGAAAAAAACAAATCAAAGATTAAAAAACAGAAAAAGAGATTGAGAATTAGTATCATGGCCTTTCCCTCCCGTTGCCCTATTAGTGTTGTGAAACCTCTTAACCAAGGGGAGAGGAGAAGGGAGTTAAATGTGACGGCTAGGGTTAAGAAAGAGAGAGAGTGAAGTTTATCCGGTGATTTTTTTTTGTATCTTTGTGCCTTGCTAGTTTTATTGATCTCAGATATTCATACCCTTCCTTCCTTCCACCTTCAACCCTTCCGGTAGGTGCAGATCCGGCGAGTTTGGAGTTGACGGAGCAGCGGCCAAATAAAATAGAACGGAAGCCGATGGATTTATTCACTATTTTTCAGTTTTTCCGCTGTGGATTTGCTTCTCCCTGTCTAGACTCTGGTGGCTTTTCGCAAATAAACTCACGTTTTTGGCAAAGGTGTGAATGCGTTGAGCGCGGGCGTGGCGAGACTTGTAGCGCCTAACTTTTGATGAAGATTCCCGTAAATCTTGACTTCTAACTTGTAAACGATTGTGTGTGACCCAAAGGTTACTAATCACAAGGAGGTTCGTGGTTTGCCACACAGTCGTGGACTTAGAATTTCCTAGTCTTATAGGAAATGCGTAAAAAGGAAAATGTAAAAACGTAAACTTTATTATACTGGAATAATAAAGTAGTACAAGAAAAGATAAAATTCAAATTACTTGAAAAAGTGAGTTCGAATGGATTCAAACTACTTAAAGAAAGTGAGTTCGAATGGGGTTTGAGCACGAGGTACTCGATATGCTACTTTGCTGAAAGAAGGAAAGTGTTTGTAAGCATTAAGCTTTGATTGATGTTGGACCTGTTTTTCATCTTGAATTCTGCTATTTATAGGCAAACTGTAAGCTGATTCAGGCTTGAATCCGAATTTTGCTTTGCTCCACAGGCCAATATGTGTCCCATGATGGTTCCTTCTTTTGTGCATGCAAGATCATAGGCAGTTTTCAGTAGTTGAAAGATCATGGGGTGATGTGGCAGTAACTCCACACTTCCTCCTTTTGTGCTAGTTTGACATGTGGCCAATTGACCAAGTCAATTGGCCTTTGAATTGGAAGGAAATAACTGCCTCCAACAAACAAAAATTCCTACAATTGTGGGCCTTGCTTCGTGGGCCAGATCAACATCTTCTTCATGGGCTGCATCTCTTATGGGCTACGTTCGATTATTGGGCCCAAATGTAATAGAAAATCCATGGCCCAATACATTTAACAACCAATAAACTACATAGCTTCGGTCCAATTTAATCAAAGAATTAATTAAGTGGCCAATCACGGCTAGCCCGATCCGCGGTGCCAAAAACGGGTATAAACATTGCCCCCCCATGCCTTGATTCTTTACTTTTAGGATCAAGGCGTGTATAAAAAAGAAAACTATTTTTGGCATCCAAACAGGCCTTGAATCCTGTTATAGCATGACTTCTTTTATTTGCCATTAGGCATTTTTATGCTCCATTCAGGCCTCTGATAATTTGAAATTTGTCTTTAGGCCCAAACCATGAAGGGCTCGTCAAAAAGGCCCAGAAATTCGTTGGAAGGCCTGAACTTCTTCGTGGAATGCTTATAAATGTGGTTCAGGCCTTAACAGAGGGATCAAAGGGCCTTCGTCTCTGCGGGAGAGGCCTTTGTAAATTAATAAAGTCATGTGTCCAGGCCTGGTTGTAGAGAAACCATAGCATCATGAAAAGGGCCTGGTAAGGACTAATTAGATTGGAAGGCTGAAACTCTGCTTGTGAACTTTTAGGCCTACTCGATGAAATGAAAAGGCCTCCACCTTTGCAGAAAAGGCCTAGTAAAACTCTAATAGGGCCTACTCAATGACTGATAGGCCTTGGCCGAACATTTTAAAAATTTTTGTTCGGCCTATGAATGACTTTTCATTAGCTACTTAGCCCTTTTTACAACCACGACGTTTTTGCGTAAGCCAAATGAATAAGATTCGCTTTCGATGTGCCTCACAAATCCAACGCGAGCTTAGTTTCACAACTTTAAGGCCTATAGTTGGCCAATGCTTGTAATGCTTTTTGGTAGTTTGGACAATGCCAAAAAGGCCTTCATTAATAGAGGGAGGAGGGGGATCTCCAATTACAAATGAATCATAATCAAGCCGTGGAGTGTTGTCGGTTTTCTCATCTTTATTCAGTTCCTCCTGTTCTAGAACGGGTGTGGCATGCAATTCAGACCTGGCCCCAAGGCCAATGGCAGGACTGAGAAAAGCCTGGAGGCCTGGAGTGCTTGTTAGGAGCTTGCTCAGAGACATTGAGGCCTGAAGTTTGGCCTAAAGTGCTAAATTGTGATATCCGTGGTGGAAAAGGAGTTGATATCCATGCTAAATTGTCTTCGATGGCCTTTTTGGATTTGATTAGACATTCTTCAATCGTACGAAAATATTCATTCCAAGGATCAATGAATTCCTATGAGAGTCCTTCGTTGGATGCAATAGTACAGGACTGAATGCCCATATTTTCTTCAACTTGGGCTTCCAAGGTCTGAGTAGAAGGATCATCAAGCCCACCATTTTGGAATTCATGTTGTTCGAGCAGGGCTGAATACATAATGCTTGAATAGCCACGTGACTTGGCACTAAAGAGACCGTTTACCTCATAGCGTAATTGGCGATCTTCCTCTTCTAGTCTGTCAACTTCATCTTCAAGCCCTCGAATTTCATCGTTGTAGCGATTTTGTGTGTCAAGAAACCAATCCTCCATAGGATTGAGTAGAAGCATCTCACAATCAAGGCGATAGATTTCGTCTTCAAGTTCGTCGACCTTATCATTGTGCCAATAAATTTCTTCCTTACATCGCCGAATCTCAACATCCAATTCAACATATCGAATTGAGATGCACATGAATCAGCATAATACCCTTCGAAATGACTAGTGTCCCACCGGGCGTGCCAATGAAAACTCTCGTTTTTGGCAAAGGTGTGAATGCATAAAGCGCGGGCATGCCAAGACTTGTAGAGCCTAACTTTTGATGAAGATTCCCGTGAATCTTGGCTTCTAACTTGTAAATGATTGTGTGTGACCCAAAGGTTACTGATCACAAGGAGGTTCGTGGTTTGCCATATGGTGGTGGATTTAGAATTTCCTAGTCATAGAGGAAATGCGTAAAAAGGAAAATGTAAAAGCGTAAATTTTATTACACCGGGATAATAAAGTAGTACAAGAAAAGATAAAATTCAAATTACTTGAAGAAGTGAGTTCGAATGGATTCAAACTACTTAAAGAAAGTGAGTTCGAATGGGGTTTGAGCACGATGTACTCAATATGCTACTTTCTTGAAAGTAGGAAAGTGTTTGTAAGCATTGAGCTTTGATTGGTGTGGACCTGTTTTTCATCTTGAATTTTGTTATTTATAGGCAAAACAATAAGCTGATTCAGGCTTGAATTCCAAATTCTGCTTTGCTCCATAGGCCGACATGTGTCCCATGATGGTTTCTTCTTTTGTGCATGCAAGATCATGGGCAATTTTCAGCAGTTGAAAGATCATGGGGTGATGTGGCAGTAACTCCACACTTCCTCCTTTTGTGCTAGTTTGACATGTGGCCAATTGACCAAGTCAATTGGCCTTTGAATTGGAAGGAAATAACTGCCTCCAACAAACAAACAATTCCCTACAATCGTGGGCCTTGCTTCGTGGGCCAGATCAACGTCTTCCTTATGGGCTGCGTTCAGTTATTTTGCCCAAACGTAATGGAAAATCCATGGCCAATACATTTAACAACCAATCAACTACATAGCTTCGGCCCAATTTAATCAAAGAATTAATTAAATGGCCAATCACAACTAGCCCGATCCGCAGTGCCAAAAACAAATATAAACTGAACCACATTGATTGGGGTACCATAAGAGGCCTGCGAGGAAAAAAGGGAAAAAAATTACATTCAATGAAGATTGAATGAGCTCAAGATTACAATAGCCCAAAGTACCAAACTAGAAAACTCATCCTGAAAATCCAAAGATAACCTAGCCCTCCAAAAACTGGATACACTTGTAATCCCACTCAAGTTTCTCTTGAAATCCTCAACAAAATACACTTGTATGTTGCACCACGCTTTGTAAGAACATGTGTGAACGTTGAGTTCCACATCGGATAAACAGAAAAAGAGTTTGACCTTAATGTACAATTGGATGGATCATAACTTACAAGGCTTAGACTTTTAAATGGATACGGGTCATTAAATGTATATTGGGCCCAAGTAATGTGGTGGACTATTTGTCGTTACTCTCATACAAATTGGGCCTTGAGCATGCGGTGGCGGGTCGATGCATCGGACAAACTCCCAACAAATGGTATCAAAGCCGTTGGTTGACGATCTATGGGAAAACTCTCAGCGCACCATTGAAGGGGCTTGCACAAAAGAAACTCGTGGAGCGGTATAAAATCCAAAAGGTGACTCCCGATGAAGCAAGGTGGCTCGCTGTTGGAGTGCTGTATTAGATGGCTCATTGTCGATGGAGTTGACTTGTCAGGGAGCACGGTGTTATTGAATTAATGAGCACATTGGCTCTCAATGGAGTTCTCGTATAGGAGCATGGTGCCGGTGACTAGGCACATTGGCTCTCAATTGAGATGACTCTAAATTGATTGAGCGGGTGCAGAATAAGCCCAATTCGGGAGATAGGGTTGAGAGTATTAGATCAGAATCAAGGGGGAGCTTGGCTACAGAGAGAGGTTAAGGCCCGATGTTCAGTTCACACATGAGGGGGAGGTTTGTTCGAACATGTGTGAACGTTAAGTCCCACATCGGATAAATAGAAAAAAAGTTGGACCTTAATATACACTTGGATGGCTCACCACTTACAAGGCTTAGCCTTTTAAGTAGATACGAGTTATTCAATGTATATTGGGCCCAAGTAATGTGGTGGACTCTTTGCCGTTACTCCCATACAAATTAGGCCTTGAGTACGCAATGGCGGGTCAATGTATTGGACAAACTCCCAACACGCTTTAACCTAAAAAGCCACTCTTATTTTCACCGTTGTTTTTCCTGTATTAGTTTTTGATAAAATCTCTTCTAATTAAACTGAGCTACCTAGTCGTCCCCATATGTTCCGTGAAAAACTCTTCATAGTTACTCCAAACCTTAGCAATTATGGTTGATATTATTAATTCCTCTGCAGCGGAGCAAAGGAATTATTTTTCCACATCAATTGCAATTATTTGGACTCTTCCTCTATTATCTTTTTCATTCTGAGTACGCCAGTATCATCATAAACTATACCAAGAGTATAATTACCTGCCATCTGCAATTCTTTATCAATTAATCATGTTCTGCTCCTGCTCTTGTGAGTCAAAAATGTACCCAGAAACTTCATCATCAATCCCATCCTTACTCAAAAGAGTCTTCATACTGCTGACTTCTGATGTTTTTTCTAACTACACTTGGGTTCAACTCAACCAGGAGGTTGATGCCTTGTACTTGAGAAGCACGTATGTTATTGTTAGAAATAATATTAACTCCTGAATTTGTAGCAGTTTGCGGCGCCAATAATAACTCGTGAGTTTGGTGCTAGTGTTGGTTCACTAGAGTGTATCAAGTGTCCATTCGCAAAATCGGGATTGTGAGGTTATAGCGTTAGAATTTGGAAAGTTAGGCCTCCTGTTTGTACTGATTTCTTTTGGGAGAGATAATGGTTTTTCTTGATGTATTCGATTATTTCGCATGATTGATAATGAAACTTCTATCATTTTGACAAAAAAAAAATTCTTCCATGTCCAAACAGTACGTGTCCTTTTATTTTAACTTAACGAACGCTATTAATAGCATTGTTGGAAAAACCCTACTAAAATTATGCTATTAAAGTCCACATTTGTAGTACTGTGAACGTGGGGGCCTGGTGGGTATGCCAAACTCAGCAAAGAAGGGCAACTGTGGAGAGAGAGAGCTAGAGAGACAGGTGGAACAGAAACAAAAATTAGGCCTTGTTCCAAGTTTTTTTGGGGCTTTTTTTTTTGTTTTGTCTGTATTCTTATTTTTTTACCGTTTAATAGTTTTGAGCCTAACTTTTATAGATTGTTAATTCATTTCGAAGACGAATCGAAAAAATAAAAAACAAAATGACTTTTATTCCTAAAATATTAAAAAAAAATGCGATGAACAGTGTCTCGGTAAAAATATACCTAAGAACAGGCCACTTTACCCAAGTTTAATTGGGGCTGCTGCACAACCCATTTTGTAAAGTAGCTGAAATGATAAGCTGAGTTGGTGCACATGCTCTGACCACCACATAGCTATCTACCTCCCATTACTTCTGTCCGTAACACTTCAATGCTCCTTATTAAGAATTCAGGTCTTCATATTAGTAATTAACTTATGAAAGCACAATTTTTTAGTTGTCTTTATTTAAAATTTTTTTGTATTTATTAATTTTACGTTAAAACTTTTATGTCATATAGGTTCATCTCGACGAGAGAAATCGAAAAAATAAAAAATTAATGACTTTTACACAAGTATTTTGGAAAACATCCAAAGAAAAGCTCAAGAAGTCAATTTTTGGATTTTTTTTCTTGGATTTTTTTCAAAATACTTTTGTAAAAGTCATAATTTTTTACTTTTTTGATTCCTCGAAACAAACTTATATCACATAAAAATTTGCCATAAAACTAGGAGTGTCAAATGGACGGGTTTGGGCCAAATTGGATAAGTTATAAGTGGGTTGGGTCTTTAATGGGTTATTGACCAATTTTGACCCAATTAGTGAGGAGTCCAATTACTCATACCCAACTCAACCCATTTATTTAAAATCAAACCCAACTCGGTCATTAACCCAATTAAAATTAAAAATTGACTAAAATACTTATATATACTGAAATGACCATATCACCCTTGTACATTTAAATGACCAAATTACCCTTGCGTACTAAAATTACCATAATACCCCTACATACTAAAATGACCAAATTACACCTACATACTAAAAGTTAAAAAATTAATTAGCTTGAAAAATTGATTTCAAGGAAAGAATGTAGGAGCAGTAACCTGTTTTAACAATCTGTTAAAAAAAAAACACTTGATCTAACAAAAAGTAAAAAAATAATAAAAGAGGAAAAAAAAGTACCCAAAAAAAACAATATAGCCTGGACGTGTGGCGATGAAATTACGGTAGTTTGATTAATGGAGTATAATCTTACCCAGTCTTGGAGACAGAAAGCTTATACATACTCGAGGAGATAAAGATCTTCTTTCAACTTTCGTCTCTGATCTTCTTCGATTTCAATCTCTTCCTCTCAAATTACTAACACAGTCCAATCTCTCTCTCTCTCTCTCTCTCTCTCTCCAATTCTGCTTAATTGTCCGTACAGGGTAATGAGTTTGCAACAGCAGATCTGAGCTCTAAAGGTAACACCGATATCGGCAGAATCAAGCATCATTTTCGGCGACACGATTTCTGGGGACGGTGAGCGCGTCACCCGGGTGGAGGTCGCCGACGTAACATGTATATTTTATTTTTTTTCATTTTTGTGGAAGTTTTATTTTTTTGTTGGATAATGTTCATGACCCATTGGGCATTTAAGTTGACCCAATTAAGACCCAATAATAAATGAATTAGATGGATTTAGATTCATTCTAACCCAACGAATAAATGGGTTGGGTTGGGTTTATTTTTTAGTAGGTGGATTTGGATTTCTTAATAGGTCTGGGTTCAATTTGTCACCCCTATATAAAACTAACAAAAGCAAAAAAAAATTGAATAAAGATAAAATTAAAAATTTATATTGCATAAGTTAATCATTAGCATAAACACCTTAAAAAACCAGAATCAGATCTTCACATGTAAAAATGGAACAACTTAATTGGTAGCACATGAATTAATTGGGTCTTTAATTTCCCTATCTTTCGCGTACCCATTCTCAGGATTCGTTAACATATGGCTTGGATCATCGATGATTGCAGTCCATGTGCAAGAGCACATGTTTAAGAATTTCGGGAGTTTCCATTTATGAGGATGCCTGGTCTGTGCATAAGATTTTTCTTCCTACCGGAGTATATGATAGGCCGGGGAAAATTGTACCCATTTTTTCTTTTCTTGAAAAAAGGGATGTAAGTGACTGAGAGCATCTTCGGCCTTAATCCAATTTTGGGTCAAAATCCATCATGCTCATTCCAATGGTACATAAATATATATTTTTTTATGCTTTCAAGTTTGAAAACTATTTCCCTCCATTTTGGTTTCTCTCGTTTTTTTCACCAATATCTCCTATTTTATTACCCTATCATTTTTCACCTTTTTGCAACCAAATTTTCCTCAATTTTGTCTTATACTCCTTCCGTCCCTTTTTTATAGTCCGGTATTCCATTTTGGGTTATCCCTTAACAAGTGTCCATTTTATAAAGTTAGTAGGTAAAAGTTTGTGTATTGTCTATTTTGTTCCTAAAAGTAGATTCCATTTTGAAAAATTAGTAGGTAAAAGTGTAATGATGATGGGTAAGTAGGGAAAGTGGAGGAAAAAGTTGATGCGAAAATTATAATGATGATATCTTTTTAATAAGTTAGAATTATGAAGCAGGACAATTAAAAAGGGACGGAAGGAGTAAAAGACAAAAACTTACCAGATTTATGTTGGAGAGATCATTTCCCTCCTAATTCTATCTCCCGCAAACAACTAATATATACCAGATTTATGAGGATTTTGAACGCAACCTATTTAGAGAGATAGGGGAATGTGGAACAGAAGGTAATAAAAGACTTTTTTCCTTGAATGGAATTTGTTTAGATGAAAACAAAGGAGCTTGAACTATTGGTTGAATGGAGTTTGTTTAGATGAAAACAAGGGAGCTTGAACTTGTAACGGCCCGATTTTCGAAAATAAAATCGGAGGTATTAAATATTGATTTCTAAAAATTTATTAATTTAAATTCAAAATTCAAACCGGATAATTCTTCCTAAAGATTCATCCATCACAAACTATTATAAAAATACTAAAAATAGTCTTTATGGTAGCAAATTAAATAAATAACAGAGCTGTCTTCTAAGATTGATACGGATCCCAAGCGTATTCTGGCTCTACTCCCACCTCTGGATTCTCTTCCGCATAAAATTGTTCGCCTTCAGGGTTATGTGGCTCTTCTTGATTTTCTGCAAAATCTGGCACGGAAGCCAGGCAATCCATACCTAAGTGAAAGAGTTCACCCCGAAATATAATCCAACCTAACTACCCCTCTTACTTTACAGTTAGCAAGCAACAGGATAATAATAATGCGATAAAGTAAAACAGAGTTTATTCCATATAGACCAGTTTATTACTATTCATTTAACTTGACGTGAAATCTAAGATCTCCTTCGCGAAATCTTGCCTCTCCAACCGCTAGCTATGCCCTGTCCCATGACCTCACTTTCTTTTGTTGTCGCGGATTGCACCTAAGTTATGTACCCAGTGTGTATCCCTCTCATTACAACAAAAGAAAACTTATCATGCCCGAATCATAACTTGGGTTCGCTTATCTTATGCACCACATCACAATCATCACTGGGCTTACTTTGCCAGTTTCAACTCATCACTGGACTCTCGCCAGTATCAAATCATCAATCACTACTGGGTTTACTTTGCCAGTTTCAAACCATCACATCCAACTCATCACATTCAAAATCTCGCCTGTAAGCATTCTAAAAATAAAAAAAACTTTCCATTTCATCCATTACCTAGCATCGTCTAATATGAACTCTATTCGCATACCACCCCATATCTCTAGGGTCCAATCTAAGATATAAATCAAGAATTGGTGCAACATAAAATTAAATCAAATAATAATTAAAATAATTATGAGCAATGCAATCACACAACTTTTTATGGATGGACCGTTGCCCTTATTCTTGTATAGCCACCATGTTAATAATGAAGTATGATTTTCATAAATATTTTCTAAGCTTTTAATAATTATTACAAAGTAATTAGATTTATTAAACACTAATTAAATACATTAATTAGATAAAAATATTAGAATAATTAACATAACCCTAATAAGAGTCCTAAAGGTCCTATATAACCAGTTGAGTGTCAAAATTTAGGTTCGGAGGATCGAAGAATTAATTTACATGAAAACGTTAATTAAAGTGACCGAAAACGAAGTAAATAGATAATAAATAATTTACTATATAAAAATATGTTGAGACTGACATAATTTCATCTTTGAAACCTAAGAAGTCTAAATAAAATTACTCGGGTATTAATAATAAAGTTTATAAGATCGTAAAGTAATTTTGATTGGAATTACTTTAAAAATAATAATAACTAGTGAATTAAATAAAATAAATATTTAATTTAACAAGTTACCATCTTTGAGATGCAAGGAGTCTAGAAAAATTTAGTTGAGTGTTAAAACGTTGGTTGAAAGGTCGTAACTAATTTTCGTTTGTAAACTTTGAACTATAACTAATAAATAGATAATTAAATAAAAAAAATATGACCTTAACAAGTTATGATCCTTGAGGTGTAAAAAGTCTAGGAAAAATAGTTCGGGGGTCGAAAATCAAGTTTAGAAGGTCGCAAAACGATTTCAAACCAAAACAAAACCTGCCGCAAGGTCTGACCAAGTCAACCTTGCGGCTGAGCCTCCTGCCGCTAACTCAGCTCTGGTTCTTGCGGCCCGCAGGTTGCGGCCGCAAGGTCATTGGCAGATTCGGTTTTTTTTGGTTTTTCGTGATGGTTTCATTGTATGGGATCGTTCGAGGCATAGGGTTAAGTATAAAAACAATAAATATACTTAGAGGGAGGGTTGGGAGAGATTATACTACCTCGAATTGGATCTAATTGATTTTTAATCGAAACTTGAAAATTTGAGAAGAAGGTTTCGAGTTCTTCGATCGGGAAACTTTGGGGCCGAATTGAATGATGTTTGGCGATACTAGGAGTTGTAGGAAGGGATTAGAATGATCAATTCGAGTTTCGGTTGATCGTAGCTATGAAACCCACTTTTCTCTCTCTTTCTTTCTCTCTCTAGAACTCCATGGATTGGAGTTTCTTTCTCTCCGAATTTTCTCTCTTTTCTGCACTGGTGGGGCGTGAAAAATATTGTGATGAACCCTAGGGTCGGATTAATGGGGTATATATAGAAAAATTTTAAAGAGGTTGATAAATTTGAGTTCAATAAGGACTCAAATTATTGGGTTTTGAGATGGACGAATAATAAGGCGAAAATATGATCAGGGAGATGAATTAGAGACCGTGTAGGAGAGGGAGAGATGGTAGGATTTACATGCATGCAATTTAAATAATTAAAAGTAGAATAATTAAGACTAAATTAATTTTATTTGTATATAACTATTAGATAATTATAATTAAGATAATTTTATTATTACTAATAATATTCTTTAAATGATATTATAATTGATAAAAATAACGGGTCGTTACAGAACTATTGGTTGAATGGAGTTTGTTCAAATACGGAGGAAAGGTTGTTATTACTAGAGAAAAAGCCGTTGGAAAGGAGAAAAGAGCTGTTGGAAAATGGGGAGAGGCTTTCTTTGTCTCAGATTTGGACAAAGAAATGGGTAAAACTCAAAAATGAGGAAATGTTTGGGTCATGATTGGAAATGGGTTTTTGAGAGTTTTGCTCAAATTTTAAATTTGGGTCTTAAAATGGGTCAAAATTGGAGATAGTTTGAGGTCACATTTAACACCGCTATTTGTGGTGACGTTAATTAAAGTATATTCTCTTCGTCCCACTTTAAATGTCTCTTACAAGAATCTATGCATTTTCAAACTCCAACAAAAAAAAAAAAAAAATTTACATAATTATTATTTTTATTTTCTTACACCAAATTAAAGTGTTCATTGATGCACTAGATGATAAGCACCCGTTATTGCAATATAGGGTGCGCTAGGTCTCTAGTTTAGTCTAATTTCATTGCTTATTTTGTTATCTTTATATGCTTTTACTCGTAAGGTTTGTTTTTAGTGTTTTCAGGTAAATTGTGTGAATAAGGCATATTTTGACGTCATGGAAGACCCGAGTGTGTCCAAGTACCCGAGGAACCAAGGAAGACCCCGTCGGCCCCTGAAAATCTGTCTAAGTATGAAAAATCGCTTTTCAAAAAAGTATCGATTTTCGAGATAAAAAATGGCGGTAATTGATCATTGAATTTTTCTAAGAGCAACTTCAAAATTGCAATGTTTTATTTAAAGATTAAGGTCATGTTTTGAGCCATATATTCGATAGAAAAGTGTACTGTTTTCTGTTTTACATTAAAAGCTGGGGGTCAACATTTTGATTGGATTGAAATCTCAAAATTATGGTAATGCCATTGTTTCCAAATGGGGGGTACTTCCTTATTTTCATTAAATAAATTAAAGTAAAGAAAAGGTAAAATAAATGTTTAAAATGCAATCTTTACTTAAATTTAGAGAATGAAAATAAGATGCTGTGAAAGCTATTGGGTGCTGTGGAAGTTGCTGGGAGCTGTGAAGCTGAAGCTGAAGCTGGACCTGAAGCTATTGAGCTCAGCATCGATGTAAAGGGAGAAGATCCATCAATGCCGAAGTAGTTAGTGGAATAAGGCCTATTGTGTTCGGCATCGATGGGAAGAATAACGTTACATCGATGCCGAGACCTTTAGTGATGCAGCTTATGCCTGTTGCCATCGATGCCGAGGGGCTTAGAGGTGGATTTTCAGAGCATCTGGGGAATATTTCAAACGCGGAATAAAAGGCGTGATGTAACTGGATCCAAAAACAAGTAGCATAGATTAGGGAGTATAATTTTTAGATCTAGCTTGGATACTTTTTAGCTTTTTGCATTATTCTTATTTTGTTCTTCATTTCCAGCAACTTATTTCTTAATTTCCGGCCTTAATTAGTTTTCTTTTGCTACTCTTGCTTTAATTAAAGTTGTAATTTATTTCCCGATCTATCTTTTAAGTCAAGTTTCTTCTAGTGTTGTCTTTCAATTATGCTAAGTAGATTTTTGCTTGCTCTTATCTTCATAAATATGTGTGAGTAGTTTCAAGGATTAGGTCATGGGATGATTAGCATCCCATGGCTTGGGCGAAAATTGCATTGTTCACCAATAAATCTTAAATTTTTGGATTTAAAAATTGATGTGGGGTTCGGATTCGTTTGGTAAATTGCCGAGGTGTTAACCACTTTGATCATGTGTAGGTGGGAGCATCGCCTACTCACCACACATGATGCTTAGAGCTCTGTCGAACGAGGTGTTTACCAAAAGAATTCTAGAGCTAGCTTGATAATTAAATCTCTATTTTCCGGTTTAGGAACCTTAACTGCGTGAATTGGTGAAAATATGATTTAGCTCAAGTCATGAGTGCTAGTGATTCCTAGACTTAGCCTATCTTTTATCTAGTTTTTTCGTTTTAATTCAGCCCTTTCATTTCCACCGTTTCAAAGTAAAACTCAGTTGGCTACCTAACAGCCGAAATCCTTACTTACACCTACAAATCCGACCGAGTCATATAATAATTCTCTTGGGTACGATCCCGGACTTCCGGATTATCATGCTTCAAATGACGTATTAAACCCTACGCTTGGGGTAATATTCTTCTACATCGGAAGATTCGAAGCACTAGATGCAACTCAAATCATTTTTGTTACCTTAAAGATTGAAGTTGAGCTACTTAGTCATGTTACTCTACGTAGATGATATGCTTATGGCGGAGTCTTGTTTATAGGAGATAAACAAGTTGAAATAAAAATTAGCAAACGAGTTTGCTATGAAGGATCTGGGTGCAGTTACAGATACTTGGGATGAGGATCAACATAGACAGAACTCAAGGGATTTGCTATGAAGGATTTGGTGCAGTAGCAGATACTTGGGATGAGGATCAACATAGACAGAACTCAAGGGACCTTGAAGTTATGTCAAGCTGAGTATATTGAACGGGGGTTCAATATGGAGAATGCCAAGGCAGTTGGCACGCATTGGGTTAGTCACTTTAAACTTTCTAATGCGCAGTCCCATAAATTACATGTTGAGGAGTACACGACCAAGATCCCTTATGCCTCGGCCAATGGTAGCCTGATGTATGCGGTAGTCTGCACGAGGCTAGACGTTGCCCATGTAGTGGGAGTTGTGAGCAAGTATACAAGCAATCCAAGGAAACAGCATTGGGAGAGATGATTTGGTGGTCCGAGGATACGCGGATGCAGATTTCGCTAGTGATCATGGTACGAGGCGTACTATCATAGGATATATGTATGCTTTGGGTTCAACAACAGTGAGTTTGGTCACATGTCTGCAGAAGTTAGTAACTTAATTTGTCCACGACAGAAGCTGATTATGTGGCTATAACATAGGCCGCTAAGGAGATGATTTTGTTGAAGGGGTTTCTGAGTGAGTTGGGTTTGAAGCAGGAGAATAATGCTCTTTTCAGTGACAGCTAGAGTGCTATACACATTGCCAAGAACCCGGTCTTTTATGCCAAAACGAAGCATATTGATCTGCGCTACCATTTTATTTGCTCACTGTTGGAGGAATGAGAGTTTGGTAGAGATAATTTTGGGGAGCAAAAATCCAACAAATATGTTCACAAAGCTGGCCACCATCGAGAAATTGAAGTTGTGATCAATTTTAGTTGGCCTTCATGCTTAATGAGATGAAGGGCCCAGAGCCACATCATGAGGGATTAAGATCACCTACATTCACAGGAGGATTTGGATGGAGTTTGAAGTAAGGAACAACAATTACTCTTCAAGTGGAAGATTGTTATGGGTGAAGCCTATTGCGGCTGGGAGCCGAACCGACTTTCACCTAGTGTTGGGACGGTTTTTGGCCCAAAGCCGAGCTGGCTTATGTTCTGAGGTCGGTTCATTTGCCTATGAACACGTTTTCAAATCGTCTTTTAGGGTTATGAGAAGTTCAGGGACTTCCGAAAATGAGAGAAAATATGTTGTAACTCTTGACAGAGCTTGAAAGAGAACTTGTAAGGTTTTTCTATCAATCAATAGTGAATAGGTAAGTTGCTAAACCTCGTATATCATGGACTAGGAGGCTTTGATGTCCCCATTGAGGGACAACACCTGTTGTCCCGGCCAAGTGGGACTCACTTCGATCTCGCTACAATGATCATAAACGTTCACTTCGTAGAGCTCGTCGAGCAGATCAAATAACTCTGCAAAAAATCAACTCGATCAAATATCATTAAATGCCTAATCAAAACATTTTTATCTTGTAAAGAGTGGATCCAAAACACTGAATCAAATTCATTGGAACCCATTTATTGGCAAGTTGTATGTGTTCCGATCAGGCACTTAATGATATCCGATCGAGCTGATTTTTTTGCAGAATTGTTCTACTCGACGAGCTCTACGTAGTGAACGCTTCCGATCATCGAAGCAAAACTGAAGCAGGCCCCGCTCAGCCAGGATAGCAGAGGCCCCCCGTTCCATATATCATGTGTCTTGCTTTCTTTTCTTTCTTTTAATTTCTCTTGCGTATTTATTCTGTGAGTCATAGCATCCAAGATCCTATTTGTGTGTGTGTTAGTGAGATTGAGTGCGTGGTTCGATTCGCTTTATTCCCAACAACATCGAGACGATCACGCCATTACCAACAAGTCACCACCCTTCAAAGAGATGCCAGAAAAAAAAAAATCATGAAGATTAGCAAGGATTACATGTAAAATGATGTAAAGTGCAATAAAGATGACTAGCGACACAAGAAAAATGACATACTGTGACAAAATACAAGATTATGCCAATTTTGTGTGGAAAAAAAAAAAAATCAATCTTTTGCTTCTTTATGATGCCTTGTGCTTAGAGTCTTTTTAATCTCTGTAACATGTTCCCTAAGTTTAATAAAATCTTTTTTGTTGTTCTAAACAAAAATAAAAAATCCATCTCTAGTTAAGAGGGAAAACAACACGCAACGAAATAGTTTCACATGCACAAAAGAAATTAAACACTCTAGTCGAGGAAAGTTATTTCATCGCTCATTTTTATGAAGGTGATTAATACTATGTTCCCTTGTACCGCGGGCTTCAATTTAGCTTTGGGCGGGTCTGAATAGTACCGGCTTGTTGCAAAATAGTTTGGGCCCAACCAAAGGCCCAATTGGATTTTCTGTCTGTGATGCATATGGGTGGGTACCCGTAGATTAAGTTTGCTAGTAAGTCAATAGGGGTGAGCAAAAAATCCTTCAAACTGCAAATCCAATTCAAACAAATATGAATTTGGATTTTTAGTAGTGTGGTTTGGTTTCGGTTTAAAAAAATTAGAAACCGCATTAAATGGTTTGGCCTGTGGATTTACATTAATGGTTTCGATTTCAAACTCATCTGAACTACATATACTGATTCACCAAGTATACGTGAGAGTTATAGTCAACTAATTTCCTAAATTACTAATCTAGCCAATCCACCGTTTTATTCAGTATTCATTTATTGCAAAAATCATTTAGCATAAACTCCTATATATCACAACTCGATCCTATAATTTTGGTACACCAAAAGCACATGGTATATAATAATGCTTCATCCAATGAATAGCGATTCCATGGCTTAATTAATTCCAATGTTTTTATAAATGAAAATCAATTCTTATATTATCTCCATAATTTTGAATTATCTCCATAATTTTGAATACTTAAAATAATTTACGAAGATGATATCACAGTTTCAAGTAAACCGTGGTTCAAAAACAAAACCGAACCATAGTTGAATGGCTTGGAAATTCATAATCTGTAGGTAGTGGTTTGATTCTTGATTTATTATAAAATCGAACCAATTTGGTTCATGCTCAACCCTATAAGATGTAGTGGGGTTTTCAACGAGTTGGAAAAATCACACCTGGGCACGTGCGGTACACATAAGGGTACCATGTGAGAGTACATCGTAGAGGATTAACCTGGTCATGTATGAGACACATGGCAAGTCGCGGAGCACCACAAGGGGAGCATATGAAACGATACACGTGGCAGCACGGCAGTACCATGTGAGGATGCGTAAGACCGAGCAAGACAATTGATTGGCAGTAGCGTATAACGGTGCTCGGCACAATTGCAAGATGCAAAAATTCCAAAACTTATTGATTAATATGAAACAACATGCAAATCACCAAAACAATTAGCGTGGACGAGGCCTAGCTTAGTAAGTTTAAAGAAACAATTAAACTCTGAGATCACAAGTTGATAAAGTAACTAGGGTTTTGAAATTCATACCTATTAGGGTGAAATAAAAACCGGTCAAACCGGATCAACCAGTTGAAAAAATTGGTTTGATTTGGTTTTCTCGAACTAATGGATCGGTATGATTTTTGATTTTGCAAAAAAATATGAAACCGGCTTGGTTTCGGTTTTTTTGGAGCCAAAGAATATCGAACCCAATCGAACTGAAACATATCATTTTTACCCATGACCCCAAATATTAGCAACAAATCTCAGAGGGCAAATCAAAATGTTTTTCACTAGGTTGTGACTCAAATCAAATTTCGATGATCCAAGTCGTTCAATGTGTTTAGAACGTGATTTTAAGGGTACACTCGAGAAATCAGAAAAAAAAAAAAGACTGGGTGGGAAGGGCTTGATTTGAGCAGTTTTTTTTTTGTTGAACTCGAATTATCGAAATTCAATCGGAAAAGGGGAGGTGTGGACCGAAGCAAAATCCAGACGCCCTAACTTAAACAAAACCTGGATCGGTCCGCACCTCCCCTCTCTCGATTGAATTGCAATGATCCGACCCACTCAATGTGTTCAAAACGTGATTTTACGGATATTCGTGAGAAATCAGCAAAAAATGACCGGGAAAGGCTCATCTGAGCAGTTTTTTTTATTGAACTATTCAATAAAATGACTGGGAAAGGCTCATCCGAGCAGTTTTCTTATTGAACTATTCAATAAAAACACGTTCTGAACACATTGAACGGTTCGGATCATCGAAATTCGATCGGGATGCTATTTAACAAGGCCTTTAACGATATCCGTTAGTATTTAGACGAAAGGGGCCGTTTTGATAAATGAAAGACTACAATGAGAGTAAAATTGATTTTTTTAAAAGTTTAAGAGTCTAATTGAAATTTAGAGTAAACCAAAATCATTAGAGCTATAGGTATGGTGTCTGCGTAACTGAATGGATACCTCATTTAGCGAGCAACCAAAATCATTAGTATTCTTTTTCCAACAATTTTTTTAGACATTTTTATACATCAGCAGGATATGAAGAAATTAGTAGTTAGTACGTAATGAGTTCACAAAAGGTTTAAAGGATATCCATAGCTTGTACACCGGTCACTCCCCCTGTGAGGCTCGAACTTATGCCTCCACGGGCTCCATTGAGAATACCAAACTTGACAAACTTGGCTTCTCTGTCTTTTTCCAACATTGAATAAATTAACTTGTGGACTTTAGGCATATATGTATAAAAGTGGATTAGGGTGGGTTTATCCTATTATTATTATTATTGAATTTCTTGTACTAAATGTTTTGTCCTAACATAGTTTTTATTAAATTTTCATTAAAAATTAAAGCATATATTTATCTTTTTTTGAAGACAAATTGTATATTTATCTGGACTAGAAGAGCTTGAAAATAAGAAAGTATGGATTAAGCTTTAAAAACTCAAGGATTTTATTAAAACAAATCTATATTTCATAATGTTTTTTACTTTTGAGTGAAAATATTAAGTTTGTTTCCTGATACACTAGTACTTGACATATTTCTCTCCCAGACAAACGATAATCTAAAAATTATTACCACAAAGCTCCTAAAACTTAGTGTAAGATGAAAATTAATTTGGTAAATGGATAGTCACAATACCAAAACTGTTTTTATTAGTGCAAAAATTTCATCGCATAATAGTCTTATACATTGGAAATGATACAAATTCTTTGTGCACTAGAGTTTTGCCATCAACAAAAACAGTTTGGACATTATCGTTTCCCAACATTTATGGTGGTTAAATTATATAGCGAGGATTGTGAATCTATTTAGAGTAAATTCCATGACTGGGCCGGTGAACCTTGTGGTTTGACCACGGGATTAGATTTCTTTTTCGCTTGTGATCGGTTTGTTGTTAAGATACATCTGTTATTATTGTATAATGGTTTGTACTGAAATTTTGTTTGATTTCTCTTTGCCTAGTTCTGGACAGGATTCTCATATCGACACCTAATGTTGATTTGTTTTTGCAGAGTGTTTTATAATCCCAAAATATGTAGTTTGGTGCACTTATGTATTTTACGATGTAAATTATAATCGTTGTCTTCGGGCTCAAATGAATTGACTAATTTCAAAAGACATCCATTTATTGATACACATATTACAGAGAAATACGTTATGCTCTCCTAAAGATATTCACATACAAAATACTTTGGCTTCTATATAAAGATATTCACACCAAATAGTACATCAAGATTGCCCACTTGCTCAATTTTCCTTATTTCGGAAATTCCAAAGTCACAGATCACATTGGGCGTTGGCTAAGACTGAGGGTCCAAATCCAATCTCTGAACCACGGTTTTGAAAATTACCGAGCCAGTGACAATCATCAAAGGAGCACTGTGGTCCATCTGTTGGGCCCCCCACATCAACAGGGCTCATGAATGTGGGCCCCCAAGTTGGTGTCCCATCTTCAAACGAGCTGTGTGTCAACCTCATTATCCCAGAACCGTCCGATCTAATTGTGAAAATATCTCCGTAGGGCTGATAGTGATGTGGGTTGGAGATTGGTTCGGCTGATACCGCGGCGTAGTCTGAAGTGAACACGATATTTTTCCCGTCCGGGCTGAACCACGGGTGGTTGGTACGACCGCCCGACCCGCTTTGGACTAACTTCTTGAGCCCGGTACCGTTTGGGTGGATCATGAATAGTCCGTAACTCCCCGAACCTGGGTTCTCCCGATCGGACGCAAAAGCGATCCAATCACCGTTAGGTGACCAATTGCACATCGTATCGGTCCATGGGCCTTTGGTGAGCTGGTGCATCCCACCCTTCTCTCCCTCCATGGCGTCCATTATGTACAAGTTCTTGTGACCTGATCGACCTGACCGGAACACGACCCATTTTCCATCTGGTGAAGGCGACGGAAACGCATTGTTTTCGCTACCTGTGGTCAACCTCTTGTAACGCGATTCATCATCATCGTGGTCATCGACGTTGATCGAGATCACGTCGACCTTCGTGCTCTCTGTCGCAAATGAAGGTCCCACATTGCTGTACACCACCCCCTTCCTTATTGGGTCCCACGCGGTTGAGAATGCGGTTCCCTGATGGAGCTGACGAAGACCCGACCCGTCCCGGTTCACCACGTAAAGACCCGGGTGCTTCACGAAAGCAATTCGGTTACCATCCGGCGAGACAGATGGAAACGACCCGTCAATCCGAAATAGAGATGTTTCGGGTAATGGACTTTGGATGTTTTCGAGTAACAAGTGATTACTCTCTCTCTCATTGTTCCCCCCTCTGCATCTATGGTACCCGATCCGGGTAGAATCGGGGGAAATAAATGGATTATAATGATGGGTTTGTGGCGAAACGGGTCGGGTAATCTCAATAAACTCGTTAGAAACGACGTCGTAGAGCTCTATGTGGCGAAACTCGGAACTGGGCCGCCTCGTCGCCACAGCAATGAAGCTCTTGTTGCCTACCGACGCAGCCGGCGTGAACGCGTGAAGACCCGGTGGGGTAACTCGCTGAGTCACCACCGAGTCGACATTATTTTCCGAGCTTTTGACAATAATTGCTCTGTATACACTCCACCAACCATCATCACCCCTCCTGTGAAAATACAGAGTCGACTCGTCGGCCCAACTCGGCCACCCACCTCGCTCCACCACCTTAACTCGGCCCGAGCCGTCTTCCGTTCTAAACACATATATATCAGTATCAAGCTCTTCCACCTCACCCTTCCACCCTCGCTCTCCACTCGAAGCCACCGCCGTCAAAACCCCCGACGGCGACACGGCGGGGCTGAAATCCGCCAGCCCATATGGCGTCAGCCTCCGAGTCAACCCGGTCCTCAACTCCGTCGAGTACACCGCAGCCCAGCTCGTCCGAGCCACCCCCGTGTTCTCATGAGTCGAGACGTAAACCAAGTAATCCCCCACCACGCTCGGCCGATCCTTCATCGAAATGGGGCCCACTTCAAATTTAGAATCGATTTGTCCATCACTCAATAGGGGTACTTGAACACGAGCAGGGATTCGGAGGATGGACCTTTTTCTGGTGCGGTCGGGACCATCGGGGTAGACCGCGTCGAGGTAGATGGACGTCGATCCGTTGCGCTCGGTGACGTAGACGAGGTGGACGGACGGCGGGGATGGGGTTTTGGAGATTGAGAGGAGAGAGGAAGTGGATGATGGGGAGGGGAAGTGGCCGTTGTAGTTGACGGAGTGGCCGTCGGTGAGTTGGAACTCTAGTTCGGTTGGGGTTTGGGTTTGTGGTACCGGGATTGGAAGGGTGTAGATGTCGAAGGCGTAGTTCGATCGACCAAACGTGGCGAAGATTATGCTGGTAGACCAGCTTGGGGTATCAAGGTGTGCCGTTGTAGAGGATAATAAAAGGGTTTGAAGGAGAGCGATGGTGAAGAAACAGAGGTTACGGGGGTTGATTGTGGATTTCATCTCTCTCTCTCTCTCTCTCTCTCTCTCTGCTACTGTTATCACTTCTCAAGACTCCTCAAATTATAGATAAATCTCTGAGGTAGGAATCAGCTGCTTGGGTTAGAAGATAAACAAGGACAGGGGATTCCATTTGTTGAAAATCCTAGATAATTTGGTTGGCCTTAAATTTTCGGTGTTCTGATCGAGTTTTGTGAGTTATTTTATGGTAATTTCTGTTATTATTAGGCTCCGTTTGTTTTGATGTAAAATGTTTATTATGTAAAATATTTTTCATGTAAAATACTTTTTTTAAAAATAAATTTTAAACTATTATTTTCAGTATTTGGTTGGTACTTAAAAATATTTTTAAAAATCAATAAAAAGTGTAAACGGTATAGAGATATGAGAATGTTAAAATTGAAGGTGGGTAAAGACTGATGATCGAAAAAATTGAGCAGTGAGAATTACAGTAGAAGGCAGTGGATGTCATTTTCATTGAACTAATGAAAAATATTTTACATGTAAAATATTTTTTTTTCATTTTTGCACAACCAAATACTGAAAAATATATAAAATATTTTACTCACAAACAAACGGAGCCTTAATTTTATTATTTGCGAATTTCTATTCCAATAGACGTTTTTTTAGCATTGATCTATATTCTTTTACATTATTCGTTTTCTGTGTCGAGAGGAACCAATTTATGACGAAATGTTAAAAATAGTAATGAGAAGTTAAATAATACAGGCTGTCTTTTTCGAAATTAATTTGGTCCAAACACACTCAAAACCAATTTGGCCGATCTGGTCCAATAAGAGTTCTAATGGGCGAATTATTTGTTGAGTAAATTACATTAAACCCCCCTCAACTAATCTAAATTTTCACTTAACCCTCTCCGACTACAAAACCCAACAGTGTGCACCCTCTAACTATCCAGAATTGACACTTAACCCCCTTTTGTTAGGTCTCCATAGGAAAAATGCACCGACGGCCGTCTCCAGCCACCGGGTGGCCAATCCGAGCCGTCCAAAAATTTTATAAAAAAAAACCGAGTGGGCTTTGCGTGGGAATCAACGGCATCCGGCATACGTAGGTGCTCGATCTAAACACCCCATTTAAATTCTTGGGATGTTTGGATCGAGTACCTACGCACGTCGGATGCCATTGATTCTCGCGTTCGCCCACTCGGTTTTTTTTTAAAATTTTTGGACGGCTCGGATCGGCCGCCCGGTGGCCGGAGACGGCCGTCGGTGCATTTTTCCTACGGAGACCTAACAAAAGGGGGTTAAGTGTCAATTCTGGATAGTTAGAGGGTGCACACTGTTGGATTTTGTAGTCGAAGGGGGTTAAGTGAAAATTTGGATTAGTTGAGGGGGGTTTACTGTAATTTACTCTTATTTGTTTCTTTGATATTACTGGTGCTGGAGGAGCTCGTTAAGATCAAACCTTGTACTATATGAAAGTTATGAACGGAATGCTTTTAAGTCAGCTTGCACCGCTACAGAATTTTACAACTCATTTGGATGGTGTGAAAGAATGAGATAAGAAAGGAAAGTCTTTTTTTTATCAAATCTTATTTTATTTTTATTGGATGAGAAAAGGCGGAGCCAATCCATTTTTTTTCTTGTATTTTTCTCTCAATTTTCCACCAAAATAGTCAATACAAATAAGTGATTTGGTTAGAAATCACCACCTGTTTTCCTTCTTTTATTTTTATTTTTCCATGAAATTACTCCACCATCCAAAAAGGCTGTTAATGGGCCATTCTGAAAGCACTAATTGGTGTGGCTACGATTGCATTTGCACTATAGTCCCAGATGACAAGAGATTATTGGCTTTGGAGACTATGAAGGTAAGATTTTTGTTTGGAAGGGCCTATTAGATTCTCAACACTCTCATATGCGTCCCACGATTTTCTCTCTCATCCCGAATCTGGTCCCTCCTTTCCCTTTCCCCCTGTCCCTTTCTCTTATCTTATTACTGTTATTTTTTCGAATTGATTCTTTACTGTTACTCCCTCCATCTGGCACTTCTAGTTTTCCAGCTTTATGAAAAAATTATCTATATCTTTTAATTCATAATATTTTTTATAAGCAATATAGATCTTGTTTGATAGAGTTTAATTTGTTCTATTAAACAAAGTTCAAAAAATCGCGTAAAATATTATGGATTGAAAGATATATGAAATTTAAAAATGACACGAATTTCCGAAAATGCCAAACATTATGGGACGGAGGGAGTATTTTTTTGCAAATTGATTCCTGATGTAGATAGGTTTGTTCGTCATTTTCCCGATTGGTATTCTTCTAAATTCTTCTATTTGTCGCCTAGGATTTAAATTTGAACCTGCGGCATCTGCCCCAACTCTCTTGAACCATATAAATGACTCGGTGACGTCTCCACTTACATCATATGCGATTGAGAAAGCATCAATAAATAGATTTTCTTTGAGCCAAATTACAGCAACATATTAAAGTTAGACCAGAAAGCTCCATTGATAACGCCACGGAAGAAGCTAGGATTTTTGCGTAGAGGCCGAATATACATAATCAAAAATATTATAATAAAGAAAACAACAATGTGAATTTTTACTAACTCAAAGAATAAAAAATATTTATAAAAAAAAAGTGTCGTGGCACGTGACCACACGTGGCTTAAGGTAGTGGCGGACCTATTTAAGGGCACATGGGGTCACATGCCCCCACGCCACCCCATTCTCTTTCTTTTTTTCTTTCTTTTTTTATTTATAATTTTGTAGTTTTTTTAAAGTAAAAATCAATGTTTTTTAGGCAAAAATGAGTGGAAGAATTAGAAATTCACACAAAAACTTGGCGGGGAGAATTCGCTCGACACTCGATTTACTTCGTCATTGCCGATCGTTCGTCTCTGTGGTCATCACCGGTCACGAGCCACCACCGGAACCCGGGGAACCAGCCCCTGTTGCTGCCCCATAATGGCAAAGATGCCTCCCCAAAAATAGACCGCCTTGTAGCCGCTTCCAAGATCGGAGAAACCCAGCCCTGTTGTTGCCCCAGAACTGCCACCACCGCCACTGCCTCCTACCGCCAACACCAGCAGCAGCCGCCACCTAAAAAGGGGAAAAAAAAAAAAAGAAACAAAGAAAAAACAAAACACCCTAACCCTAAACCCCTACTTAGCCGAATCCGGCCTCCCTATCGGTGAAACGGCAGCCCACAACCAGTCAACAAACAAGCAGCCGTGTGCCCAACCATGTTTCACCCACAACCAGTCAACAAACAAAAAGCCGTGCACTTAACCACCAACCACCACCAAACAACGCGGGCACAGACTGCTGGATCTTGACTGGAGATCGAATGGACCACACCAACCGATAGCCGCGAGTGAGAACCCTAGCCGTTAAGCACAACTGAAAAACCTTAGGAAGAAGACCGGCGAGCACTTATCGCCGAAAAAGGAACCACCACCAGCCACCGCACTCCACTTTACCGTTAGGCCCAAGAACCGACTCAACCCAACAGAAGAGATGAGTGGGAGAAGACGGCAAAAAAGTAGGGACCAAGATCAGAGTGGAAGTGGAAACAGCACAAAAGGGATCCGGCAAAAACAGATGGCCAAGGTAAGGGAAGAAGGAGGAAGAAGAGAAAAGGGAGACCAGAATGGCCCGGTCGCCCCCCATTCTGCCGCCCAAGAAGGGGCGGAGGGGAGGGGGAGAGGAAACATTTCGCGGTGGCTAGGTTAAGAACTTTTAGAGAGAGAGAGAGAGACTCTCTACCTATATAACATTAAAAGGCTTCAACGCACATGCAGATTGTGGCCTTTGCGCAATCCTACATCAGTAGGTGGCTCAAGGTTGTAAATCATTGGCTTTCTAGTTAGTTACTCTTATGTATTCAACGCGAGCGAAGGGCGTCACCACTCATCTGGCAACCGGCTGTATCATGTGAAATGTTCTCTGTAGTTAAACTTTTCTTCACATGTTATTCAAACCAAACCAAACCGAGCCTTATGTACCAATTACATGGGGTCGGTTGTATTTAAAAATTTACAAAGTTCTGGACAGGTGGCTGTGATTTACTATTCAAGATAGACTTAAAATGTTTTCATATATGACCGAGTAAGTTTTCTTGAATTGAATCAAATTCTTACCGAATCCATGAATCTCGCAGTAGATTGTGAATTTCCTTAGTCTGGCAACTACAAAAAAGGGAGAACATACACTCAAACATGAGCACTCCATCTATTTCAAGACTGAGTACTTCGTTTTTGGTCAAGCTTCAAAACCCTTATAGTGTGTCCTCCTACTCAATTTGCCCAACTCTTTAAAACCCCTACGTCAAATAACAATGGTAAAGGTTGGTAGCACTAAATCAGATGGGCAATGCAACTTTGAACTGATGGCATTCCTTTAGCAGTTTCTTTTGCCTGCTATAAAGTAATATAACATTTAAAGTGGATGTACAGAGCGCACTGGACAATGAAACTTGGATTACTAGTTCACCGTGAAGTGAGCCACTTGAAAACTAACTAGATGCCACAATTGTTGGAAAAAATGGAATTTTAACCAAAGAGAATTTGGTGGGACCCATACCTCACGACTCTGGGCCTTGCGAGGTTTTTGAGTGAGGATGCACCTGTCGTTGCTGAAGATGAGCAAGACATGCAAGTCCTGAGGGACCAAATCACTTGGAAAGAGCACGACTATTTGTGCAAGAACTATGTTCTGAATTGCTTGCACGATGCACTTTACAGCGTGTACTGTGTGAAGAAGTCGGCTAGGGAACTGTGGGAGTCCCTAGACAGAAAGTACAAAACCGAGGATGCCGGATCAAAGAAATTTGTCGTCGGCTGGTTTTTGGACTACAAGATGGTGGACTCAAAAACTGTGATCAGTCAAGTCCAAGAACTCCAAGTGATCTTGCATGAAATCGCTACTGAAGGGATGTTGTTGTGTGAGCCTTTCCAAGTGGCATGCATGATAGAAAAGCTGCCCCCTGGATGGAAAGACTTCAAGTTGTACTTGAAACACAAGCGAAAGGCTATGACAATGGAGGATCTTATTGTTAGGCTCCGCATTGAGGAGGACAATAAGATGGCTGAAAGGAGGGTAGGGAGCACCTACGCCGCCAAGGCTAATGTTGTGGAACATGGCCAGTCTTCGGGAACGAAGAAGCATCAGTCTGGAAAGCAGTCTGGGAAGCAGTCTGACAAGCAGAAAGGCAAAGAGGTCAAGCTGGGGCCTAAAGGAGGCGTTGCCAAGAAAAAGTTACAGTTTCAAGGCAAGTGCTTCAATTGTGACAAGGTTGGGCACCGTGCTTCAGAGTGCACCAAGCCTCCGAACCCAATGGCGCGCGCGCATTTGGCAGAATTGGAGGATGGCTCTGATGTCAACCTGTCAGCTGTGGTCTCTGAGGTGAACTTGGTGGGGTCAAACCCTCAAGAGTGGTGGGTTGATACTGGAGCTACTCGCCGCATTTGCTGTGATAAGAAGCTGTTCACCTCCTTCGAGCCGGTTACAAACGGCGAGAAGTTGTTCATGGGGAACTCTGCAACCTCTGAGGTGGAGGGTCAAGGCAAGGTGATCTTGAAGATGACATCTGGCAAGGAGCTGACTCTTAACAATGTCCTGTTCATGCCGGACATTCGTAAGAACCTGGTGTCCGATTCTTTGCTAAGTAAGCATGGCTTCCGCATGGTGTTTGAAGCGGATAGGGCGACTATCACCAAGGCTGGGGTATATGTGGGAAAGGGCTATATGACTGGTGGTCTTTTTAAGCTCAATGTAATGACTGTAATTCCACATATTAATAAAATGAAATCTCCAGTTGCTTACTTGCTTGAGTCTTCCAATTTGTGGCATGGTAGACTAGGTCATGTTAATTATGATGCTTTGCGAAGGTTAATTAACTTAGACCACATTCTAGCTTTCCAAATTGATAGAAAATACAAGTGTGAGACTTGTGTTGAAGCCAAATTGACTAGGTCTTCTTTTCAAACGATTGAAAGAAGCACTGAGCCATTGGATTTAGTTCACACTGATGTGTGTGATCTAAAGTATGTCCAAACGCGAACTGGTGGAAAGTATTTTATTACTTTCATCGATGATAGCACCAGATATGGCTATGTATACTTGCTTAATAGCAAGGATGAAGCGTTGGACAAATTCATTCTTTATAAGAATGAAGTTGAGACTCAACTTAGCAAAAAGATTAAGGTTGTGAGAAGTGACCGAGGTGGTGAGTATGAATCACCGTTTGGAGAATTCTGTGCACAACACAGAATTATCTACCAAACCACTGCACCTTATTCCCCTCAGCAAAACGGAATTGCTGAACGGAAAAATCGTACCTTGAAAGAGATGATGAATGCTATGTTGATAAGTTCTGGGTTGCCATGGAACTTGTGGGGGATGCTATCCTCTCCGCAAATTATATACTTAACAAGGTACCTCGCAAGAAAGTCAATAAGACTCCTTACAAGATGTGGAAAGGTAGGAAGCCTACCTACAGTTACCTTCGAATGTGGGGGTGTCTCGCAAAGGTAGCTGTACCTCCACCAAAAAAGGAGAAGATAGGGCCGAGGACTGTTGATTGTGTGTTTATTGGTTACGCACATAACAGTACTGCCTATCGATTTCTTGTGTATAAATCTGAGATACTAGATATTCACAAGAATACTATCATGGAATCTAGGAATGCGACGTTCTTTGAACATGTATTTCCATATAGATCCATAGAAGGGTCGAGTTCTGTGAAGCGGACTTTGGAGACTGCATATGAAAGCAGTTAAGACCAAAAGGAAGAGGGTGATGTTAAGCCTAGACGAAGCAAACGGGCTAGAACATCAACATCCTTTGGTCCAGACTTCCTAACGTATCTGTTAGAAAGTGAGCCTCGGACATTCAAGGAAGCTGTGAGCACTCCTGAGGGTCCTTTATGGAAAGAGGCTATTAAGAGTGAAATTAATTCCATTCTGCAAAACCATACGTGGGAATTGGTGGATCTTCCTCCTGGTAGTAAGCCTTTGGGCTACAAGTGGATTTTCAAGAGGAAGATGAAGGCAGATGGATCAATAGATAAGTACAAAGCTAGGCTTGTCATTAAAGGTTATAGACAAAAAGAAGGCCTAGACTACTTTGATAGTTATTCTCCTGTCACTAGGATCACATCCATTCGAATGATAATCGCAATTGCAGCTTTGCGAAATCTTGAGATACATCAAATGGATGTGAAGACAGCTTTCCTAAATGGCGATTTAGATGAGGAAATCTACATGGAACAACCCGAGGGTTTTTCCGCGCCAGGCCAAGAAAAGAAAGTCTGCAGACTTGTTAGATCTTTGTATGGTCTAAAACAAGCACCGAAACAATGGCATGAGAAATTTGACAATGCTATGATGTCAAGTGGTTTCACAATCAACGAGTGTGACAAATGTGTATATGTCAAAGACACTGACGAAGGGTACGTCATTTTGTGTCTCTACGTTGATGACATGCTCATTGTTGGTAGTAACGATAAGATTATCAAATCTACCAAGAAGATGTTGAACTCGAAGTTTGACATGAAAGATATGGGTCTTGCAGATGTAATACTAGGTGTTAAAATCACTAGAACATCTGATGGACTTGCACTATCTCAGTCTCATTATGTTGATAAGATTCTTGAAAAGTTTAACAAGTCTGATACGAGTATAGCAAGGACTCCTGTGGATGTGAATCTCCACTTATCCAAGAATGTGGGGGTAGGGGTATCCCAATTGGAGTATTCCCGGATAATTGGGAGTCTAATTTACCTAATGAGCTGTACAAGGCCTGACATAGCCTATTCAGTTAGCAGACTGAGTAGATACACGAGTAATCCAGGGCATGACCACTGGAAGGCGATAGTGAGAGTATTACGCTATTTAAGGCATACTCGTGATTTGGGACTGCACTACACTAGATATCCAGCAGTACTAGAAGGGTACTGTGATGCAAACTGGATATCAGATATGAAAGACTCAAAATCCACGAGTGGATATGTCTTTACATTTGGTAGTGCAGCTGTCTCTTGGAAATCTTCAAAACAAACGTGTATAGCACGTTCTACAATGGAATCTGAATTCATTACTTTAGATAAAGCAACTGAAGAGGCAGAATGGCTACGCCATTTTCTAGAAGATATTCCAAGATGGTCGAAACCTGTGCCAGCAATTTGCATCCATTGCGATAGTCAATCAGCAATAGGAAGGGCACAAAGTAATATGTATAATGGTAAGTCTAGGCATATCCGTCGTAGACACAATACCATTAGACAATTACTCTCAACTGGAGTTGTTACTATTGACTATGTGAAGTCAAAGGACAACATTGCAGATCCGCTAACCAAAGAGTTAAACAAAGAGCTAGTTGAGAAAGCATCGAAGGGAATGGAGCTAAAGCCTACTACGCTCGTGTTACCGTGAAGGAAACCCAACCTAGCTAACTGGAGATCCCAAGATCTAGGTTCAATGGGACAACCTACTTGCGAGTAACGGAGAACGATTACTGTGGAGACATGCTCTCTTGCTCATTCCTATGGTGCGAAACAGTGTTGCCTGCAGATGGAAACAGGTTAAGCGTTGGCTTTTAATGACTCTTATGCGCTGGAATGCCAGGCGGGGTATAGCAGGATACCCTTTATAAGAAGGTCACCTATGTGAGTATGAAGTAGGGCCGCTTCTTTGAGAATTTAGGAAGGCGAAATTCTCGAGAAAATACTTGCAGAACCAGGAAGGGGTGTCATGGCCAAAACGAACCCAACAGTGAGAACTGAACTGTGTTGGGAGAAGTTCCGTGTGATGCCTGTTGTCTCGGTTTACACAAACGGCAGAACAGTTCAAGACAACATGTTCACTGGTCAGCCAGTAAATCCGATAGGTATTAACAAGGGAAGGTTCAAGGCCAAAAGCTACCTATCCTATGCGGAATTTTTCCATTGTACTCTCTCTCGTGTCAGCTTTGTCTCCCGAGTCGGATTCAGCCAATTTCATTCATGTGGGGGATTGTTGGAAAAAATGGAATTTTAACCAAAGAGAATTTGGTGGGACCCACACCGCGCGAGGTGGGCCCAAGTAGGTTTTAAATATTCCTTACTAAGGAGTTTAAATCGGTAAAAGAATGAACAAATTCCATTGAGAGATGGATGAGAAATTGTCTCTTAAAGTGGGTTTCGGACCAATAATAGTGCACGGTTGGATGGTCAAAGCTGGGTTGATTACCTAGAGTTATTACCCATGATTGTGTATTCAATTTCGGGAATAATAACTGCATCAGTTTTATTCCAGAATTGAATAGCGGAATCAATTCCCCTATTGATTGAGAGGCTCCTCCATAATTATCAGCATTCTTGGTAGAGGCTCCTCTTTTACCTATAAAAGGAGACCTCTTCCTTTGGTTTCAACACACCGAAAAACAATCCATAGCATCTCTGCAATACAATATCGTTCTTCCTTCGAGAGAGAGAGTACAGACACAAGTTCGTTCGACGGGCAGTCTACGGCGGTGCTCCGGCGGCTGAGTGGGAACCGAGTCAACCCTGAGAGACAAACACCGACACAACCTTCAGCACCGGTGAGGCGGCGAATTTGTCTTAAGGGCACCGTTGATCAAAACGGGTCTCGGTTTGGAATTACTAATTCTCTTTTACAGTTTATGTGTACATTTCATATTCTGTAATTTTAGGATTCATGTTCATGTTGTAATTTCCAGAAATTAGTAAAATCGTTTATTGTTTTTCCACACTATTTTCCTACAACAATTGCACACGTAAAATATTCATGAATCTACATATATCAGAGTATTAATTGGGCCATCAAAAAAGAAGCAATTACTTTTCTTAGGCCTTCGTTTTCTTGATGGATGAAATTTGTGATCCCATTTATGAGTAATTGAACCCAAGTAGAAGCCAACAAACAGTTGATAAATAGCTATGAACTGACAAACAAGAACTCTTGTTTTCCTGCTCATCAAAGATCAGACTTCAGCATTTCATCAGTTGTGGAAATAATGTGCCTGGTCGGTAAGAATCAAGCAAGAATACGTGGATGAAGCATCTAATTAACAAATCTTTGATACACTTAAAGGATTTTTCAATTATCTTCTTCCGTTTCTTTATTTCTTTTTTTACCTGTCTTTGAAATCGTTATAAGAGCCTATATTGTTAACAGATAACCTATCTGGCACAGAAAGTTCTAAAATAGCTATTGCCAAGCACAAAGAGAAAATAAAAATATTAAGGTACCCAAACAAAATCCACATGATTAACCTTTGATCTTAAAGAAAGTAGACCTTATTATGAGACAAATTATCAAAACTTATTTATGGCCAACATTACCAGCCTGAATATATCATTTCCGAACTTATTATTGGGATCCCTAGGTGGCAAGATTCCCCCCTCCGGCCGCAAACTGCAAACTGAAAAATGAAGGAGGAGGAAATCACATTGGAGGATAACCTTACATAAAGCTGGACAGCAGCGAGGAAACCAAACAGGATTTGACTATCGTTTATGCAAGCTTTTAGAATTCAACTTTGGGTAGTAGATTCACTCATCTAATACCAAACTAAAGTTTATACCTTAAAATTGGCGTGAAAGTTGAAACAACGATTTGTTGGTTGGGACCTTCACTAACTAGGCCATTTTTCCAGACATATGCCTGGCAAACTTTTTTGGGTAGGCCATATTCATACTTTTCAAACTTTTTTCGATAGGTTCATACTTGTACCTTAACATTTATTTCTTTGTATACAGGTGCCCATGAACTACGAGAGGAAACCATTTTGTGCAAATAATAAAGTCATGGCACTTTGCAATACAAAAAAGCCCACTAAGGCTCACTCTAAAGGGCAATTGGGCCACTGCTCCTACAACATCCAATCATATCCCCCATGAAACCCTCAGATGTGAGATGATGTAGCCACTAACTCTCTCATTTGTTCGCCAAGGCCCTCATGAAGGGGTTGAGCACTAGAATTAAACCTGCAAATAGAGGCCTTTCTCTGGTGGCCAGAGTCACTCGAATCTAGAGCAATATTCCAGGACCTTGCACATAGATGGTCTCCGAGGTCACATGGTTGTGCATGAGGACAACGGCAATAGCATAAGTAACAACCATTGGGGCGCATCCACATGTGCAAACTCCAGAGATTGACAATTAAGATAATTGATCATCAGGCAATGATCATGGCCCTCATACACACAAGATTTCCTATGCAACCTTTCAATGTGGAGCGAGGTCACTAAAAATACAGCGAACGAATTTGTACCATTCCAAATAATGCCAAAAAATCAAATGCCTATTTGCAAGTTCATGGACATGTTTAGACGTGATTCAGCGTGTAGTAAAAAGTTCACCTATTAGTATAGTCCGAATGTTAATCAACCATTCCAATTAGACCTAAAGAGACAATTCGAAAAACTGCATGTCAAGGAAATATTCAGTGACAGACAAAGGTATTCAAATCATAGCACTAATTAGGTCCCGCCTATCAAAAAAAAAAAAAACCTTCAAATTCACGGAAATATATAGTACTCATTCGGTAAAAGCCATCGCAAAACTCTACGGTGAAAACTTTCAATCTACCTAAAATACGGCGAGCAAATGTTAAATTTAACAACTTACTAGAACGACCAATAAAATTCCAAGCATTAAAATGGAAGTAAATTTTTTGGCGAAATTTCAAAGCAATCCCTAAATTGAATTTACTTTCTTTCATACTCCTATTTTCGCTGCAAACAGAGGTTTAACAGTATATATTTAGGCTCTGTTTGTTTGGACGTAAAATATTTTTTGATAATATGTTTTACCTATTTTCGGTATTTGGTTGTGTAAAAAATGAGAAAAATATTTACATGTAAAACATTTTCCATCAATTGGATGAAAATGACTTACCTTTAAATATTCCGTAAGTTATTTTTCGAAATGAACCCGCTGCCTTCTACTGTAGTTCTCACTGCTCAGTTTTCTCGATCGTTCGTCCTAAGACATGTTCAATTCTAATAATATCATATCTCTCCACCGTTTAAACTCCCCATCTCCCTCTCTATACTATTTTGTTGATTTCTGAAAATATTTTTAAGTGTCAACCAAACACTAAAAAATAAAAGTTTGAAGTTTATTTTCTGAAAAAATATTTTACATTGTAAAATATTTTACATTGAAACAAACAGAGCCTTAAGAGCAGACATGTAAATTTCGCATTCGACAGATAATGAAAAAGCTTGAACATCGACACGAACCTCTGAGATTACGGTATGATGCGATTGATCTCGTGAATGAGAAGAGAAATCCGTATTCGACCAGATCATCACTCGCTAGCAAAACCAACAGACTCTCTCTCTCTCTCTCTCTCTCTCTCTCTCTTTGGGTCTAGTCCAATTTGGGCTCTGTTCATGCCGGTCCAGTCAAGTTTGGGCTGGGTCCAGAAATTCAAAGAAATGAGAGCGGTTTATTTGGGCCTGGTATAAAGCCCCACAAGGTAGATACAAAGACCACCTCTGTCCCTTCTTAATTCGAAAAATAAGAGCAAAATTCAACCAAAAGCATAAAAGGAGAACACTTATAATGAAAAAATAAGCCCGGATGTCAAATCTTGTTTTTGCTTGTTTTGTTTTCTTTTTCTAAATTTGTTTTAAAATAAATCGAGATGGTTGCCAAAAGTGTGTGTAACCAAAGAGTAACAAAAAAAAGTCAACAATTAAGTGTTAAGTGTTGTTTTCGTTCTTTTTTCATAATAAGTTACAAAAAAAGACTTGAACAAGGTCGAAAGGTCAAATCTTACAAAGGTCAAATGTTCCGAACCTTTTGGCCACTTGAGGTTTGTCGCGTCGTTAACTTTAAGGCCCCAAGATGAGTTTAGTGTGAGCAAAGAGGTCCAGAACCTGATTATGCAAAGAAAAAAATGGAACATACAAAACATAAATGAACTTTCCAAAACAGCTTTTCGAACGAGGTATGACCATTATGAATTTCTTATTATGCCTTTTGGAGTGACTAATGCTCCCACAGTATTTATAGATCTTATGAATAGAGTGTTTGAGCCGTATCTGGATTTGTTCGTTATTGTGTTTATTGATGATATTTTAAACTATTCTCGAACAACAACATTTGAGAATTATATTGTAGACCTTATAAGATAAGTGATCGTATGGTAAATTGAGTAAGTGTGAATTCTAGCTTGATAGTGTTGTGTTTCTGGGTCATATGATGTCTAGGGATGACATTTGTGTGGATCCGAAAAAGGTGGAGACAATAGTGAATTGGGAAAGGCCGACTAATGTTTCTGAAACCCTAAGTTTCTTTGGCTTAGATGGATATTATCGAAGATTTATTCAGGGTTTTTCTTCAATTGCCTTGCCTATGACTAAATTGACCTGGAAAAATGTAAAGTTTGTGTGGTCTAATGAATGTGAAGACAGTTTTCAGGAATTGAAGATTCGGCTGGTATCTGCGCCGGTATTAACTATTTCGATGGGTACCGAGGACATGGTGATTTACTCTGATGTTTCTCATCAAGGTTTGGGTTGTGTTCTTATCGAACGAGGTAAGGTTATTGCTCTTGCTTCGAGGCAGTTAAAGAATCACGAACATAATTATCCTATGCACGATTTGGAGTCAGCGGTTGTCGTATTTGCACTTAAGCTGTGGAGGCATTACTTGTATGGAGTGACTTGTGAAATCTATTCTAATCATCAAAGTCTGAAGTATTTGTTTACGCATAAGGAGTTGAATTTGAGGCAGAGGAGGTGGATGGAACTAATTAAAGATTATGATTGTTCTATTCACTATCATTTAGGCAAAGTGAATTTGGTTGCCGATACTTTGATTCAGAAGACAACATCGAGAATGGCTTGTATCCAGTATTTGAGAGTTATAAATTTTACTGAGCTGAAACAAATGGGATGGAGTTCTCTTTGAATAGCATTGATGTTTTGTTGGCACGATTTAGTGTTCGGCCCTTATTTGTGGACCGTATTTGGGATAGACAACGCAAGGATCCACATATGGAAGAAAATAGAAAGAGGTAATTGAAGTATGACTTTTGAATGCAATATTCGAGATGATCGATGGTATATGTTGTTTAGGAAGGAAAAGTGTGTAGGGTTTTTTGTTAACTAACCCTAACACAATCAACTCTTATTTATATAATGGAAATTCATAACATAAGACTACATTAACCAATGTGGGATTAATAGCAATACTATATTCTAACACTCCCCCTCAAGCTGGAGACTCTCCAGCTTCTTACATATCAACCAACGAAAGACTCTCTAGCTTGTTACATATCAACCAATGAAACAATTACCTCAACTACTAATATCAATGACGAAAAACAACCAACTTGTTAAAAACAATGGAATAACTTTATATAGCAACGACCAACGAACGACTTCAACGAACGAAACGACTTCAACAACTTCAATAACCAACCAACTTCAACGATTTCAATGACTTTAACAAAATAATTTCAATGACCAACGACCAACGACCAACGAACGATTTCATCGACCAACGAACGAATTCAACGAAATAATTTCAACAACCAACAAAACTAATTTCAACTACCAACTTCAACGA
The DNA here is from genome assembly GCA_014282245.1 of Rhododendron simsii. Lineage (NCBI taxonomy): Eukaryota > Viridiplantae > Streptophyta > Magnoliopsida > Ericales > Ericaceae > Rhododendron > Rhododendron simsii. Next base: position 10,201,034 of record CM024964.1, on the reverse strand, counting down.
CCAATAATAACCAACTTCAATTACCAACCAACGACCACCAACTTCAACAAAATAGACGACAAAACAAGATTTGTTACCACGCTCATGAAAAACATGGCCAAAAACCTGGCTGGAAACCCAGAATTATGACCATGTTCATGACTGAATGAAGAACCAACAACAATAGAGACAGTGGAAGCAGAATCAGATTTCATTGCAAATATATCACCAGACAAGAAACCAGTAATCGACCAATAGATCAACCCAACATCATCAATAACCAAGACTTAGAACCTAAGAGTGGCATATTACCACTTTAAACCAACAATATAATTGAGCAAAGCCGTCTACAGACTGAAACAACAAGAGTCGCTGATGAACATAGTAACAATGATGAACAGTACGCAATGAATAGTAATTGGTGAATATTGATTATGGCGATAGATTTCAATGGAAGGGATTACGGTTAGGACAGAAGCTAAGATTAGGGTTGTGATTTTAGGATTGTGGTGGTTTGGGATTTTTGGCAGTTGATTTAAGGTTTCGTGGTGAGATGATGATGGTGGTAGAGGGTGGCGGCTAGGGTTTTGTATATCTAAGGTGAATGGTGAACCCGCTCTGATACCATGTTGTTTAGGAATGAAAAGTGTGTAGGGTATTTTGTTAACTAACCCTAACACAATCAACTCTTATTTATATAATGGAAAATCATAAGATAAGACTACATTAACCAATGTGGGATTAAAAGCAATACTATATTCTAACAGTATACTTTTGTATAGACATAGAATGTGTGTTCCAGATGACGCAGCTCTAAAAAGAGAAATTTTGGAGGAGGTACACAATTTAGCTTATGTTATGCATCTAGGAAGTACAAAGTTGTGCCGTGACCTGAGGGAGTTTTATTGGTGGGTTGACATAGAGGGAGAGATTACAGAATTAATGGCTAGTTGCTTGACATGTCAGCGAGTGAAAGTTGGGCATCAAAGGCCGGCGGGTTGCTTAGCCTCCGAACCTCGCCTTCAAATAAGGTTGAGACACCCCAAGCGTAGGGCTAGGTTGTCGATAGCATAATAACCGAAAAGTCCGGGATCGTACCCACAGAGAATCGAAAATAGCTTAATTGGATTGTAGGTTTATATGGTGGGATGCGGCGTTTAATTAAGACGGCCAGCTTAGTTTTGCTTTAAAAGTGAAAACTAAGGAAAAGACTAGAAATAAGCTTAATAAACTTAAAAGAGGCAAGTCTAGGGATTGTCTATCCCTCGATGAAGGCCGCTACCAGTTCTCGATTATAACTCAAGCGAGAGTCACGACCGCGTGCTCATGCTCGGAAGATTTAACTTTAATGACTACGTTTATCAAAAGATGTGATTAACCGGAATTAAATCAACCTATTTTTGCTAATGTATCTAACACCTAGGAGGCCACGAGCCCTCTGTATATCGCTTGCCAAGACCGCTTGACTAAACGACGTTCTAAGGAGTTAACACCCCCTCGCTTAGACCAAAATGGCTAGATAAATTCATTTCCGAAAAACATGATTTTAGGCCCAAAGGTTCGAGAACCAAACAACCACCTAAGTCATCGGGAAAGATTACCCCGAGACTTAACCAAGAAACTACTCACACATAGCTAAAAGACTAGACATGGTAAGAAAATTAAGCGAAAGATTTAGCCGAAGAAAACGTAAATAAATTTGATTTATGCAAAGATCCAAAGTATAGCTACAACATTAATAAACGAGAAATTAACATAAGACAAATACTTACTTGAGTTCTTGAAGAAATTAACTAAGAAAGCTTGAAAGACTAACAATGGAGGAAATCCTGGAGAGAAGAAGACTAAGGCCTCAATCTAACTAAAATGGCCATCCTTTCCATATATGGCATATAAGCCTATTTATAGGGCCCTAAAATTAAGTTACAAAGGACTAAAACGTCCCCAAAATATCCCAAAAACATTTCATAAGTGAAAACTTTCCATAAATGAAAGGTTGAAAAAGTAGCAAAAACGTGAACAATTTCTCCAGGTTGAACCCGTACTGGCCAAATCCCAGTACCGGTACAAGGCCTTCAATAATGCTGAAAAACACCAACTCTGGATAGCATGAACCGGTACTGGGCAATCCCCAGTACCGGTACAAGATTGACAGATTTTTTGGGCAACTTCGCAGGCTCGCTCCGGACACTCTCGAGCTCGGATTTAGGCGTTCTTTGGATCGTTGAAAAGCTCGTCGAGTATACTTTCTAACCCAAGTAGTTTGGATCAAAAGTAAATTTGTACACCAAAAATTATGACAATTCTACCCTCAGCACATCGGAAGATGAGTAGCTTTGGTAAAATCCTCACTTCTTCATCAATTTCCTTGACCCTTGGGCAACCCTAGCAACCCCTAAACCATCTCTTCATGACTCTTCGGGTGCCACAACGTGGTGGCATATGGCCTTGAGTACTTGGTTGCATCCGGAGTATTTCTTGACGTTCAAACGCGCCTTATTTATACGAATTACCTGAAATACACAAAAACACACCTTACATGCGATATCACTATAAAATCTAAATAAAGATAACTTAAAACAACATAATACGGGACTAGTCATACCAAATATCTACAATATTAGGTGCTCATCATCGGTCTGTTGCAAAATCTTCTTATACCGAAGTGAAAATGGGAACATGTGATAATGAATTTTGTGACTGGGCTACAGCATTCTCAGGGAGATTATGATTCAATTTGGGTTATTGTAGATCGATTGTTGAAAATGGCTAATTTCCTACGTGTCAAAACTATGTACTCTACAGATAAGTATGCTAAATTTTTCGTTCATTGTATAGTTTAAGAGGGTGTTCCAGTTTTCCTTCTTTTTTAAAAAATTCTTTTTTTTTTTCAAATTTCAAACTCAAATATAATGAAAATGAAAAATAATTTTATAAATTTTTTTTGCACCGTTTAAAAGATCTCAATGAGATCTATCAAACACGATCTATATTAGTAGAAAAATTATTTGCGTAAATACATGATTTTTGACATTGAAATTTACCTTTTTCAAAAGCCTACTTTTTGAAAAAGTGGAACGAAGTCTAATTGCTTTTTTGAGACTTTCTCTGTGTTAGTAAGACGTTATTTTTTTTGTTATCAATAAAGTGTATGTCGATTAAGTTAACTGGTAGAACTTGAATTATGGGAATGGGTTAGTGGTTGATATTACACTCTCGTGTGGGATTGAGCTCATTAAAGTGCTAGTCCGGTGTGGGGTATGACATCGGCCATAGTCATGATTGCAACGAGAGGTATGATACCAACTGATGTAGTGAGGCGTGTTGAAAGAGAAGAACGTACAATAAGAATAATCACAAACAAATATAAACAAAAGGTACTTCCTCTATAAACACATACTTTTGAGAAAACTTCTCAAATTTTAATTAATAATTCATAAACAACTGATGTGCCCTAAGGCTTACAACTTTATTTACAATAGAAAGAACCCTACAAACTAGGAAATAAAAATAAGGAAATAATGAAATTAGAAACTTACAATTATTCTTGACCAAGCAAAAATTAAAAGAAAACTAAATATAATAGAGAATTAGGAAACTAATTACTCTAGGATACTTATTTTCCTAATTTGAAGATTCGAATCAAAATATTAAAATCGAATATATTGGTTTTTTAATAAAGCATAATTTTAAAATAATAAACTGAAATTCCTATATTTATAAATTATTGGCCTGCATCATACTCTCCGGTTTGAAGAAACTCTTCCTCGAGTTTATATAGTTGAATACGCCGAAACTTGTCCGCAGCAAGCTTGTACTTCAAATTAATTTTTGCGAACCCAAACTGTAAAGACAAATCTTGATAATTTGAAGGAATAATTTCTATCAATGAAATAAATCTACCTACCTCTCGGATCAAAACACAAGAATGCTTGCATGTAATGTCTTCAATAGTTTTCAAAACGGACCAATAAATTCGGTAATATTTTCTAATTTTCTTTTTATGTAATTTTCTCTACCGGCTCTTCATAAAAAACTGAAGGTTTACTCCAATTCATAATTGAACTTGGAATAATATCTAATGTGAATGGCCACTCAATCTTCCCATCAACTGATGGTTACCAACAAAATATTTTGCGATAGAATTATCATCTGACACCTCCCTTAAACCTGGGCCACTCTTTGGCAAACAGGAGTGATGGTCCTGGGCATTCAAGACCACTTTTGGGCACCCAGGTTGTATTCGACCGTAACCACCCTCTTTCCAACAAATTCATATGTAGGCAAAGTATATTGAGGCAACACCTGAAACATGGAGGAAAAAAAACCTTTTTAGCAACATATATCTCATGAGAAGTAGCATTATCATAGTAAAAAGGAACTCAACTCGGTCCTCCATACTCCCCAAAATAAGACTCGCATCCAACAATGGGGGACTCCAAAAGAGCCTGCTACAAGTATGCCAACTAGAGATTCGTAGTCCATGGAAACAAACCAAGCAACCACATAAGACGCCAATACTCCTCTAGCCAACTTAAATATATCGACAACATTCTCCATCAACACAAACCTCGGCTTCAAAAATTTAACTATATCCGTAAAGACTATGAGTTGATGGTTTTTCAGATCGCTCAATGGCTCAGTTACATTTCTGAAGTGATTAAAGTCACTCATCTTGTCAACACCCCAATATAGGCTTATTAATTAGCCTTAATTTGTGGCCTTGAGACTCCCCGATGATGAAATTGAATTAAAACAGACCTTAGACGAACTTAGACAACGCTTCTTAAATTGCAAAAAAACCAAAACTAATTTCAAAAATTCTATCCTATGGGCCTAAGACTACACCTGGGTGCCCCAAAACCATTTGAAAAAAACACTAAATCTGGGCCACTCTTGTGTGCCCAGGAGCGCCCAGGAGTGATGGTCCTAGGAGCCCAAGACCACTTTTGGGCGCCCAAGTTGTATTCGACCGTAACCATCATTTTTCCAACAAATTCATGTGTGGGCAACGAATATTGAGGCCACACCTGAAACATGGGGAAGAAAAACTTCTTTGCAATGCATATCTCATGAACAGTAACATTTTCATAATAAAAAGGGACTCACTTTGGTCCTACATTGTAACGCCCCGAATTTTGGGTACGTTAAATAAAACATTTTATTATAAAAACAAAGCGAGTCCAGCTCGTTATTACATTATAAACCTTACAAAAGTACTCTTATTTACAAAGCAGAGGAATCTAGGGTTCCTAACTACCGTTCTTCTTGCTTCTCCAGCTCCTCGGCTTCGAACGCCTCCAAGGTGAATAGTTCGTCCTGTTCATCTATCAAATCTGACATATTATACCGGTGTCGCCACCCATATAATATGCCAGGGTCACCACAAGGCAACACCATGAGCTACGAAGGCTCAGTAGTATAATCCTAATACTAGCATCGATTTCCACATGATAAGTACATAAGCAGTGAATAAAGACAATAGCGCTAACAATTGCTTTACGATTACCGTTGGTGTCGACTCATCGGGAACCTTGTCGTTATTACCCCTTTTCAAAAAAACACCTTTTTAACTCACCCAATCTCGGTTCCGCCGCGCCGGGTTCCCGAGCATCCTCACAACGGTTCCGCCGCGCCGGGTTCCCGTTGGCACACAAAACTTGCATTGGCTCCTTTCCACGGATAACCATGCCATATTACCAACAAGGCTACCACGTCCGGCCCTATTGGCAATCTTCACAAAGGGCTACCAAGTCCGGCCACTTTGTGGTTTTCACAACCCACACAATGGGCTACCAAGTCCGGCCACATCGCGGTTTCAAAACGCATTTCTCTTGTTAAACACACCCTAGGTGCCATGTTTCTAACTTCCTCGATTTTCGTGTCACGTTCTCATGCAAGACTCCGCGTGTAAGACTTTTCATACAATCATGCATTCAATCAAAGCCTTGAAATTAACACAACAAGATCTTCCAACTCTAGGTACAAAGCATACTTGAACATCTTGTAAGTAAAACATGCATTTTCAATACCAAAAGATAACCTTATCTTACTTTAGTAGAACGATCAAAGTTACTTCCAAAACGTCATACAACTTATACAATACATAGAGTTGAAATGTTAAAATTACTTTATACTTGAAAAATAGGTAAGGATAACTACCTTCATCCGAAACTAGTCGGGGCCGAATAAGCTAGGTGGAATTTCTCCGGAATCTGGACCGAACTTCGGACGGCAGTAGCTCGGTCAATCTTTGGCCGAATAGAGTCGTTCTTGGGTCCAGATCGAAGATCAAGAAACCCTCTACAACTTCCGTGAAGAAAGTTGATCCTAGAAACGAACTTAGATAGGAGAAAAACGGGGATAAAGCAAAAGACAGTAAGCTGTCCAGAATTTGGGAATCCGAGATTTTACTGAACTTCGGATGCCAATATCTTGGTCATTTCTTGACCGATTGGGGTGGTTCTTGAGCCTAACTTGAAGCTCTCGAAGTGTTCTACAACTTAAAAACTACTCTAAGTAAGAGAAAACTGGGGATTTTCGAAGGGACAGTAGGCTGCCCAGAAATGGTTTCTAGAGAGAAGGAAGAGCAAAGCTTTGAAGGTGTGAGTTTTGAAGCTTGGAATGGCTTCTATTTATAGGAAAAAACATTGGCTCTCTCTCCTCTTCTCCATGGCTGGCCCCCCTCTCTCTCTCTCCCTCTCTTTGACACTTGTCATGCCAACTAGAAAGATCAAGGCAAATCCAATGGCTAGGATTGTTTCTTGGGAGACTTGGTGGGCAAGAAGAATATTGGTACAAGATATTGTATTAAACAATTGGTAGATGTACAAGGGAGTACAATGGAGGTAGTTTCTTAGCTAGGAAGAAAGTATCACCAAGGATTTCAAGTACAAGGAGGATCAAGCATGGTACAACCAAATCCCTTCCTCTTTCTTCCTCTTCTTTTTCTCTCTCTCTCTCCCTCTCTCTCTAGCCGAATTTCTCCCTCTCTCTCCTCTCTTGCTTCCTCAAGTACAATATATATATATACATGGTACATATAATGCAAGCAAACAAATAAAAACTAAGTACTTTTTGTACTAAGGATCAAAAGTAGACTTAAGGGCTAGGATTCTCTTTTTAAACCAACTAATAAGCACATGTGAACACAAGGCATTAGTCTAGTCTCCCATGTACTTAAATAATATAAACATGGTACCTTTGTACAATAGGAAATTCAAAACCCCATTAGAAAATAATTAGAAGGTACTTAGAGAATCCTAGGGTTAAAAAGGTTCAAGAGGTCAAAGAGGGGCAAAACGGTCCATTCACGGTGACTAGATGGCTTCCTAGTTTAGTTGCTTCAACTGGATGGTTAGAAGCTAACTAGGCTTGCTAAATAGGACCAAAGTGCAAGGAACGAAAGTTTAAGGGCAAAAACGTAATTATGACAAACCATAAGGAAATTTAAAATAAAATTCAAATATTTAACGAAATTTTTAACGACCAAAAATCAGGGTCATTACATACATGCTCACCAAAGGAAGACTTGCATCCGACATTAGGGGACTCCTAAAAAACCTGCTACAAGTATGCCCACTCGAGATTGGTAATCCATGGAAACTAACCGAGCAACCGCATAAGACCCCAATACTCCTCCGGCCAATTTAAATATATTGACAACATTCTTCATCAACACAAACCTCAGCTTCAAAAATTTAACTATATCCATAAAGACTATGAGTCGATGGTTTTTCAAATCTCTCAATGGCTCAATTACATTTCTGAATCGATTAAAGCTACTCATCTTGTAGACAATCCAATTTAGGCTTATTAATTATCCTTAATTTGTTGTCTTAAGGCTCTCTGATGATGAAATTGAATTAAAACAGGCCTTGGACAAACTTGGCCATTACTTCTTTAATTTCCAAAAAACCAAAACTATTTTCACAAATCTATCCTACGTGCCCAAGAGTAAATCAAGGCGCCCCAAAACCGTTTGCCAAAAACCCTAAATGTGGGTCACTATTGGGCGCCGAGGAGTGATGGTCCTAGGTGCCCAAGACCTCTTTTGGGTGCTCAGGTCGTATTTGACCGTAACCACCCTCTTTTCAACAAATTCATGTGTGGGCAAGGAATTTAGAAGCCACACCTGAAACATGGAGAAGAAATACTTCTTAACAACATATATCTCAAGAGAGTAGCATTTTCATAATAGAAAAGGACTCACCTCGGTCCTACATGCTCCTCAAAGGAAGACTCGCATCCGACACTAGGTGACTCTAAAAGAACCTGCTCAAAGTATGCCCACTCGAGATTGGTAGTCCATGGAAACTAGCAGAGCAACCGCATAAGTGATGTGAAATTTTATTGTACTCGCAAGCGCATGAATCGTACCGAAGTATAGTAATGCAAGAGCGAGTTTGAACCCACAGGGACTTGGTGATTTTTTTGATTTTAGGAAAACTAAATAAACTTAAATCAATTAACCCTAACCTACTTGACAAAATTGTGATTGATTTAATGGAACTAAAATTGAAGTAAATAGCAATAATAAGTAAACAATGAACTAAACTAGCAAGGACGACGAAATTGAAGTTTCTTTTTAACCAAAGGAGAAAATATTAAGGTTTCGGAATCCACACCCATTAAATCGTATCATTATATATTCATGATAATTGACTTTTCCCAAAATTTCTTCATGATAATCTAAAAGCTAATTCTATTACCATGGAAAATATCATCGTGAAAATTCATCAAAAAATCTAATGGTTGTTCTTCTCCGCTCGCAAGTATAAAACCAAATCATTAATTGTATCCATTTTAAACAAATCACAATAAATATCCAGTTTTATATAGTTAACAATGAAAAACCAGCGTTCAATGCTAAAGATAATTCCAAATTATGAGAAAAACATGATTGAACTCATATCCAAAATCCACCCCTAACAATTGATTTGGAGTAAGAACAATTTAATCAAAATCAAACCAAATAATCGAGTAAAATCAAATCTCATGATCATATAAACAATAGTCATTAATGGGGCTTCATCCCCAACCCTAGTTTAAGAATTTAGCCACTCATGGAGTACACATATTCAAATAATAAAAGAACTCCATGAAACTACGCTTACGACAAATGAAAACAAGCTTTCTTCTGCTCGAGCCAGCCATGAGAATTCCTTGCCTCGTGGTGATGCTGCTCCATGGTAGGCCGAAATACTGCTAAGGCGTGGTAATGGTGATGCTGCTGCGTGGAAGAAAAAGGTCTAGCCTTCAAACCCTAAGCTTCCTATTTATAAGGCCCTCTGATCCCTTCGGAATATAATTCCTTTTTCCGTCAACTTCTCGTCAATTCGGTAATCACCAATTGTATAACATTCTTTTTCCTTAAACAATACTTGCCTTAAGAGTTCTAGTATTAGATGTGCAAGCCACGTGCTAAGAACAAAATCCTTCCAATCTAATCTTCTTATTTCAATTCCATCATAGAGAAATTTCGTGATCTTGGATTTTGGGTTTTGCTCTTTTGAATCATCTCATTTAAATTGGGTTGAGTCCACTTGAATCAGACTCCATCTCATAAGTCTCGGAAGAAACGTTTTTGTACGATCCGCTCCATCTTTGTATAATATTGTCCGCTTTGGACGCCCAAAACCCATATACTTCCCAGTGAGGTCACCCATCCCTGTATTGCTCCGGGATGAACACGCTTAACTATGAAGTTCCTATGCGCTTTGGCTCGCCCTCACGGCTTTAAAAGGCCTTATACAAGTAGGAGGGATCTTTCCTTATAAACCATGACTTGCCCCCTCCCGTCCGGACAAAGCCTGCCATCTTGCAGTACCGCTGGCCACCGGAAAGCGGGGTGTCACAATCTACCCCCCTTAGGGATGCAACGTCCTCGTTGCACAGGCCCAGCAACCTCCCCTGGTGTCTGTGGTGCCAGAGCGCATCCTATCCACCACTTGGACCAGGGCGGGGCTCTGATGCCATTTGTAACGATCCGCTCCATCTTTGTACAATATTGTCCGCTTTGGACGCCCAAAGCCCATAGACTTCCCAGTGAGGTCACCCATCCCTAGATTGCTCCGGGATGAGCACGCTTAACTATGAACTTCCTATGCGCTTTGGCCCACCCTCACGGCTTTAAAAGGCCTTGTACAAGTAGGAGAGATCTTTCCTTATAAACCATGACTTGCCCCCTCTCGTCCAGATGGAGCCTACCATCCCGCAGTACCGCCGACCATCGGAAAGCGGGGTCTCACAGTTTTTGCATGATAAAGCCCAAAATACCAACAAAAGATAAATAGATGATAATACGACATAAATAATTATAAAGTCAAGACTAACAATGCAAGTATGAGCATCTGTAAGTACTACATTTTACGCTCATCAATAAGATCCCAATACTCCTCCGGCCAACTTAAATATAACGACAACATTTTCCATCAACACAAATCTCAGCTTAAAAATTTAACCATATCCATGAAGACTATGAGTTGATGGTTTTTTCGATAGCTCATTAACTCAGTTACATTTCTGAACCGATTAAAGCCACTCATTGATGAGCACCCAATATTGTAGATATTTGGTGCGACTAGTCCCGTATTATGTTGTTTAATCTTATGTTTATTTATCTTTTATAGTGATATCGCACGGAAGGTGTGTTTTTGTGTATTTCAGGTAATTCATACAAATAAGGCGCGTTTGAATGCCAAGAAATGCTCCGGGCGCAACCAAGTACTCAAGGCCACATGCCACCCCGTTGTGGTGCTCGAAAGATGGTTTGGAGGTTGCTTGAGTCGCCCAAGGGTCAATAGAATTGAAGGAGAAGTGAGAATTTTACCAAAGCTACTCATCTTCCGACGTGCTGAGGGTAGAATTGTCATAACTTTTGGTGTACAAAGTACTTTTGATTCAAACTACTTGGGTTAGAAAGTAGACTCAACGAGCTTTCCAACGGTCCAAAGAACGCCTAAATCCGAGTTCGGGAGTGTCCGGAGCGAGCCCGCGAAGTTGCCCAAAAAAGCTGTCAAGCTTGTACCGGTATGGATTTTGGCCGTACCGGTTCATGCTGTCCAGAGTTTGTCTTTCAGCGTTTTTGAAGACATGAACCGGTAAGGGTTTTGGTTGTACCGGTTCATACTGCAGAACTGAGCCACGTTTTTGCTACTTTCTCTACCTTCCATTTATGAAAAGTTTCCACTTGTGGAATGTTTTTGGGATATTTTGGGGACTTTTTGGTCCTTTGTAACTTAACTTTAGTTGCCTATAAATAGTCTTATATGCCATATATGGTAAGTATGGCCATTTTAGTTGGATTTAGGCCTTAGTCTTCCTTCTCTCTAGGATTTACTCCATTAATGTTCTTCAAGTTTTTCTAGTCATTTCTTCAAGAACTCATGTAAGTGTTTGTCTTATGTTAATTTCTCGTTTATTAATGTTGTAGCTATGATTCGGATCTTTGCATAAATCAAGTTTATTTACGTTTTTATCGGTTAAATCTTTCGCTCCATTTTCTTACCATATCTAGTCTTTTAGCTATGTGTGAGTAGTCTTTTGGCTAAGTCTTGGGCTAATCTTTCCCGATGATTTAGATGGTTATTTGGTTCTCAAACCTTCGGGCTTAAAATCATGGTTTTCGGAATTGGATTAACCTAGCCATTTTGGTCTAAGCGAGGGGTGTTAACTCCTTGGTATGTTGTTTAGTCAAGTGGTCTTGGCAAGTGGCATATTGAGGGTTTGTGGCCTCCTACGTGTTAGATGCATTAGCAAAAATAGGTTGAGTTAATTCCGTTTAATCACATCTTTTGATAAACGTAGTCGTTAAAGCTAAATCTTCCGGGCGTGAGCACGCGGTCGTGACTCTCACTTGAGTTATAATTGAGAACTGGTAACGGCCTTTGTCAAGGGATGGACAATCCCTAAACTTGCCTCTTTTAAGTTAATTAAGCTCATTTCTAGCCTTTTCCTTAGTTTTCACTTTTAAAGCAAAATCAAGTTGACCGTCTTGAACGCCGGACTCCACCGTATAAACCTACAATCCAAACTAGCTATATTTCGATTCTCTGTGGGTACGATCCCGGACTTTCCGGTTATTATGCTATCGACAACCTAGCCCTACGCTTGGGGTGTCTCAACCTTAATTGAAGGTGAGGTTCGGACGCTAAGCACTCATCTTGTAGACACACCAATTTAGGCTTATTAATTATCCTTAATTTGTGGCCTTGAGACACCCCGAAGATGAAAATTAATTAAAACAAGCTTTGGACAAACTTGGACAATGCTTCTTGAAATTCCACAAATCCAAAAACTGTTTTCAAAAATCTATCCTAGGTGCCCAAGACTACACCTGGGCACCCTAAAACCATTTGCCAAAAACCCTAAATGTGGGCCACTCTTGGGCGCAAAGGAGTGATGGTCCTAGGCGCCCAAGACCGCTTTTGGGCGCGACCGTAACCACCCTCCTTCTAACAAATACATGTGTGGGCAAAGGATATTGAAGCAACAATTGAAACATGAGTAAAAAAAACTTCTTAGCAACATATATCTCATGAGCAGTAGCATTTTCATAGAACCAATGGACTTATCCCGCTCCTATATACTCCCCAAAAGAAGACTCGCATCTGACATTGGAGACTCAAAAAAAACCTGCTGCAAGTGTGCCCACTCGATATTGGTAGTCCATGAAAACTGACCGAGCAACCGCATAAGACCCCAATACTCCTCCGGCCCGCTTAAATATATCATCAACATTCTCTATCAACACAAACCTCAACTTCAAAAATTTAACTATACCCATAAGACTATGAATTGATGGTTTTTCGGATCGCTCAATGGTTCAGTTATATTTTTGACGTCACGCCCTCGATTTTAAACATAAATAATAGTCATTCTCAATAAAAAAATTATCACTGAAGTACCGATATTACCCAAAAGACATATCTTTCCCTATTCTGAAAGTTAAGTTCAAAAGTTACAATCCTAGCTCGAAGCCCCAAATTATACAAAATACCAAAATAATATTACAGTTTACATTAAACGTTCTTCCAAATACTGCTTTCAGAACAAATGCAAATTGTCGCCTTCTTTATACCTCCGAACCCATGATCAACAAGGACGGGATGCACATCATGCCAACTTCCTTGTTTGATACATGAAAATAATAGGTTGAATTACACTAGCCCAGCAGAGAATTTTATACTCAAGGTATATGTAAATGTATGAAACATGCTATAAGATTGAATGATTTCTAAGAAGCTAACAAAGGATACAAGGAGCACCACAATAAATCGACGGACAATGACTACGGAATTCTATACATCTAAAAAAGTATCCCAAACCATTCGTATGTCAAACTACGGGCAACGTTAAACATACGTCAATCTAAACAACCCACAACAGTTTCTCAAACCATTTAAAACTTCTTAGATGAATGCCACCATTAACTTCCTCATTTCTTATCATTTACCATCAAGCCTCTTTTCATAAAAGAAAAAACATTCCTTTTTGATTGCCAAAATAATTTTGGGAAAAAACTCTTGACCTTTACGGGTCAAACTCCGTTGATTCGCTTGCATACCAGAATCCGTTGATTTGTGTCCAAATACTGGAACCGTTGATTCGCTCAGAAATACTGGAGGATTTTTCACAAAATCCTTTTTCCAAAACCAGATTTCTTTCTTTTCAAACTTTGATGGAATCATTCGTGTATTACCCTTTTTAACATTTACAATCTCTAGCAATACGCAGCCCAAACAACAAGAACTTAATCATAACTTCTTTCATCATGCGAGACATTCAACTGTATTATCACACCTTGCGTTAAAATTAATTCTCTCCATCTGGGTTTCCGCGTTACCTCACCTTGCGTTGCGGGCCCTCTAGAGTCTCTGCATTACCACACCTTGCTTTACAGAACCCTCAATTCAAATTTCACAACTCACGCAAAGACACATACATTATTAATCCATACACATGAAGACAACATTTCCTCAGGTCACATGCATTCAAACATCATCAACAATATATTGCAAACTCATAAGCATGCTCCATTATATATCGATAAATATTCTAAGTCCACGTTGTTCCTCTAAGTCTATTACGACGCCCTACGTTACATACCAAACCCATAACAACTCCACGACACAACACTGTGTAAATTCTAAACGAGAATCTATAAAACGAATGCCAAAGGAACCTATGATGATCAATCGAGACGAAGCATGAAGATACAAGTTACCCTATTATCTTGGATCATTTTGGTTGTACGTTTCAATTTAAATTATTCAGTCGTACTTTTAAAGTCTGCTTGAGGCAGCTATGAGTGTAATCATTACCTTTTTCCCCCAAAAAATATTTTCTTCGATTGCACTTTTATTTTTCAAAATCAAAGTTGATTCTTTTACTTGCCTATAAATTCCCCCCGCCACTCCATTCAGTACCGAGGGGAGGGTCCAAAATTTCTCTCTAAAAAACCACTGAAAAGACCGTGTTTTCTCTTTCTAAGTTCTCTCACAAATATTGCAAAATTTATTTTCTTTCAAAATCAAAAATAATTTCAAGAAGACCCCAGAAAAAAAATATGAGAAATTAAATACATGCAAGGCCTCATTTTTCTGTGATTTTTCAGTTCATTTCAAGCAGCAAATCTTTTCGGGAAGCATAGTCCAAGTAAAGAAAAGGTATAAAACTTGGAATTTCCAAGTCTTTTATGTTTTTCCTTTATTCTGAGGGAGATCAGGGGCTCACACCAGTCCCTCATATTGGTTTAAAGTTCTTTTGATCTTAATTAGTTTAACCACAATAGCCAGAAGAATACAAGAAAATGAACTTTTTTTTTCACACGGGGTTCACTCTTGGGCACCCATGACTAGGGCTGCAAACGAGCCGAACCTAGTGACATTCGGGATTAGTTCGTTAAGTTGCAGGTAAGGCTCGAGTTCGGCTCGGGCTCGATTCGAGCCTAAACAAAAGAGTTCGAGTTCGGCTCGTTGGAATTTTTCAAAGCTCGGGTTCAGTTCGTTAGGGCTCGTTAGGCTTAAACGAGCCGAACCGAGAAGAATTCAAGCTCGAATACAGCTCTTTTTTCGAATACAGTTCAGGCTCGAATTCAGGCTCATGAATTATTATTTTTTTTCTATTTTCAAATCACAATTCACGCATATATGGCAAAAAAAAAAAATGGGAAAAAAAACAATAAAATCATGACAAATTTTACCA
This sequence comes from Rhododendron simsii, assembly GCA_014282245.1. Taxonomy (NCBI): domain Eukaryota; kingdom Viridiplantae; phylum Streptophyta; class Magnoliopsida; order Ericales; family Ericaceae; genus Rhododendron; species Rhododendron simsii. The sequence continues at coordinate 10,185,848 of CM024964.1, read as the reverse complement.
ATAAAATAACTAAACTAAAGAAAGAAAAACTACTACAATAACACAACCAAAAATCAGCCATTCTCCAACAAAATCATCCCACAAAAGACTACAGCAGAGATTCAGAATACATTGTCCAACAAGCGAAACACAAAAATAACAAGTGCTTGTAATCCAATTGCAAGTAAAAAAGCACTCAAAAAGTGGTTCCCATCCACAAGTACCAAAATATGTACCCATCCAAAAAGAAGCATAATATGTTCCCATCCAAAACGAAGCAAAATAGGTGTTATTAGATATTTCAGTTTTTCCTAGGCCATGCATTTCCTATCACCTGCATGAATCTTCAACCTGTGACATTAAACATGATATACATGTTTGGACAATTTAATTATAATCAACACCATAATCACTTGAAAAAATAGGGATGACATTGACCTCATAAAGGTATCGACTAAGGAAGTATAATCTCCCGAATTGTTGGCTCCTCAGTCTATATAAAACAAACAAATGGTTAGCAACTTCTCTTATCAATATCTTAAAAATGATAACAACAGCATTTCATATTGTAGCCAGTTCTTGCAATAATTAAATGATAATTAAATAAATTTTTTACTTACTTCTGATCGCTTTTTGAGTTCATGTTGTGCATGTACAAAGTCAGCTCCACAAAGTAACATTTCAACCGTTTCAGTTGCCAATGATGAGCGGTATGGATCAATCACCCTACCTCCAGCACTAAATGTCGATTCTGAAGCCACCGAGGTAATAGGAATTGATAATATGTCAGCTGCCATCCTAGACAATATGCGAAACTTCAAATTGATTGCTTTCCACCACTCTAATGCATCAAAATGGGAATCTGAGTTTTCATCACAAATGTAGACACCTTCTTCCAAATAAATGTCCAATTCAGATTTCACAGGTTGAATGATGTCTGCTTTTCTAACAAAAGACTCAAACTTGGATCTTCCACCACCCAATTTTTTAATCCCCCCTAAAACAACATTAGAAGAACAAACTTCTTTAGCACTTTGTTGTGAATTTTGCTCAATATTGACAAGAGAATATGGCGCAACATACTCCTTATAAAGCTCATAAAGAGACTGAAGCACTATGGAACTATTTCTCGCAGCCTCTAACTCCGTGTATATCTCGGGGAAACAACAGTCAATAAGTGTCATTTTGTATCTTGGATCCAACACAGCCCCCAAGGCCATTAGTAGATTACACTCACCCCAATACTTGTCAAACTTTATCTTCATCTTCAAAGCCATCGCTTTCATGTACTCCTTTTCGTTGTCCGAATTTTTATCAATTACTTCTTTCATTCGCCAACCTCAATGAGGAACAAATTAGAAGTTGGATACTCAGTCCCCGATATAATATTGGTGACATCGTTGAAAATTGACAAAAATTCACACACGCATTCAACTTTCTCCCAATCCTCAACACTGGGCACATACACAAAACCAACATCTCTTGCCTTGTACATAGGGAAGACATTTTTGAATGCCAAAGCAGCAGACAACATCGTGTAAGTAGAATTCCATCTCGTAGAACAATCTAATATCAGCTTCTTCAAAGGTAATTGCAAATTCTTAACAATCTCACCAAATTGAATAAGTCGTGCTTCAGATGCAGCTAAGTACTTCACACCTTCCCTAACACGATCAGTAATGCCTTTTATTTCCCCAAGCCCGTCTTGCACCATGGTATTCACTATATGTGCACAACAATGCACATGAAAAATTTGACCCTCAAAAAGCATCTTCTTGTTCAATAACTCAAAGGTCGCTTTCAAATTTTTCAAAGCAACGTCGTTGTATGATGCATTGTCTACTGTAATACTAGACACCTTATCCTCAAGGCCCCAATCAACTAGACACTTGTAAAGAGCATCGGCAATGATAACACCCGTGTGTGGAGGTGGTACATTGCAAAAGTTAAGCACACGCTTTTGCAACTTCCAAGTTTCATCTACAAAGTGACCAGTCACAACCATATATTGAATTTTTTGGGTTGTTGACTTCCATAAGTCCGTCGTGATACCAATTCTGTGAACACTCCTGAACAATGTTTTCAACTTCTTCTTATGTTGGGTATAAGTTGAGATGCAATCAGCTTTCGCGGTGGCACGACTTATCTTCTGCCAATATGGAGTGGCTGCCCTCATGAATTTGTTGAACAAGACATGCTCCATTTTGTTAAATGGATACTCGTGATAAAGAATCATTTGTGCAGCTGCTTCCCTTACCTTTGCATGGTCATATTTAAATGTGGTGAGACTCATTCCGTTATCGGATCCTATAGTGTCAAATGATAGTGTCCTTTGCCTTTTCTCTTGTCCAATTGTAACTCAACGTAGTAGGCAGTTACGCATGTGCCTATTAAGATGACTAGTAACACCTAATTTATGAATGGCAAACATGGTTTTACATGACTTACATTGATACTTCTTGGTTCCATCGGGAAGCGACACTTCTTCGAAATCCTTCCAAACCTCTGATGTTCGTTTCCTACCCTTCTTTTCAAATGGGTTATTCTCTTTTTTCTGAACCTCCTCATCTGGAGGAATATTGCCTTCCACAGGAATCGGATTGTTTGCATTATCATTATCTTCATCTTCATCTTCATTAAGATTCTCCATGACTGGACTAGTAGATGATTCTTCAAACGAACTAAATGCCGCACCAGAATCTCCTTCTAGTGAAGTAGGATAAATTCGTCCATTTGACATAACTAAAGGAAAAAAAAAAGTAAAATAATAACAAAACGGGAAAGGAAAAAATAATGGACATGATATGAAGAGAGGAGGAAGACATTACTAACCACAGTAGAGTGATCAATGAGAGAACAAATAGCTCCCGATCCCCTTCACTAGAATAGACCCTGTATAGGACATAAGCATCGAGATGCCATACACTATCATGAATTAGTTCTAGCAGTTGTCCAATACAGGTAGAAAAATGCACTTACAGAATCAAATAATCACCCATGAACAGAAATCAAGACACCCTAAAAACACAGATGCAAACCCTTCTCAAATTCTCCTTAAAAAAAATAGATCAAATAAAAGAATACCTGGTACGAGAGAGAGAGAGAGAGAGAGAGAGAGAGAGAGAGAGACGTTGAGGAGGTGGCGGAGAGAGGCGGGGAGAGGCTGTGGAGCAGGCGGAGACAAGTGATGTAGAGGAGCGGCGTTGAGAGCAGTGGGTGGGTAAAAAACCCTAAAGTTTTTAAAGTGGACTCATCATTTGTATCGATGAGTAGTAAAAGTAAAAATTAATATATATATAAACCGGCTAAACTTTTTAACGGAACGATGGTATGAGTTCTGTAAAAATAAAAATTAAATTACATATACACCCTTAAAATATATAATATTTATAGATAAACCCCCAAACTATTATTAATTACATTTTGACCCCAAGTTCGCGAGCCTAACCGAGCCGAATACTATTAAGCTTAGGTTCGGCACATTTATGGAACGAGCCTAAAATTGAGGTTCAGGTTCAGCTCGTTTAGTAGACAAGTCGAACTCGAACGAGTTTTTACCGAACCGAGCCTCGAACTGTTCGCGAACGGCTCAGTTCATTTACAGCCCTACCCATGACCATTCTTAGGCACCCAAGAGTGCTACTGCTCGCCAAACTTTTGTTTTGCCATTATGTGTTTCATTTCATGTGAGTTTGTAGATGCTGAGTGAGACTGCTCCTTCCAGAGCCCAATTAGGTTTTTTTTCTATTTGCAAGGAAGCAATACTTAGATATTGCATAAATATTCTGCTAATCCATTTCTTTGTACTTGAATATTTTGTTTGCTGTAAAAAGATGCTACGTTCTATATTACAGGTGTGAGAGGTCTTGGGCACCGAAGACCACTGTTGGGCACCCAAGAGTGATTCTTATAGCATTAGCTTCATTTTCTGTTATTATTCATCTTGTATCACTTCATTATCATACCCTATACACATGCACATGCATGCACTATTATTTGTTGTATCTGTAAATACGTGCTAATTGTCCTCATGAAATAAAAATGTTTTGCGGATCAAAAAATAAAAATAAAAATGTTTTCGACAAAATCCCACGAGCAATGAGTAGAGACCGATAGACCTCATGTCAGGAGAGAGGGGTGCTGTAAAACCCTTTCCCTTTCGTAACCTGGCTCTCGAACCTCAAAACATCTCTGGTTTTCAAGATTCAAAGAATCATTTTCAATCAAAATGGTTTTTCGGATGGCGAACCTTAAATCTAGGTGGCGACTCTTTCATTTTCAAACACACATTTTCGGGCCACCAAAAATCCAGGGCGAGTAGCCCACACATTCCTTGACAAGGAGGGCGAGGGCCCCCGTGTATGAAGTCAACTTTACCCTAAAAAATGTTGAGCACAAATAAAGATTTAAACCCACGTGTCAAGAAATCTTTTATTTTGTCCTTGCAATTACTGATAAGAAAATTAAAAATAATAAATGAAAACGCATAGTTCACAGATATAAGAAAGGAAGGCAAACTAAAATAGTAAAAGAGCAACAACATGGTAACCACCAATCCTATGAGCACATTTCATATGCATAGTTTAAAGTTGCCTAATTAGTTTTTAAACTATTAGTACAATAGAAACGCCATAGAGAACCGTTATATCCACCAACACAAAGTTACTTTCAGTGTACAAAATAAACAAATAGCTTTTCAAAATACATATAAAGACAACTAAAATAGTGAAAAGAGAGAGATAACAAGCATTTGGCATGACAAAGCTCAAAAACAGTGATATTAAGAGGACTGAAACTTTGCCCCTATGAAACTCTTAATGTTATTTTTTAAAAATTGAGTAAAATAAGTACTATAGCTGACACCCAACAATGCTTAGCGTACATTTGAACAGAATATATACGTAAAACCATAAAACTGCTATTCTGTTTGCACACAAAATTTGTACAAACCCCATGTAAAATATGAACGTGTGCATAAGTCCAAACAATGCAATGAATCCAGCAATAGAAGCTTCTTTCTCACGATGACTTGCCATTTATTTATATATGAATATTGGCGATGTGTTTAGAAGAGTACTGTTCACACTATTAGAAAAATATATAAAAATCTCGGTCATCTAGTGTGGTCTTTCACTTTTAATTTTGCATTTAAAACCATGTTCTATCAAGGTGTAACTAAAGTCCCTATCTTTTAACCACAAGATAAAATCGTGATTAAAAAAGACAAAACCATGACCTTTAACAGCTTAATATCTAAGTTTAATTTGTTGTAAAACCGTGGTTGTAGAGAAAGAAATAATCTCAATTTTTGAAAAACCGAGGTTTTATTGTAAAACCGTGGTTGTTCAGAGAGAAATACTCTCAGTTTTTGAAAAACTTTTATTCAGTCATGCTCTCAAAGTGAGATCTTCTTAATTTTTGGACCGTGATCTTTATGTCATTTTGTAGTAGTTTCGACACCGGTATTTTACTTCTGGCAAAGTGTTGATTGTGTCATTACATCTCTACGAAAAAGGTCTATCTAATCCAAACTTCCACAAGATTAGAAAAGATGTCCATAAAATCAGAATTAATACATCCTCAATATCCTAACTCCTAAGTGTAACATAAAATGTTGAAATGGCGTAGGGCTTTGTCCACCAATTTTAGACTGGCCAGGTCTACGGCCTATAAACTAGTAGATAGAAAGAAAAACATGTGCACCACGTAGGATCAAAAGAAGAAGGAGATCTTAAACCCATCCGAAAGTGTCATGCAATTACGTATCTCTCTCGTCTCGTATTGTAATATTAGTTGTAGAATACTCCAATATCCAAGTGTTTCGATTACTATTTTTTGTTTGCCGTGTAAATTCAGTTGATCGGTTCTTAATTTTGGTGTTAAATCCCCACCACAGATACATATGCATATAATTACTATGAGGAAGAAGGCTAGGTAGGGATTGTTCGGTTGGAGCAATGAATAACCTGTCAAGTAAGTAGTACAACGTACCCAAATTAGAAAAAAGGAAAAGAGGAAACCAAGAAGAAGAAGGGGTGAAAATTCTGTTAGTGTGTTAAAAGACACAATGACGCCACCACGTACCTACACCTCTCTCTCTCTCTCTCTCTCTCTCTCTCTCTCTTCATTATCAACCTGCATGCTTGCTTTACCCAGGTATTTTCTTCCCCGCCCCCCGACTTTTGTCTCCCTCAACACCGGATCAGGTGGTGGCAGTGATCATGGTGGTGAAAACGAATATGTACATGCAGTCGTAAGTACTAGAATTAAAACAACCCACCCCCACCCCCCGAACTCTTATGTCTGCGTCCAAGCGGAGCAAAGGAAGCAATCAAAAGTCCAACGTTTTCCATGTTTAGGACTTGATCTTGGGTTTCTCTCCTCACGAAAAAGATTTTTGCCCCGTTTTTTTTCCCCATTGTAACTTGTAACTAAAAGTACTCTCTCTCTCTCTCTCTCTGATCGGATGCATTGACGGCAAACCAATGCACAAGAAACCTGGAACAGACTTCACGTTTCTGTTAGGAATTTAACATAAAATGATCAAGAGTCAAGTCCTTCCTATGATAGTATTTTCATAAGATCAAAACATAAAGTGGCTGTCCAACTTTTTGTTGGATGGGTTAGTCACTATTTTCGTTTGTCTTATTCTCCCCTAGATGATGTACCTTTTTTATTTTATATAAATAGTTTCGTTTGCCGAGAAAAAAAAATCAGAACATAAAGTCAAAAGTCAAGTCAAGTGGGATGAGGTGATTCTCCATTTGCAAGACAAATATTGTCCAAAATAGACATGCCCACTTACTTGCCCAGTACACGAAAAGTCATTTTGTAACTTCATTTAAAAGAGAAGTTACAGTTACATCCCTTAAACTTCAAACTTAACGGTTAAACCCCCTCCATATTGTATTTTCCACGAGTAATGAAGAAACATATTACATAACCATGCACACACCACCATATCCCAGTCTATAGATATAAAATAGATCGACCACACCACACGCATAAAACACACCACAAAAAAAAAAAAGATACTTAAGGTAGAGAAATGATCGCAGGAAAAAATTCAAAGAGACCTGTGTTCAATGATATGCACATTAGTCCTTTGCCTCTTAACACTCCCGGAAGGAGAATCATCCCCATTTGTTTTCTCCATCACAGCTTTCAGTGCTTCTTGAATTTCGCTTATCGAGTATTGTTGTTGTTGGTGATTGTCCCCACTGTTGGATTCTTCTTCATCTTCCCCAGTAATGAAAAGCACATTCCTCACGCGCCCGCCGAGCGTCGTGATCTCGGCTTTAAGTGTTCTAAGCCTCAGGGCTTTTAGTGTTTTTATTAGGTCAGGCAGGAGGTCAGACCTGTCTTCACAACACAGTGATGCTTTGATCACAAACCTTCCATCCTCGTCAGAGGTGTCGACGGTTAGCTCGTCGCACTCGGTGGGGACAGGACTCGTCTCAGCAATCAGGGAGGTCTGGCGTTTGAGCTCCTTCACGTGTTGGATCACTTCTGCTAGCAATGAAGCTTTGTCGGTCTGATTCACAAGCATAACAAACTCATAACAAAATCATAAAATGGAAACCAAGTTTTATTCACATATGAATTCAAATCTCAGACATACAGCAAGCTCAATGATCTATTTTTTATTTTTATTTTTATTTTTTTGGGGTGATGAAATTAGTTGCTGTAAAGTATTAGTAATTCCCAAATGCTCTATTTAGTATGTTCTATGCATGGTGACAACACTTTTTTTTTTTAGGTCAAGTTTTTGCTTTGGGTAAAATGTTTTATGTAACAGTATTTTCTTGAATAATGCTCATACTTAAGTTGATGTAGCCTTGTGTAGTACTGTTTCCATATCAAATGCAAATGAGGACATTAATCACCATTGTGGCTTTGTAATTAGAAAGAGTATGTTGCACAAATTAAATAGATTGATTTGATTTATTTAGCCCAATATTTAAATTAAAAAGGTCAGGATCATCTTCAGGGACTGAACGGTCTTTTCGTGGCAAATGTGAATATATCCTTCGAAGGCCTACTTCAATTATGGAGACTGTTTATTTGTAGGTTCTTTGAAGTAATTAATTAACCTTGTCAAAACTCTTGTTTATCAAAAGAACCCCCATTTGCCTTGTCAAGTGGAGTATCTAAAAGGGACCGGATAGAACGGTGTTTAAAATTAAAACACCCATTGTTGCAAGCTTGTCTTGGTTTCAAAATGCATCACTGCCACATTCATCCAATGAAGATATATTGATTTTCAACAAGGGCAAATGGCAAAGGAACACAGTTTAATCGGAAAGTCAAAATAGCACGTCGTGGGAAATCTCAGTTTTGTCAACCAGAGCAATATGTTCATCAAGATAGATTAAAATTCGGTGTAGATATCCAGTAATAGTTCCAATGTTCAAGTTATAAGGAGTAAAATAAAAAAGAAGGTAATTAGTAGTAGTACTATTTTATCAAGATTAAAAACCCTAAATTAACATTTAGACCACATATATAATCCCATGGGGTTGGTTGAGTGAAAACATAACAACAAATAAGTGGCTTCTTTCTCCAAGTTTGCATGTTCAACTCCACTATCAGTCAGGTGCAGCAGCAGCACAAGCCATTGTTTTATCTGGATTTTTAGACTTTTAGGTATTTGGGCTTCAACTTTTTAGGCGGGTTTGGACCCAATGGGTGTATGTGTTTTGGCTTCTTGCCAAATATAGGGTTTAAGTCTTGAATTGGGCGGATGAAATGATGAATGCTATTTGAGTATGATGTCATTTCTTTGCTCCTATTAGTTTTGTAACAATTTTAATATTAATGAAATTTTTTCGTTGTTCAAAAAAAAATTAAGGGATTCAAACGAACCCTCTCGGTTCAAAAAATACACTATAATTTTATACCTTTTTTGCATATAATGTCTACATTGAATTGTTCGTATAAGTCCCAAATAATGAAAATTCACTTAAATTTATAAATAACCAAATCATATAGCTCAATAAAAATAAATAAATTATGCCAGATAAGTTTTCAACCAAAATAATTATCTATTCTATATAGTGTTTTGTATGCAAAATATTTCTATAATTTTTTGTCACTCCCGAGCTAAATCTCAACTATCGCTCCTGCTACAACTGTCAGAAGTCACTCAAGATTTGTCCGATCAATAACTTCAAAATCCCTCAATTAGACACGATATGCATAAACTAATCCTGAAGCATTGAGACTATATATAGGTCTATAATAAGGAGAATATTCTGTTGCTGTGTGAAAAGAAGAGAAGGGATATTTTTATAGATCAAAAGTTGGTGTTTTTTAATGGGATAGTTTTGTAGGCATGGGGGATATACATAGAGAGGTAGCTTACTGACAAGAATGCTTTGTTTGTCTCTTCCCTTTATTTTTCTTTTTACAGATTTTTGAGGTGCAAAAATCCGGCAAGAATTTTCCATGGGGAAGCTTTTCAACTGCTGCTTGGTTTCTCTTTATCTTGTCAAACAGGCGACATTTGCGCTTCTCTTGATCGCCTTTTTTTTCCCCATTTTTTTCCCTTTTCTCCTCGGAACTACCACAAACCTCAGAATATGTATCGAACCACACAAAAAGAAACCAAACTGGTATATCCAAATTAACATTAGAAAATGAACCGACATGTAGATTGAAAAGGCCACTGCACATTTAGATTTCCGTTGATCAATTGTTTTTTTTTAAAAAAAATCGGTTAAAAGATTTTATTTATCTTTGAAGATAGAATATACAAAGATAAAAGAGGAGCAAGGACACGATAGCATGATAAAGTGAGACAAACATCCCAACTAAGTTGGCACCTTTGTTCCCGACAATCATATGTCACGTAAGACTCTAAAAACAAAAACACAGTTGGCATCTGAGAACCATGGACAACATAAACAAACCAACTTAAAACTTTAAGCCTTTAAATTTTTAGTGAGTGACATAATTTTTAAGGAAATGATTTTGCCACTCCCTTTTTTGTTAACGTCACTCTCCTGCAAGTGTATTTTTGCACCAAAAATACATTTGCAGGAAAATACACTTGCAGGAGAATACCGTTAACAAAAAAAAAAAAGGAATGACAAAATCTGCAGCTAATTTTTATTGTTTACATTGTCAGGTGCTATAATTAATTTTAATTACCAAGTACACGACAAGGTTTCGCGCCCTGCAAGATCTATTATCTGTTCTCGTATTAGATAACTAACAACAAACTAGTGTAAAAGCTTAAAACTGTTCGGTTGTTCCATGGAAATTTAGAATGTAAATTTGTTATGCACAGCCTGAACAATTTTATACCTAGGGATGTTAACACAAATAAATTTAGTTTCCAAACCCAAAACTCACGGTGAACTCTATGTGTTTATGCAAGTTCAAATAAAAATATACTAGCTAACAGCTCATGATCTACTCAACTAACCGCGGTTTGAGATCTTGTCTCGACTCTTAAACAATCTAAGTTCGAACATATTTTTAAAACTCAATATTAACCGAATCGCGACTCAACTCCTTCACTCACAACCCTACGACATATACTGAGATTCTTGTGGACGAATAATTCACATGCAATAGGATGAATCCAATATAAACAAAACTTCAATATTTTTGCAGCAATACATATGCTCAGTATTTTTGAATAATTCACATGCAATATCATGTATCCTATAGTCCTTTTATTTCAAAAAAAAAAATTCCAACACCCATTTGTTTTTGAAAAACTATTCAAAAATATCGCCACCTCACCAAAAGAATTGAATAATTTTTGTTTTGAGTAAAATTTTCTCCACATAATTATGCAATACGTTCATTTCCTACAACTTACTTTCGTGGTGCTTGGAAGCAAGCTGCGCAGCTTAGCAAGGTGATTATTGATCCGCTCTCTACGCCGCCGCTCGGCTTCGCTATGGCTCTTAGAAGCCGCAAGGGCCTTAGCATCCATGATTTCCTGAGCGGTCATCTTACCCAGCTCGGCCTGGAGCCCGAACGGAGCCGAGCCGGGGTGCTGAACCACGTGGCCGAGCGACTCTGATATCAGACCGTCGTACGAGAACTGGAGAGGCGGTTGAGACGATCTCCTGTTGTTGAACAGCAAACCCCCGTAGGGCTGAGGAGGGAGGAGGAACGGGTCGGGTTCGCGGACCGGGTTGAAGGAGTGGACCGGAGGGAGGGTCCACGGTAGGAATGGGTAGAGATCACCTATGTACGCATCACTTGCAGTGTTTTGCTGCTGCTGCTGTTGTTGTTGTTGTTGCATATGTTGTTGTTGGACTAGGAATCGTTCTTGGTAATTTTGTTGGTTGGGGATGTTTTGAGAGTAGTCCCCTTGTTCTTCTTCCTGTTTTCCACACATCATCTCTATGCACCCAAAAATTCACTTTCCCTTTCCCCTCTCTCTCTCTCTCTCTCTCTCTCTCTCTGTAGGCCGGTCACTTAGCTAATCGCCTGGGGGGCAAACAACCCTAAATTGATGAACAACTCAATAAAATAGTTGTCGATGTGATGGTGTGAGGGCTTGAAAAAATTCTGGAGCGGATACTGCGTGTGTATCGGGATATACCAAAAGGGATTGGGATTGGGATTGAAGGGCTTTCGGGTTGAGTCCTAAATCATCTCATGTTTGTTTCACGAAAAGATGAAAAGGGGGGAATAAGAAGAGAAAAGGGTGACAGGAGTTGGGCTAACAATTCTTCTTTCCTCTGCTCGATCTGCTGCCAAGGGGATAAAAGGAAGGAAGGAAGGAAGGAAGGAGGAATGAAAGTGAATAAAGACAGACCTCTTTTGCTAGCTTTGATTTGGGATGGAAGAGAGAGTGTTTGCTCTTTGCCTTCGACTTTTCTGAGTACTAGTTAGCTTTCCTTTTCGAAAGTGTTGGGTACTAGTAGTAGTATATCTTTTTGTTTTCTCTTGGGGACCTTAATATATATAGTGGTGAAGCTTCAACACAGCACTTCTCCCACCACCACCCCCTCCCTAGTTATATACATAATATATATATATATATATGGGAATGACTTCGGTGTCTCTGGTCATTTTGGGGACACCGTAACTTTTGACATTACAAAACCATTATGAATATTACCAAAACTCATTACAAGCATAACAGAACCATAGCAATGCATAACTAAAATCATAACAAAGCATAATTGTTATGCCTTGGTTGGGTTCAGTTACGCCTTGGTTGGTTTTTTGGATATTCCTTGGTTATGCCTTATTTGGGTTCTGTTATACTTGTAATTGATTTTAGTTATGCTCCTAATGGTAAAGTTATGCCAAAAATTACAGTGTCCCCAAAATGACCGAGGACACCATAGCATCATCCTATATATCGGGGTGGTTCTATGGACAACTATTTAGACACCTAAAAAAATACCTCATAGTTCCCGATCAAATTTTAATGATCCGAGCCGTTCAATGTGATCAGAACGTGATTTTAAGGGTACCCGCGAAAAATCAACAAAAAAAAAGACCGGAAGGGCTTGATCTAAGCAGTTTTTAGCTTAGATTTAACGAACGGTTCAATTAAAAACTGCTCAAAACAAGCACTTTTCGGTTATTTTTTTTGCTAATTTCTCGTAGGCACCCTTAAAATCACATTCTGCACACATTGAACGGTTCGGATTATAAAAATTTGATTGGGAATTATGAGATTGAGATTTTGGGTGTTTTTTTAGGTGTCTAAATAGTTGTCCGTGGAACCATCCCGCCTATATATATATATATATATACACACACACTTTAAACCATAGGGTGTTTAAAGTACTGTTTGGCTCACCTTTGTTTGGGTCAACTTTCCTTTCTTCTTACGGCATCCTTTTTGACCAACAATTTCTACAGGAATAATTCCGCAGACATACAAATATATTACCACATTCGTCAAAAGAGAGTACTGGATGGGCTGATAGATTGTTTTGGTAATTGGTCCCGTTACAATAGAAAATGTCACAATAATATACACTTTCATTTGAGTTTGAACCATATATACCCTTTGAATTATTTCTTAAATTCATAATACTTAAAAGTTCCTAACATGTACTCCTACACAAAATTCATGCATTTGTATAAACAGATCATAATGTAGAAACGTTTATTGTGTTCGGTTGCTAGTTTAGTTTTAGTTTTATTTCCAATCATTATCATATATCATTCTCCAATTATTACCATATATCTCCAATTATTAATTTTATTTCTCTTTTTATCTTTCTCAAATCATTACCATTCTCTCAAATCATTACCTTATTCCTCTCTCTACCCACTTCCAAAACTAAACTAAACTACCAACCAAACAAAGCAAAGTTATAGCATTAATGTTGATGTTATGAATTTTAACATGGATAGATATGCTATAGGATTTCATTAAATTCTCATACTACCTCCGTTCCAAATTGATATATGGTTCTGTTCGGTCTCCAATGCAATTTTTAAATTGTTAATGTCTTTTAATCTATAATAAATTTTATATGATAGATCTCAATTAGTTCTATTATAAAGTTTTTAAAATCTTTAAAGACATTGTAGAAATTATGTTCAATTTTTAAATTTAGTTCATCCTTTGAGCACTCTGATTAATAGTCAGTATTGTATCCTTCAAAGCTAGAATTCTTGTATCGGTAGCAACAATAATTATGAAAGAGCAACGCTAGAACCATACCCACTTATACACTCATTTGCACACTCATGCATACTTGCAAGTGTGTGAACTCCACACACATTCTGAATATGTGCAGTATGTGTAAAGCTCATATCCGTACGAGTGTGTAAAATGAGTGTGATTCTACCATTTTAAATTATAAAAATGCAGAAAGCAGACCATAAAAGAGCTACGGAAAAAGTTCTCACTACAAAATTCACTAGATTTATCGATGGCATCCACTTCTACATAATTATATCCATTTACGTAATTATTTTATTTTTCTGTGATTAATGTTGTGACCCTGTACTTAGTACTTCAAATAAAGGATATTGATCTTGGTGTTCCAAAAATTGCTGTTAGCGCTCCAACAAATAGAGTTTCAAAATGAATTTTTAATAGGAATTGACTTTGGCACTCCAATTTTGGGATGCGAACAGAAAATTTTGAATTACCAAAATCAAAATCTCAAAAAAAATGAGGTCTTTTACGCATAAGAACATACTCCCTCCGTCCGGATTTAATAGTCCTTTTTGGGAGTTCGTGCTATTTTTCAATCGATTATATCTTCCAATTTATAATATTTTACGTGATTTCGAATATATTGTATTATAGAACTAATCGAGATCTATCAAACAAGATTCATATTCGATATTAAATTCATTACGAATTTTGAGATATAATCCGTTTTTTAGCCGGTTAGAATATAACTAGGGACAATTAAATCCGGACGGAGGTAGTACATAAAACTTAAGAGTATAGTTGCTTTCTGATTGGTTCCAAGTCTACCATTACACCACTCAGTTAGTGCGGCAGTTGGAGAGAGGGAGATGCATATGCATATATATATATATATATATATATAGAGAGAGAGAGAGAGAGAGAGAGAGAGAGGAGATGGGGAAACACAAACACAACAGAGTGAACACACAACACACAGATTGTCGACCGACAAAAGACAATATAAAAGCAGTGAAAAAGAGATATAGAGAGAGAGAGAGAGAATGTGTGATGTAGGAGTATCATGATAAAAAGAGGTTTTTAACCTTGCTTTGCCTCTGGTACCCCTCGTGAGTCTCGTGTCTCTCTCTCTCTCTCTCTCTCTGAGACTCTCTCTCTCCCGCTATTTCCACGCCACCCCTTTCCGCTTAGCCCAAGACCCATGTAATCATTATGTCTTGGAACGCACTCCATCCTAACTTCCCCCTTCTTTCTCTCTCTCTCTCTCTCTCTCTCTCTCTCTCTCTCTCTCTCTAAATGTACATAACTTAAGTTCTTTGTCTATATTGAAGTTCCTCGATTTCAGTTGCAAATATTCATGATATTTACTGATTCGTTACAGCATAATACTACCTCTTCCCAACCAAAATAATAAAAACCCTAGTTCTACTTATCTAGTCTAGTGTACTTGGCTAATATAATAAGCCTCGAGATGCTTCAATAGTGTGCAATATTATTTATTCTTAGCGATCAAAAATAACAAAATGCCATCCCTCCATTACGTATCGCTTGTTTACTATTATTTTATTTTTATTTTTGAATGTGTCTTAGTGTTTATCCTTTTTGGATACTTCTTACCTCGTGTTAAATGATTTTTACTGTAATTTCAGATGTAGTGATTAAGTGCAGTGTTGGAAACAGAAATATATTTTGGAAACTCATACTTGGATCCGTAGTTTTTAGTTTATTTCATTTTGTCTACTAAAGAACAATTGCACTGCCGCTTGATATTTGAAGATTACCAAATCAATCACTCTTATAAGCTTTAAAAGTGCGAATGCAAACCCCTTAATTAACATTTTTCATAGATTTATCAATTTCAGAACAGAAATATTTTGTTTTCTTACTTGATTGACCTATATGATCGGTCTGTTGATTTCACATATTTTTTGGCAGAAATATCTATTTCACTATATTGCATGTGTTATGTGTTAGAACTTTTCATTCCAAACTTCTTCTTCTTTTGGTTTCCAATTAATGTGTGGATTGCATGGGTTGTAAAATTAGCAGAAGAAGTTCAATAATCTAAACAACCCCTTCACTAAATTTTATGAAAGTTGGACCGAAAATACATTGTGTTTGTTGGTTACGATAATTTAAAAAACAAAAAAACGTAAATTCAAGATTATCATTCATGATCAGTGCTTTTTAAGGGGTGAAATTCTTAGGGAAAATGACGGCCAATGACGTGTTTTGATAATTAATACTTTCAAAGACATTTTCAGCATTAACAAATGTTCTTAACTTGTCCTTGGCGGGTATTAATTATCAAAACACATCCTGAGCCGTCATTTTCCCAAATTCTTAATCCACTAGTGTACGAAGAGATGAGAAAACAAGGGGAGCTTATCCTAAAAAACGTAATTAACTCAATCCCAAGGCCAAGTAGTAAAGGTCTAAGAGCATCCGCAATGTAATAATCAAAATCAAAAGATTGCTAAAGTTAGCAATGTGTGTTTAAAAAAGTGCTCACATTGTAATAATCATAGTTAGCAACCTCCTAACCAATAATCAAATTTGGGTATTTGAATAATCAAAAGTAACAATGTGAGACTTCACATTGCTAACTTTAACGACGCTCTAAATGACTAATCAAAAGCTGACGTGGCAAGTTTTGATTATTCACTTTTGATTATTACATTGCGGATGCTCTAAGGCTTAAGGATTTATCTCTTGTAATATCTCATATTTGAAATCTCTCAGTCTCAGGTGTTATCAACTCATTAAAGTCCTCCCATATGAAGCTCTACTCACTGAACATTGGGACTTCCGTAAGATAGTCCCGACACTTGAGTTATTGTTGAAAAAAAAGAGAACTGATTTTCACACTCCCTTTTTTTATTATGGCACTTTATTTTTGGTCTTTTAGTGAACTTTCTGTGAGCACTTTTTTCGTTAAAAGACAAGAAAATGAGTGCTATAATAAAAAAATGGAGTGTGAAAATCAATTTTCAAAAACAAACTTTTAGTAGTTAAATTGGTTTGTAGAACGAGTTTCCTTTTTCCTTTGAAATAACGCCGTAGAAAGAAGGAGCGTTTTCCAATTGCTTCTGACTTGTTACAGTTTCTGCTGCTAGTGGTTGGTTGGCCCTAATCCGTTTGTAACCCTCCCTCTAACCCATGCTACGTTTTATATATGGAGAGAGAGAGAGAGAGAGAGAGAGAGAGAGAGAGAGAGAGAGATTTTAGCTGAAATGACTTGACCAGGTGGGTCAGGGACTCAGGGGTAATTACACGGTTAATAAGAAGCTTGGCTGCAAAAAGTAGAACAAAAATCATCAATCCTACTAACCTTTGTTTTACCCTTTTTTGCACCATTATGGTAATTGGTAAGTGTGTGTGCGTGAAAGGGAGAAAGTGAACCACACTATTACCTTGGGGAGACATACATATTCATTAGTGAATAGTGTGTTCCTTTTATATGGAGTCATTAGTAATATGCTACTGTAGTAGTCATTTTTATCTAATTAACAACTTTAAGTTTTTAATAATGCGTTGCTGGTAACGGTTCTCGCGATAACTCTTTAATCTTCCGTGTTTCATCTCATCTCGAAAAGAAAAATCTAAACCCATGAGTAACATACTATATATAGATATTAGGTTCAACAATTTAAGGTTTTAAAAGAGTTGCCATCTAACAATTTCTTCTTTTACATTTAATGAGCTAAATCTTGAGTATTGACCTATCTGAACAATGTAAATGCAATATATTGGAAAAAGTAAAATGGAATGAATTTCCTCACAGTGTATGGTCGAAAGTTCATTGATACAAAGTTTTCGAGACAGATACCAGTTGAGCAAGTGAAACTCAAAGTTTTCATCAAACGTACAAAAATGTGAAACTCAAAATAGTATCCCCAACAAACTCAAAGTTTTCATTTCCAATATGTTTTCTTGCTCCTCATCAAACTCTTTATTTGGTACGGTAATCCTCTATTACCCCCATGTTCTGGTCAGTCCTCTCTCTCTCTCTCTCTCTCTCTCTCTCTCTCTCTCTCTCTCTGTGCTGGTACTACTCTAGTTTGCTTTAGGGCATGAGGAAGCTTAGACAAGAATTTTTCAGAAGGGTCTTTTGGACACTTTTGGTGGTCACAGTGTCACACGCATGGCTTCTATGGTCCCCATTTCTCTCTCTAACACACACACACACACACACACACACACACACACACACTCTCTCTCTCTCTCTCTCTCTCTCTCTCTCTCTCTCTCTCTCTCTCTCATTTCTCCTTTCCTTTTAGTAATTAATTTGCTCAATTATGTTTGTGTTATTTTTATAGTCTCCGATTCGATGGTTTGATGATAGCATGAGCACCACCCCCACTACCCCCATTAACCCACCAAAAAGCCATTAGTTTGTGGGCTTCATAATGACATCAGTCCCACGCTGGCATGACGTTTTGTCCCTAGTCATCTTTGAAGTGCTTATATATATATATATAGCCACTAAAATAAATGAACTTTTTTTTTTTGGATCCGCAAAATAAATGAACTTTGAACACCTTTCCACAATATATTTCGATATCATATTTTTTATGGAGTATATGTTTTTTTGTACTCATTGCATTTAAATAAAGCAAAATTCACATTCTTAGCCAAAAGGCAGATAAATAAAGTATGTAAAGTTGGATTCACTTTCCCAAATTAATGCCAGTAAATACCAAGTCGTGCTTATTTTATATATTACTGGACTGTACTTTCCATATTCTCTACATTCTCAGCAAATTTTTCCAAGCTTTAAAGCCAGAGGCTGTGATCACCTAGGGCTAGTGTAGAAGGAGAGATCGATAATTTATTAGAGACCGTGGAGTTTTGAGTCCTCCAAACGAAGCCTTTCTCCTACGAGACCGACACGATGTGCCTTATAAGGCGGTGTTTTTGGGACCACTGAATATTTTTCCAATGTAGTAGGCTAACTTCGTAAATGTTTTACTGAGAAATTAAGGCTCCATTTGTTTTGATGTAAAATATTTTTCATGTAAAATATTTTTTCAAAAAATAAATTTCAAACTTTTATTTTTCAGTATTTGGTTGGCACCTGAAAATATTTTCAGAAATCAACAAAATAGTGTAGAGAGAGGGAGGGGGACTTAAACGGTAGAGAAATCTGGGAATATTAAGATTGAACGCGGGTCAGAATCGACGAAACTGAGTAGTGAGAATTGCAGTAGAAGGCAGTAGGTTCATTTCAGAAAATAACTTAAGAAAAATTTAAGGGTAAGTCATTTTCATCCAATTAATGAAAAATATTTTACATATATGTTAAATGTTTTCCTAATTTTTACACAACCAAATACTGAAAAACAGATAAAACATTTTACCGAAAAATATTTTACGCCCAAACAAACGGAAGCTAAGAGTCAAATCTTATCAAAGTCAAGAAATATTTTTTTTGTTCTGTATAAGAGATTTTTATTATTGGTTTTTTTTTTTTTTTTTGGTTTCTCTTGGAAGCCCCTGCCTGTAGAATTATTTGGTTCCCGGTATATATGGAGTTGTTTCTTAGGTGTTTCTATATTGGTTTGATATATTTATTGTGCAGATCTCGTATAAATGCTGGAAAATGTTCTGGAGTTTCTAGGTTTATCATGAAAACATGAGGTATTAGCATAGAATCAGTGGATTCAGTATCCGAGTTAAACTCAATGGATATATGGGGTGTCCGGTTGTAAGATTTCTTCTCCTACTGCTTGACAAAGAAAAAAAGCCCGGTGCTACGAAGCATTGTTCTAAAGCGATGACATCATGCACGCTCACCATCCTCCCTCTCATCTCAGCAATCCCACCATCCTCCCTCTCGATCAGCAATATCATCCTCCTCCATCTCAGCAATTTTTTCCAAGTTAAAGCACTCTGCACTTACCCAGCCCTCTAAATTTTACTCCCAATTCAAAACACCAGTATCCACCGCTTACGAGCACCCTTTATTAAAATAGAGTTCTGGTTTCGAATATCAAAGGATGGTAAAAAAGAAGAAACCTCCCTTGTCTTTGTTTTCTTAATTTTACTGCCTTTATCCCAAACTCGCAAAATAAGTTTTTCCTTTCTAATCTTCCTTGTAAATCTTTTCAGGCTCCTTTCCAATTTTAAGCTTGTAATTGAACGTCTCAACTGGAATTGAATTAATATGCTAATTAAAAACCATTCCTCCTTCTAAGTTTGGTTGCTATATATTCTCAACTCTCACAAATGGCCAATCAGTCGTCCTTCAAGCACTGTTTCTTTCTTTCATTCTTTCGTTTTCCTTTTTTTTTTTTTTCTTCCTTTGTTTCGTAAATCAATTTGACATGATCTTAACTTCTCAATTTTTAGGAGAAACTTGAGATTTCTCAAACTTCGCCGTTGAAGTCGGAACACTCCTAGAAGTTGGTTAGCTACCTCTCATTTTGTTCTAGCATTCTTCTTATTCATAAGTCATTTCTGACACGTGGAATGGACTTGTGCAGCTGCAGTAGGATTTGAAAAAGAAATTGATCAGGATTTCGAACCTGTTCTTTCCATGATTCTTTCCCAGAGTGATTTGTCCGTCAAAGAAAAAAGAAAGAAAAGGGAGGCTCCCAATTCCATTTCGTCCACTTTCATTCATTCATTCATTCATTCATTGTCAAGCTATACATTTCTCTATTTCAAACGAAATGACAAATTCGGCAAATTCAGACGAATCTAGTTTCATGTTATGTCATTAATGAGGAGTTCAATTTTGTTTACCCACTTTTTAAGGTAGGTGAAATTTACCCACAATGTTCCCAATCCAATTGTGATGATCAAAACAATTCATCTCTTAGAACATGACATTTTAACTAATCCTGAAAAAAATCAAATCAACATAATCAATTATCGGCAACTGCTTATTTAAATCACACTATTTTCAGTTCAAATTCTTGTAAATTAACTTCTAAATGAAAATAAATAATTGATTTTATCAAAACACTTACTAATATCCTATTGAGCTTATTCTATTGAGCTTATTCTTTATGAGAAGAGTTAAAATATCATCTTCTAAGAGATCGCTCCGACCAACGTAATAGGACCAGAACATGACAGTCAAATGTTCATCCACCTTTAAAAGGGGTGAACAAAATTGAACTCGTTTGTTAGTGTCGTTCAAAATGCAACTATTGTTACTAAAATGATGAGATCACCGTAATACACTACTTTTTCTTAAAGTGCATTGGTCAATGACATTCATTTTGTTTGGTTCTCCTTCAAAAATAATCTCTCTAAAATTTAACTGTTTCGTCATCCGTGTTTTTTCATCCTTAGTGATTTTTTGTCAAATTTTTTACTTTTTAGATATACATAGCGTATCTCTATTCAAAAAGTAAAAGAGTTTGTTAAAATGTTAAAAAAATTTACTAAAGACAAAAAAATACGTAATCCATAGAACTTTTTTATCTCAAAACTGTAAACCAAACACAATGATTGTTTTTAGTGAATATGGTTAGCTACTCTTGATTAATTTTCATGGACGGTTATAGGTTAATCATAAGCTAAACTAGAAAGCAGCTTGGTATAATCCTCTTTTCCATTGAATTTCAAAGACTTGGAAGGAATTTTGTGTAGCTTTTTTGACACAATTCCATAGATTCTTGCGCCTAGCTACACAATTAGCTATTTACTAGTTATTTGCAGGGGTGAAAAAAATTCGTTAAATCGCGAATTTAGTCCAAACCAAAAGATTTGATTTGGTTTTTTAGTAGTATAGTTTGGTCATGATTTAAGAAAATTAGAAACTGCGTTATATAGTTTGGTTTATGGGTTCAAGTTCACGGTTATAGTTTCAAACTGTAGACACCCTATTTTGAACTTTCCATATTAGTTTTTTTTGCTCGGCAAAACGAAATATATTATACCAACTCGAAAGGATACATCGAGGTCTTGACCAAAGTAAGTAAAACTTACTCAATCAAGGAGAAAGAAAGAAGACAAGGAATCCAAAACTCCCTACAAAACCCACCAATAGGGAATTGGCGAGCCCCCCTCAGCCGAAAAATAATTTACAATTTAAGCAATCTAATTCCATCCAAAAACACCTTAAATTCCTCCACTGTATACACCTTAATATTGAATTTTGCCTTCATCCACATGGCGACTCGAGTTTTAACCTGCTCCCCGGCATCTCTAGCACTCGTTGTTACATTGTTGAATACATAATCATTTCTCACTAGCCACAAGGACCACACAGTAGCAAAAAAGGTAACTTCCCACACACGTTTCTCCAAATTCCTGAACCGGTTATCCTCCCACCAAATGAAATGGGCTTCCAAAGAGGCAGGGCACACCCATCTCATATGCCACCAATCTAGAATCTGCGACCAAACATCCCACGAGAATTGGCAATGCAAGAACAAGTGATGGGGAGTTTCCAACTGAGAAGCACAAAATGGGCACAGGGGAGATTGTCCCTCTGGAAGCAAATTTTTGTCCAATAACACCGATCTTGTAGCCACCTTGGATTGAATAGCCATCCATGCAAATATTTCCACCTTAGTTGGACTAAGATTTTTCCAGAGAGCTTCCAAACTCGGGTTTCTAAAATTCTGAAACCTTTCCCACTGGATGTATATCGACTTTACCGAGAAAAGATTATCAGAGGACCATGCCCAAACTAATGTATCACGCATGGACGAGTCCAGGGTTACTAACAGCAGCTTCTGTTTTAGTTCCGCCACTTGGATTGCCTCCCAATCACGAAGGTCTCGGCCAAAACATAGGTTCCATCTTTCAGCTCCAGAGCCACCCCACACCGCACTGACCACCTCCTCTTTTTGAGTGGAAATTAAATAAAGACGAGGATATTCCTCTCTAAGCGTTGTGTCACCCAACCAGACGTGATTCCAAAAAGATATCTCTAGTCCAGATCGAATCTGTAATCGAAACCCCTCCCGGATGATAGACCCGATACAAGAGGACACGTCCCCGAGAGCACATATATCCCTCCAAATACTTGAAGCCCTTCCCGAGGCCGGCAAACGTGGAAACCAACATCCCTGACCTAGATTGTACTTCCCTCGGATTACCTTCACCCACAATGAGTCCGAATCCGTAGAGAACCTCCATATTAGTTTACTTACGATATTTGATTCTCCAATGATGAAATGGATCAAGAACACCTCGGGAATGTTAGTGTAATTGAGCTTTGCGCGATTAAACCTCTTTTAAACCTTTAAACCTAACCCAAGAAGCCTAAGCTAAAACCCTACCTGCATACGCTGGTCCCACACCAGCGTGCGCTGATCCACTTGCCATGTGTTAGTCATCAATTAGCTTTGACCGTTGACCAAGTTTGGACCAGCGCAAACAGGTCAACTACCTGCGTACACTGGTCAAACCTAGTACCATCACTTTTATTCAATCATCACAAGACTTTTAGGGCATCCCCAAACTCTGTTTATTCGTCTAAGGACAGTTTGAGGACAAGGGGATGTTCCCTCCCCTCACACAAGTTCCCCATCACCTTTAATGAGAGGGAAGCTTGCACTCCAACCAACCAGCCCTCCTTCAGCTGGTTACTCCCTCTATCACCTTCCATATCTCCTACAAATACCCCCCCTTTGTGTCCCATGCAAAGGGTTACAAGTTTGGTTATCAAAGTTACAAGGTTAACAAAGTTACCCCATTCTCTCTGAAGCTATACAACTTCCACACATCCTCATCCACCCATATACACTCATATTCCATCATCCAAATCTCAAGTTCAAAGCTCAAACACCTTTCAAACTCAAAAACCAAAGGTATAACACCTTTGTCTACTCTCTATTCTAATCTTTGAGGGGCTGGCAGGGTCAAGGCTGGTAAGCTATACCAAGCCCTGGCCCTAAAGCTAGCAAGGTTTCAAAAACCGTCATGGCAAGGACCAGTGTGCGTCAATCCATCATACGCGTGCGCCAGTCCCTATCTGCTCACACAGGACAGCGTGGGGTTTGGTGTCTTGTTGTTTTATGTCTTCATTTGTATATATCACACTGTGAACATGTTAAAAACCTATTTATTATTTTCCTTTGATAAAACTATTAGCTGAATTTCAATACTCATATCTGCTATTATGGAATACTCCTGAGGTCTTTCTGAACATGTCTCAAAACTCAAAAAATGTAGAACCAAACACTGGCCAAAGAGCTCGAACCTGCGTGCTGTAGTGACTTACCCGTGCACGCAGGTCTCTTCTTGACCAGTGGCTGACCTAGCATGAGTAACTAGGCCTTGGCCTCTGTCTTATCCCCACACTGTTTATGGGGCGTCTTATTGTTTTGGTGGCCTCTAAGCCCATTTAAACTGCTTAGAACTGCATATAAATTGTCATATAACCTGCTTGGTTTCCCCTAAGTGTGCACTGGTCATTTCCAAAGCCCAGAGGGTTGAAAATAAGAACTGTGGATTTGAGCTTACTGGCGTGCGCATGTTCTATAGTGGCGTATACAGGTAGAGTCAGCATGTAGTGACTTGATCAATACATGTATGTTAATTTCTTTCTGCACACGTCATTCCAGAGCAGTGCCTTCTAGTATGTTTAAAGCTCCCACAGGAGTCTATTTTCATTATATACTAATTGTTTAAATAAAGCGAGCATGTCATCTATCACATCCTGCTAACATGTTACAGTTTTAATCCCTTAAACTATTCTCCCGCCCTAATTGGCTAAAAAATGATTAATGAGAAAGAATGGCAAATATTTACAAACGCCCGAGTGAAGACCGAACTCTGGATTAGGCAAGAGGGGTGCCTTAAAACCCTCCCCTCTCATAACCTGGCTCCCGAACCTCAGATATCAAGGTGACGACGGACTAGTCTACGCCTTTTCAAAATCAAACTACGTAGCAAGCGTTTCAAGTTTGGTTCCTTGGGTGTCATCCTCCAAATTCAAGTGGCAACTCTGAATTGAGCGTTTCGCCGCGCTTTTTCAAAAGAGCACACCCGACAAACTCAAATTTTTAGGGGAATGTGCCCACACAAACCGATCCAAACCGTATAATACATACATATATATAATTTTACTATGATTCACCAAATAAATATGGACAATTTGGTTGCTATCATACTACTGCTACTACCCTTTTGCTGTCTCATTTCAATTCAATAGTTTTAGAAATTTTCTTTGACCTTCCATTTGGTCAAACTATCTTAAGATGTTTTAGTAGTTATATTCTTAGTTGGTTCATTTTAGTGACTGCTTGACCGATTCCTAGACTTAGAATAATGAGTTGCCCCAAGCGTAGAGCTGAGACCGATGTAGCACAATACCCAATAAGACCGAAGTCGAATCCACTAAGGACGGTAAAGTGTGACGGTAAAGTGTGTGCTATAGAACCTCAAGTTGTAGTATCAAAAATAGCTCTTAGGTAACCACCTCTTGTCTTTCGGTTGATTAATTAACTAATACTAACAGATAACTTGCTTAAATGATTAAAAAGAGAGGCACGGTCGTAGGGAATACGACATTCGCTACCCAATCAGAATCCACTCGCTTTTCAAGGTTCTAAAAACGGTTAAATTTTAGGGAGAATTGGAAACTCCGAAAGATGCGAATCCTAAGGTTGTCGGTCCCATACACAACGGCGAACAGGTTTTGGTCCCACGTTCTCACTCACATGAGTCCCAGCAATGCCTCGGATTCGTCCAACGAACGTAGTTTTCACCAACTAAAATTTATTTAATTAAATTAATGTACGAAAAAGTTGCAAGGAATCCTAATTAGGTTGCGGCGCCCCTTTACCCAGCGACCAAACCTCAGAAAAACTACTCACTCATTATTAAAAATAAAAGGAATAAAATCCTAGAATTAATCATGCTTTTTTTACTGGAGAAAGAAAATAAACGAGAGATAACAACTAATTGAATACCAACGAACAACTTTAATTAAGAACAAAAATTGAAACGAGTTACCGAAACGTGTGTTCTTGAACAAAACTTCAAAGGAAACAGAGCGCTGGAAAAAACAACATAAAAAAAAGCTGCTATCTAATGTTCGAACCCTAAAAACAAAGTTGGGGAGGTATTTATATTAATCCCCAAAGTCTGGAATTAAAAATAATCGAAATACAATTTTTCCCATTAGAGCCTTCGGTAGCCCTATAAGGAATAGCTGTAGGGCTACGGGTTTCTCTGTTCCCCAGCTAATGCACTCTGTAGGGCTACACTTCTGAGATGTAGCCCTACCGCCTACGTTAGTGAGATTTTTATGCTTTGCATGCAATTTTGGCACCCGACGCCTCACGCCTCTATCACGACTTCCCATGGCGACGTCCGATGGCGACGTCCGACACGGCCTCAAGGCCTTGCAATCCAAACTGGCGCAAGAACGACCTTATTTCCTGCAAAACTAACAAAGACACGAAAACAAGACAAAGCACAGCATCAAGTGGAAAATGGAATAAACCACGCCTCTAATGCGCTTATATGCCCTACTTAGGCGCTTATATCTATGATATCACGCGCCTATCAGTGACTTGCCAGTATTTCATTTACTTAGTTTACGACTTGAGGCAATTGTTGATATTCTACTCTTAATTAGTTGGTTGATATTTGTGTGTTTGGGTAATTTGAATGAAATTGGTTTTAATAACTATAAGTTTTCTTTTAATTTAGGTTCAAAATGCTAAGTATTTTAAATATTTTTTTGAAGATGATAGCTTGGTTCAAATCAAGTCGTGGTTTAAAATCGAAACCGAACCGTATTTAATGGTTTAGATTGGTTTGGTTCTATACCTTATGTGAGTTGGTTTGATTCTTCAAATTCATAATCCATAGATATTGGTTTTATTTTTGGTTTACTATAAAACCAAATCAATCCGGACCATGCTCACCTCTACTTATTTGAGTACTACCCTGATTTGCTGGGTCTTAATAATTTTTCCTTAATGATCGGTTACACTAACTACTATATATAGGATATGCAAAATCTATGTTTTCTTGTGATTGGATAATTTAGTGGGACCAACCCTACAATTAACTTCAAGCAAAAGTTACTATGGACTTCTGCTTTCATTGTATTTTTTTTTTTAACCTTAGATGTTCGGATTATCTTATTCGTACCTTGATGAAGCATATTGAAATAAGAACTAGGATAACACTCACAAACACGTCGTATAGAGAAAACTTTATGTGTTTCGAAACTCAACCCAGCTAATTCATTTTTTTATATAGGCAATAAGAGTTTTATTAAAAAAACTTGACAAATGGTACATCAAGTTGGGGGTAGGGGAGAGGAATCCAACCAAAGTTGGATGAAAAAAAAACAGCAGACTGAGGTCCAAACACCTTAGGGTCCCAACCAAAGTTGGATGAATAAAAAAACAATCGACCGAGGTCCAAACACCTTAGGGGCAAAAGCATGAACACTTAGGCCCCATTTATTAATCTCTTTCGGCCTTGGGATTGGACTGATAATTCTAAGGGATTTCTAATCCTTTGTTTGTTTTCACAATGAAGGTGTGGACTATTAGTCCCATGGGCATGTGAATCCCCTCATTAGGGAGTATTATCAATACCTTGGGGGACTTGGTATTAACAATCCAATCCCCTCCTTGCCAATGCACAAATATAAAAATAGCCTTCACCAATTCCATCTACTTACCAATCTTATCCCATGTGAAGGGCAAAAACGAAAATGTATACTATCAATCTAATCTTATCTCGTGTGAAACAAACATGATATTAATAATCTCATCATCTAATCTCATCTCAAACAAACATACACATCACCAATCTCATCTCCCACTACAACACGAATGGGCTATAGCGAGAAAATATGGCGAGGAAAATGAATTTCCTTGCTAAAATATATTATTTGCGAGGAAATTCAATTTCATCACCTTTTTTAGCCTTTTTTAGCGAGGAAAATAGTTTTCTTTGCAAAAAGGTTACATTTGGCGAGGAAACTCTGTTTTCCTTGCCAAAGGTAAAGAAAATATTTCGTCAACTTTTTTAGGATTCATTTTTTTTATATATAAGTTATTATTAATTATATTCCTATGTATTTTGTAATATCATGACGGTATGACATAATAAACTATACCATTATGAAATTTATTAAAATAAAAAAGTGTTAAAAGGGAACAAATAGTTTTCATCACCAATCACATTGAATTGGTGAAGAAACCTCGTATTTGTCACTTTTCCTTTTCTAATTAGCAATGAAAGATATCTTGAAGTGTAGGTATCGATGATTTTTTTCATAATAGAAAAAACTCAACAGAAGATAAAGTTAAAAACATCTTAAATTACTGATGTTGTATTTAAAATATCTTAAAGTTGGATCATCACAATTCTATTTTCAGAACATCTACATAAAAATGCACTATTTCGCGCAAAAAAATACACTATTTCATATGTATTGTGCATTCATGCTGTAATTTTTTTTTCCATGGAAACAGTTTGTTGATTTTTATTTAAACCAACTTAGGTGATTGTAATGGCATTCCTTTATAACCAGATAAATATGTTAAGTATTAATTTCAAATGCAATTTTGTAAGTATCATGGATACTTTTATTTATACATATACACATTGTGTGTGTGTGTGTGTGTGAGAGAGAGAGAGAGAGAGAGAGGGCAATTTAAAATTTTAAAAAATTTATTAAGGATTAAAAAATTTAAAAAGTATTGTCTTTACTGCTTTTAGGATGATCTTATATGAATATTTATAAATTTTGTTCATATTATTATAGCGATGATGAAAAAAATTACAAGTCTATAATACCCTTTGTATTTGGCAAAAAAGAAGGTCAAAATCACTTTTAAAATTTGAAAATGAGGGTGATGCTTCTTGTTATTCATAATCTGATATTAAAATATTAGTACTAAGTACAAAAAATATTTACCCTGAAAATAACAATTAGTGGTTGAGATTCACTTTGATATATAGGGTTCCACACATCAAATTGAATCTCAACCACTAGTTGCTCTTTTCGGGGCACTCTGAGGTAAATTTTCTTTCTCCCTAACTTTTCGTTGAAATATATCTCAAGCTTATGACAACAAAATTAATCTCATTCCATAAAAGTTAGGATTATCCCATAAAAAAATGAGAATAATAACACATATTATTAGTTCTTCAAAAGTTGTTAGATAAAATTGTTGTGCTAGCAAAAATTAACTTATTCAAATAAAGTTCAAACACTATAAGACTACAAAAAATAGAAAGGCCAAAATTAATGTTGAAAAAATTAATTTGGAGTGGTGAAAGAGATAATATATAAATAAAGTTTCACCAATTTCACAGGAAGTACAGTGTAGCGTGGTTGGTAGTTGCTTCGCGTCTTATGGGAGAGGTCCGAGGTTTGAGTACCAGGAGCTGCAAAAAGCGTGGAGAGAACTTCTGTTTTGGGATTCTTTTTGTTTAGCGAGGAAAAAATTTCCTCGCCTATTGATAAATTCGTAGCCTATTTGACGACAAATGGTATTTGCGAGGAAGATTCTTTTTGTTTAGCAAGGAAAAAATTTCCTCGCCTATTGATAAATTCATAGCCTATTTGACGACAAATGGTATTTGCGAGGAAAACATTTAGCGAGGAATTAAACATTTAGCGAGGAAAAAATTCCTCGCAACACGTCAAATTAGGCGAGGAATTTATTTTCCTCGCTAATACTTTTTGCGACAGTGTTTTAGCGAGGAAAACTGGCGACAAAATTTTTCCTCGCTAATACATTTTGCAAGGAAATCAGGTGCTTTTGTGAGGAAACTAAATCTTCGCTATAGCTCTCTTTCGTGTTGTAGTGTCCTTACCAATCCCTTCTCATTACCAATTCCAATCCAATACTTTATCAAACGAGGCCTTAAAGGCCTCAAAATGCCCAAAGCTGAAATAATAAGCCCAGCCCAAGAACCAAAACCAAATCCTAATCCAAGCAATCCTAATCACTGCCGCCACAAAAAAATAGAGCAACCACCATTACACCACCAGCGGTAGCAACACACGCAAACACACACAGCTAACTCAATAAAATATCAGAACACGCCACACACCACCACCTACACCCCAGACCCATTAGAAAGCAGAACAGGATCTCTGCCGAACCCGGGACTCATTCTACAAGAAATTGCACCGTTGCCAACTAAATTTCCCAACTAAAGTAAATTTAGTCGCCAATTGTTGAACAAATACCGACTAAAATTATTTAGTCGGCAAATAATAATGTTTAGCGACCAAACAATTTTAGTCGGGAAATAATACTGTCTGCCGACCAAAAAATGAATTTAGTCGGCGAATATAAATTTTCCCCTAATTTAAAAAACCAATTAATGAAAAACATTTGCTGACTAAAATTATATTTGGTCGGCGAATATCAATTTTTTCCGTAATATAAAAAATCAATAAATGAAAAACATTTTCCGACTAAATAATTTAGTAGGGAATAGTAATATTTGCCGACTAAAATTACATTTGGTCGGTGAATATCATTTTTCCCTAATTTAAAAAAAATCTATAAATGAAAAAATATTTCCCGACTAAATAATTTAGTAGAGAATAGTAATATTTGCTTACTAAAATTACATTTAGTCAGCGAATATCAATTATTTTCCCCTTTTAAACAAATTTCAAGAAAAGAAAATATTTGTTCCCGATGACATTGAGCACGATGCAACCTTCCCGATTGAAAACATTCATTTTTTTTTCTTCTTAATCATTAGATTTTTGTAAATTTTTGGCTCGGTCGGGTTAAGGAAAACAGTTTATCAGCAGGCACGGAACCAAGATTTTACCTTAGCAGTGGCGAAATGTATACTAAAAAAATAAAAAGATGAATTACAATATTAATTGTCATCGACTCTGCAAAAAAATTAAAATAAAATAACAAAAATTATAGTAAATGATATTTATCATTTGTACAAGGAGTACAAAAAAAAGACTAACTTTAATTTTTTAGGTTATATAAGTTGTTTTAGAGTAAAAGTGTGAACGTTTTTTTTCCTTAATTATACCTTATCCTTTATATTATTTCACTTTGGTCCATTGAATCTAGTTTTGGAATACATTTTTGGGTCTCCTTTCTTGAAAAAAATAGAAGATTTAGGAATAGTATATAACAAAAAAATAAAGAAAAAATCTAGCGGTGGCAAAACTATACATGTAATAATTGCAATTTTCTAAAAATTTTGTAGTGGCCGCCGCCGCCACTGGACCCCCCTGATTCCATCCTTGTTTATCAGCATGCAAATTCTTAAATAAAAAGAATTTTGTTGTCCGATCAAGTGTCTATCCATATGCGGTTAACTTCATTCTTGTGATATATAATTCATATTACGTCAAAGATAGATGATTTGGATTGCAAAAAAAGACCTCAGGCTGGGCTTGATTAGTGCATTATAACACTTCAACATCTCCGATCGCATTAAATATCTTTTGATCATGTGGTCTCCAATATCAAGTGATCTTTGATTTTGGTGACAATCCTATAATTGGTAATAAGTGAAATCGTAAGTTCAAGTCGAGCATTATAAAAAATTACTCGACAGTTATGTTTACAATCTATACTTTGATTTTCTTGATAGTCAACTAGGTCTTATGTTTGCACTCATTACTGCAAAAGCCACACGATCGCGAGAAAATCATTACGATCGAGACCGTTCATTTTGTAACACTTGTTGAATAATTCATTCTCGTAAATTTGTGACTTGATCAGGTTTAGATAAGCCCCTTTTATAGAATTAATAGTATTTTCCTTCAAACAATTGTCAAATGAAAAATGATCAACTATAATCTCGGTAAATGATCTTTTAACCCATAATAAAACAAAGATAGATTGGTTCTAACCTGGCAAAAAAGACCTTGAGTGGGGATCGGGTGATAATGGTTCTAATTGCTTATTGGAGAATAAGTTATGTCTTTTTATGAATGTGATTGAAATATTATCTTTTAGTGTGTAGGTCATTAAAAAAAATAGTGCTAACGAGTTTTTTGTATTTTTAAGAAAGTAAAATTTAAAAGCTTATAAAAAATAGAGTTAATAAAAAAAAATAAGGGTAAAACAAACAAAACCGAATGGTATAAGTAAATTTATTACTGAAAAGTAAACAGGGCACAGCGATGGTGGAGTGGCAAGTTCTGTGTGAGATGAAACATCTGGTTCGAGACCTTGGAGGCTCCATCTTGGGAAGGAATCCAACCAGGGCAAATACAAAAGGTCTCAGGAAAGGGAATATGATTTTTCTGCTTTGGCCCCCTAATTTTTTTGTAATAACATTTGATGCCACAATGCAATTATTATTGCCGACTAAATATTTAGTCGGCAAAAGTTAACTTTACCGACTAAAATAGAAATCACGACTAAGTTTTTTAGTCACCCATTTAGTCGTTAAAACATACATTAGCCGACTAAACCTTATTTAGTCGGCAATTACATTTGCCAACTCTCATTCCCGACTAAATTGCCGACCAAATTATTTAGTAGGGAAAACCATTTCACGACTAAAAAAGTCACATTAGGCGACTAAACCATTAGTCGGCAATTGTGTTTTTTCTTGTAGATCCTTTTGTGCTTATTCTTTGGAGAGGACCGAAAGGATTATCTCTTAGTAGAAGTTCCAAATCCTTAGCTTCCTGTTCAATCATCTTTTTCATTCTCAATACACAAGCGTCATCATACTTAATGCCCAACTTAGTACCTACTATGATAGTTTCTTGAAGTTCCTCTGCAATCATGTACTACTCCTAGTCTGGTGCATCAGCTATATAACCAGACACTTCATGAGACGGGATTGAAGTTCCGCTCGACTCAATCGAAACCAAATCTTCACCGCAAGGCTGGCTCCTATTTTTACCATTGACCTCCCTAGGCTGAAAATCCACCATTAAATTAATCCCTGCAAATTGAGATGCTCTGATATTGTTTCCAGAATCAAAGACTATGGGTTCATTCCACACTTCCTTACCTTCATTAATCAGCTTCGTCAGTTAAAGCTTACAACTCAATTTATAATAAATATATAGAAGAAACTCGGTAACGTGTTTTCACTATAAAGTCATTTTCTTTTATTAATTTCTTTTTCTTTGTTCCACCATTGCAGTACTTCACAAACTATGATGCTCTGTGGTATGAAGTCCACAACAGAATCGCTGCAAAACCTCATGCTTCTGATCATGAACTATAACTTGGTTGGTACAATCGTTATGTGTATCTACTCTCACTGTCTACAAGAATCACAGTAATAAATTCACAAGTATTCCTGATTTGAAGCTCAAGATGTGGTCCACCAAAGTAAGGAATGGCCACAAACCCCAAGGGTAGTGCACTTGGTTAATTAGCTAGGACAGAAAGGCTTACCATCCCGAGGTTTCAGGTTTGACTTTGCTACACTGCGAAAAAGTTATTGGGGCCACTTCATGCGTAAAAATCCTTTGGGTTAGCAAAGGCAGATGAGGGGATGGAGATATTAGTCATGTGATGTGCGCAAGCTGACCCGGGGACCATTCTTCATTACCAAAAAAAAAAAATAGAAATATATTAGATAGTGCCTCTCACAAGGGAATTCAATAAAGGAAAATGCAATGGGTAGAAGTACTATTTAACTTTTCCACGCAACCTCTTGACTTTATTTTATACCCATTCCCCTTCTTAAAGAGTACTAAAGTCTATTGAAAATGGACCTTTTGCCAAGTCATAAAGGGGAAAAAGGAATAGCTTCTTTCCTGGTATGACTATTCTTTGTTCTTATTCATCACACACACAAGCCTCTCTGATCAGACAGATAACAAAATTTTCTAAAAGGTCACTTTCGGTTTGTACTTAGAATAATCCTGAGCTACATAGTGGGATTTCATGGCACAATCAAGTAAAGAATCATTGATCTCATTCAAAGATTGTGTCCAAAGAATTAAAGATCTCAGATCCATTTAATTTGTTCATGTAATCATGTATTGTCTTCTTAGATTCTAAAGAACATTCCTACTTAGAGCAAACAATTCATGTGTGAAGGGAGCTATAACCCGCCGTCTATGAACATCGATCTCCAATAGATACTTTAAAATTTATTATCAATTACAAGATTGTCTTAGGACCCCATTTTGTATATTGAACAACGAAATTTTATGATTGACAAAAAAAACAATGAAATTTTATAGTGCACTCCAAGAGACTTTTTGAATTTTAATGTTATATTACCTTTTTAGTAATTTGCTACCTTTGTGTTCCACCAACTAAAATAAGTAATAAGTACTTATTTTTTAAATTAAAGGTGAAGTATTATGAGAGAATGACATGTTTGGTAAAGTGAAAAATGAGTATTTATAATAATAATAAAAATACTGTAAGAATCTTAGCGGAATGTGGCCTTAATTTTGTACGCCAATGAATTTTTCAAATACAAATCATGTTTTAACGATGTACTCATCTTCTAAAATTTCAAGGATGAGAATTAAAATTTGAAGAGCGAGATAGTGGTCGAGGTGTCTGCTTGAACATGCAAAAGGTACTAGAATTAATCTTAAAAGAAATTATATTTGGTGTTTCAGGAGGAACCAGTCTACTGGCACAGCAAATCTGTGCACAGATTGTGCACAGATTTTTATGTGGGGTCCACTACGGATCCCACACAAGTGATCCTAGCCGTTCATTATGTTTAAAACAGTTTTTCAAGGGCCCTTACGAAAAATCAGCTCAATCCGATACCTATAAATGTTTGATCTAATCATCTAACTTTTCATTCAAGTTTTTAGATAATGAAAAGTTAGACGATTAGATTAAGTACTTACAAGTATCGGATTGAGCTGATTTTTCGCGGAAGCCCTTAAAAAAATGTTTTAAATATACCGAACGGCTCGGATCACTTGTGTGGGACCCGTAGTGGGCCCCACATAAAAATCTGTGCACGATCTGTGCACAGATTTGCTGTGTCCACAGACTTTCTGTTTCAGGAGTATGCTGGAGATACTTTACAGTTGTTAATTTGACAAGGTTCGTGAATTGTCAGGTCTTCCCCACTACATGTGACATATTTGGGAATAACTTAAGCTTAATTTAGATGAGTTTATCGTTGACAATTTATCACAGTATCAAAGCAACTAATAAATCATGTGTTGAACCTCACTGCCAACCTAAGTACTGTATTAAATACTTGCACATGTTTTGACCATTAATGGAGAAGAGTCTAACTACTCGTGAGGGACATATTAAGTATATATTTAATAATATATATTACTTCATCCGTTCCATATTGAGTGTAAATGTTACTATTCTGAACATTTTAAGAAATTTTTTATATTTTCCATCTGTAATGTTAAAAATATCCAATATAGATCGTATTTGATAGATTTCAATTAATTTTACTATTCAAAAATTTTTTAAAAATTACTATAAATTAAAAGATATAAACAAGATAAAAATAATAGAAAAAAGTGAAAGTGGTACCTCAATATGGAACGGAGGGAATAATAAAGTTATCCCTCCCTCTAATAACTTAATCATTTAAACGAGTTAGTGGTTAACAATCTAATACTCCAGTAGAAATAGAAATGAACCATAGGGTTACGACCGTTTAATAATATATAATACTTCATCCGTTCCATATTGAGTGTCCATGTTACTATTCTGAACATTTTAAGAAATTTTTTATATTTTCCATCTAATCTTTTTTCTTTACTGTGGGTCAAGAGTCTGAGTTTTGCGGTACGTGAAATTCCCATAGGGTTACGACCACCTCTGTACCCGTTAAAAGGCCCATTCACAATTTTCCGGACCGTCCATGGAAGGTGTACAGATTCTAATTTTTGCGGCCAAAGGGATTGTCCCAAGAAAATTTTTTATGTGAGTTAAACTCCGTTTGAGTTTTGACTTGTCTTTTAGGCCTCTCTCTCTCTCTCTCTCTCTCTCTCTAAAAAGAATCCTCTAGGCAGCGCCACTCTAGGGTTTTTCCAGGGGTGGTTTGGGTGGTGGTGGTTCGCGGCGACGTATGGAAGCTCGGGAGTTGGATCTCAGCCGTTTGTGAGGACTGAATCGGCAGTTCTTGTCTAGTTCTTGTGGGTTTCGGCTTCTCGTGGGTTTTGCGACGGTGCTAGCTATCGTTTTTTTGCGGGTGCTGGTTGTTTTGCGATCACGGCGAGGCCTTGGGTGGTGGCGTTTTGTTGCCTTGGAGGTGGTGACGGTTGTGGTAGGGTGTGTAGTTAGGGTTAGGTTTAGGTTTTGGGCTGGGCTTGGCTTAGCCCTTTTGGGCCTTGCCCTTATGGGTGTTTGGGCTTTTGTCCATTTCGGGTATTTTGGGCTTAGCCCATTGGTTGTATTTGTTTCATCCAACTTTTAGTTGGATTCCTCTTCCCCTCCCCCAACTTGATGTACACTTATCAAAATTCTTAATCTCCCCCGTCCCAATTTAAATGTTCTCTACGATTTTTCAGTGCATTTTCAAATTCCAAAAAAAATACTCTTACATATTATTAAAGTACTCATTGAGTACTTTAATTTAGTTTAAGAATTTTTTTTTTGGGATTTGAAAATGTTCGAAAAGCAATATGGAAAATTTAAATTGGGACCGATGGAGTAAAATATTTTTTGCTTATCAAAAAATGAGGGGCATCAAATCGGTGAAAAAATATTGAATAAATTTCAAAAAATTCATTTAAAATGACGAAAAAGACCCATAAAACAATCTAAAATGACATAGTGGAATTCACAAAGAGACTAGTTAGTGTACTAGTCCAAACGAGATAAACAACTCGAATCCATGAGCAAACTTTGCGCACAAGAAGAAGAGAGAGAAACTCTGAATATTATTGATAAAAATGAATAATATAATTAACTTACACCCCTATTTATACTAATAGGAGTTGTAACAATAAAGGTAACTACTAATTTGAGTGGAGACCAAGCAAAACAATACTTGAAAATAGGGTTGCTAAATGAACCAAACAGCTTGAGTTTGGTTTGAGCTCGCGGCTCAACTTTTGGCTTGTTCAAACTCGTTTATTAGAAATATAAGCCAAGCTCAATCATGTTTTTTCGTTTGTTTATGAATTCAAGCCAAGCTTGAGCAAATAGTTATTTGGCTCGATCGGCTCATGAACAAAATGATCATTCTGTAAATACTAAAAATATAAGGGTAGATTAATAACTATCCCAAAATATGAGATATGAATCTGCCTTTCGTTTAGATATTTCACAAATTTTGCAATACTATTGCATCCAAATAAAAACCATTGAAGAAGCCTTATCATCATTTATTTTCTAATTATGAATCATAAAACTTAGTCATATTCTTTAAAGGTAGTTGGGAGGCAATTAAGAGTTTGTTTTCTTGATTTTGCTTAAGATGATTTTAAGACAAGTTTGACTTTGAGGTATTTAATTAATTTGATGAATGTTAGCTAGTAACTAAATTTTATAATCAATAAAGAATTATACGTTTTTTGGCCTAGATTAATGAAGCTGGTTCTTCTTTATGGCTCTAAATTAGTCCATTTCATTTTATAATTTAATGAGCTTCTCAAGTTCAAGCTTGAAAGCTCGAAACTTCACGAAATTAAGCTCGATTGAGATTGACTTGCATATTTCACAAGCCAAGTCAAGCTTATCACGAATACAAAATTTCAAGCTCGAGCCAAGCTTGAACAATTAGTTTCAAAAAGTTCTCAAGCCAAACTTGAACACGTGTAACAAGGAGTCGAGCCAAGCTTGAACAATATTGTGCTTGGCTTGTTTGACTCGATTAGCACCACTACTTGAAAACCAAGACTAACAAAATTAAAAGACCAATAGAAATATGCCTAAACAAGCGGCATTAAAAGAGAAATTCCTAAAATGAATAATTTCTAAAATAAAGTATCCATATAATTAAAATCTTCTAAATTTTTGTCCTACTTCATAAAAACTAAGAGAAAACAACTAAAAAAGAAACATGCTAAAAAAATGGCTAAAAAATTAGTCAAAAGGGCCTTCCAATAACACCAATAATGCCAGGCTTAAAAACAAGGAGTAAAATTAAGGGGAGTGATAATTGCATACCAAATCTAAGTGGGACCATATTAAGATTGAGGCTATAGAAACATGAAAAGAAAATTACGAAGAGAATCTACATTTTGGTGGGCCCGGAATGGCCCAAGAGCAAGTTGTGAAGTAAACTAAACTCTGAGAAAAGAGTAAAAATCGGATCCTCAGTTACAAAGAGATAATCATAATCGTCCAATGACGTCTTGTCTTCCACAAAAGGTGGGGCCAAAAGACCTTCAACTTGCACCCAAAATTCAAAAGATTCAAAAAAAAGATCAAAATTAGTGAAATGCTAGATAGTATGCCGGAGTTTTTGGGTATTGCCTGCGCCGGTGGCATATTCAAGGCCAGCGTATGCAGAGGGGAACATTTGATCAGTTTATATTTGGTGTATTTCAGCTAACATCTGTGTTAGCTCCTTTTGTTTTGATGAATTTAAAAAAATTGAGAGGCGGAGGGGTTAGATTAAGATCTTGTGAGCTTCAGCAGTACTAGAAGAGTACATATGTGCACTCTTCAAAGCTCGATCTCTCTATGCTTTTTCTTCTCCTATTGTTCCGGTTTCATATTTGGACCTTCATGATAATGAAATTTTCTCTTGCCAACAAAAAAAATATATATTACGTGTTAGGAATTTGGGGCAGGAATATTCAAATGGGCCGAATAATTTATATGGAGTACGTAGTATTTGTTTCTTCCACTGCTAGTCCTGTCTTGTAGGCAGATCGATCAAGTCTAACAATACTCCGCTCCCTTTGGACCCCACTCTCTCTGTTTCCAGTGACCCCATCGCTTAAGTTCCCTGCCGCTCGTCTTGACCAAAGGGCGGGGCTCAACGTTAGTTGAAGTCCTACGGAATCTGCGTATGTACAACATGAATTCAAATCAACCAGCCTATCTTTTGTATGGCTATATTTTTAGTAGCAAACTCTGGGCGAATATGAAGTGCATGGATACAGGTCGTCCACCACAGCTCGCGTGGGTACTTCCAAAAAATGAGTTTCCGGGTCTATAAGTTAATGAGTTCATCAATCAAAAGCAATCCGAGCGATCACTTCATTAGGTCACAGATGGAGGAATACAAAATCAACTCTATCTCCTAGGGAAATTGGAGTCCTGCAGAAACACATACAGAGAAAGGTACGCAGACAATAACGTACTAAAAAAATGTTCTCTCTAGTTTTCTCTCTATGGTTATAGAGCAACTAAAGTTTTGCACCGAAGAAGTAAGGGTGATACTCGAAGCTCATGGTATCACTCCATCACTTGAGATTGTTGTTGTATACATATTCGTGTTTGAAGCTCAATCATGATTTATCCACAAACAATCCAGTTCGATTTATTTTAGTCGCGAAGGTAATTAACCCGAACCATGCTCCCACATTCGCTACATGTTGTTTACAATACGTATTCCACATTTGTAAGTGTACATATGTCATTCATTTCCTATATCTGTATAAGAATTATAAAATAATTTTGCCGGTCAAAAAAAAAAAAGGAATCATAATATTCGTATAGGAATACAAAAGTTTTGCACATATATTCATAACATCAATTGTGAACTCACAAATTTCTTCTTAAAATTTATGATATTTTCACATTAATATAAAAAAGGGGAATGTGAAAATCACTCACCAAAGAAAAAAAATATTAGAGTCAAAAGACAGAGCACGAGAAAGTTTCCTAAACATGTGTGTTCTGTCTATGGCATGAGGACACAATGCATGCATAGGGTTCAATTATTTCCAAATATGGTCCGAAAATTATTTCGATTTTTGAGATTTACCGAAAGTGAAGTCTTCATAATTAATGTCCCCATAACATGCATATAGTAACTTTTAATGGCCTCCTCTGCAATTATCACAAATGTACTTGTTGGTGAATATTTTATGGACATATGAACAAAGTCAATACTGCTTTTTTAATTTAAAAAAAAAAAAAAACTATTTTTTCTACTCTTGTCACTTTAATAGTAGTATATAATTCCTTTCTTTTGTTGTGTAATACAGTAGTACTTTTGTGTTAATTAGTAAATCACATGGTAGCAATTAACCAAACCGCATGCGCCATATACAGCATGCCCATTATATATTCAAGTACAATCAGTTGCAAAAAGGAACCCCAAAACTTTCTTGTTAGTATTAGTTTTGTTTAATTTCTTCATAATCATGATCACCACCACTCTTGGCTTCTCAGATTGGAAAACACCTTTATCATGGTGATATGCTAGTTTTGAATATACACAAACCACCCTTATCATGAACTAGCTGGCCCTATCTAGGTAATATAATTCTCCGGTTAGACTTTTCATTCTTGTTCTTAATTCACGTTGTCATGAACTTTAGTAATTTAGGATGTTTTTTTATAGTCGGTTTCATGTTATTGTTCCATTCACGCGCAGGCATTGTGTGGCTTAGAAGTCGCTCCCGCAACCTTTAGGTGGAAAATGTGTTACGATAATGATGTTTTCATATGACATACAGTGACAACACATTGTAGTTGGAATATATAAGGGGAAAAAATGAAGTATGGTATACAAAAATGGTAAACCAAAATGGTAATGTCTCTAGCAAGGAAGGTTTTTTAGTTCTTGCATAGGACTCAGGCTCCGTTTCAGATTTGCTTCTATTTCTCAAAGTTACTTTTTCGGTAATGAACAATAACAAAAAAGAAGATCCATTCCACTTTTCCTTTAAAAAGTTCTTCTTTTTTAAAAAGATCATTGTCGTAATGACCATAATGCCCCTTCTATCAATTTAACTTCCCCAGACACCCTCCCTCTTCTTCGACATAGTATTGTCATTTCACTCGAACATTTTTGAAAAAAAGGAAGCTGCCAAGATATGGAACAAGCCTACATTTTGGAAAAAAAAAAAGAACTTTTAAGATAAAGTGGAACATAACCTCAGCCTCTTGAATTTCTATCGAAAAATGTATGTGTATGATATGTGCAAAAAAATATGTGTGGAAATCATTACAAAAAAAAATTTTCTCTCTAGTTTTCTCTCTATGGTTATAGAGCAACTAAGGTTTTACACCGAAGAAGTGAGGGTGACACTCGAAGCTCGTGG
This sequence comes from Rhododendron simsii, assembly GCA_014282245.1. Classification (NCBI taxonomy): domain Eukaryota; kingdom Viridiplantae; phylum Streptophyta; class Magnoliopsida; order Ericales; family Ericaceae; genus Rhododendron; species Rhododendron simsii. The sequence continues at coordinate 10,145,247 of CM024964.1, read as the reverse complement.
TATCACTCCATCACTTGAGATTGTTGTTACATACACGTTCGTGTTTGAAGCTCGATCGTGATTTAGCCACAAACAATCCAGTTCGATTTATTTTAGTTGCGAAGGTAATTAACCCGAACCATGCTCCCACATTCGTTACATGTTGTTTACAATACGTATTCCACATTTGTAAGTGTACATATGGTATTCATTTCCTATATCTGAATAAGAATTATAAAATAATTTTGCCGATCAAAAAAAAAGGAATCGTAATATTCGTATAGGAATACAATAGTTTTGCACATATATTCATAATATCAATTGTGAACTCAAAAATTTGTTCTTAAAATTTATGATATTTTCACATTAATATAAAAAAGGGGAATGTGAAAATCGCTCACCAAAGAAAAAAGCCTTGTTGATAAGGACACTCTACACAATTCAACATGCAATTAGTTCTCATAAACTTTTCATAGTAGTTCTAGTCCTTATATGGACACGCGTTCCAAAAATACCCTCCATGTTCCTTGCTTCCTCGAAATCCTTACCCCGACGGATAATTTGGGCGGGAGAGCCAACAAGTTTTCGGGAGGTATGGAGGTGCCGCCTACGGCAGGACGATGACGACAACGAGGATCTCCGGTGGGCAGCAATCGACCGACTTCTGACTTACAATGGACTGAGGAAGGGATTCCGTCGTACGACAAGAAGGATTTCTTTTCTCGGTTGACGGCGATCGTCCAAGGTACAACCAACTCAGGAAGCAGTGCCGACTCAGGGCCAAAATCAGTCGGTGAATGCATTTATACAGTCATGGGTGTATGCAACACGCATGGGGTGTCGAAAATGATAAATTGAGTCTGTTCCACAGATGGTGTGAAGATGTTGAAATTGAATCTTTTATGTTTGGTGCACAGGTGTTGATTTTGGGAAATGGATTGCTTTAGACCTGGGTGGGTTTTGTGTATGAGCAACAAGACAAAAAAGTACTCGTATGAGTGCTCTTACTGCCCTGTAATATGAGTGGCTTTATGTATATTTCAAAAAAAGATAACAACAAATTTTATTTTTGCAAATATACGCTCTTTATTATCTAAAAAAGACAAACAGATAAAGTTATTTTTGCAAATTTATTACTTTATATAATTGTAATAATCAATAGGTATGGTTATCTATCAAGCTATGTACTATGTATTGTTTAAAAAGATTATTAAAACGACTAACAGATAAGGTTATCTTGCAAAATCTATGCTTTGAATATCGGAATAAATCAGCATAAGGTTATCTTCTCTGAAACATGTGCTATGTCTAATCAGAATAGAACCAACAAATATAGTTATCTATTCAACAGATATAGTTATCTTCAACAAATATATTCATACTATGTATTATTACAAAAATGACAAATAGATAAGGTTATCTTCTCCGGAGCATGGGCTCTGTCTAATCAGGATAGAACCAACAAATATGGTTATCTATTCAATAGATATAGTTATCTTTCCAAATTTATACTATGTATTATTACGAAAATGACAAATAGATAAGGTTATCTTCTCCGAAACATGTGATGTCTAATCTAAATAGAACCAACAAATATGGTTATCTATTCACATTTATATTTGTATTATTCTAAAAAACAAAGTATCCGTGCAAATTTATTTGTGGTAATTTTGATTATCTATCCTTATATGTGCTAATTTATTTTTGTATCATCAAAAATAAAATAACAGATAACATTATCTGCTTTAATCTGTTTTCTGTATCTTCTAAGATAAAGCAACAGATAACTATATCTATATTAATATATTCTTTGACTCACCAAAAATAAAATAAAGCAACCGATAATATTATCTTTAAAATAAGAGAAAATAAGTGTGTTTCAAATAGCAACTCCCAATTGCATTTGCTACGACTCCACCGCACGGCACATTGTCGCCTTCCTTCTGCAATTCGGAATTCTACAGTCAAACAAAGATCAAACTTTCAGCGATTCCTCTCTCTCTCTCTCTCTCTCTCTCTCTCTCTCTCTCTCTCTCTCTCTCTCTCTCTCTCTCTCTCTCTCTCTCTCTCTCTCTCTCTCTCTCTCTCTCTCTTTTGCAATCTTAAAGAGGGTCAATTTTTGTAAAATTGAGAATTTTCTTTTTCAGTCCCAAAACCCACCGCTACACCATTGCCAACTCCATCTCCGGCGGCTCCTTCTCTGTCCCCATCTACACCAAACCCCATCATCTTTCCCACCACGAGCTCCCCCTTACGTCCCCGTCTCCAGCACCCAACATTACCTTGTTGTCGGCACCTCTCCTACGCCAAAGCTCACGGCTAAGTGCGGCAAGTTCTTCTCTAATATAGATCGATCTCTCGCCGTCATCGACACTTGAACCACCGGCTCGCTGCCGAGATACATGTTTGTTGCCCTGTGCCGTCGTCGAAGTTGAGATGTTGTTGACGTCCTTATTATTCACATTGTCGTGGTGTCTTCGTTGAAGCGAAATCCTTTTAAGGATAAAATGTTGTAGAGGCGGTGGACTCCGGGCACCAGAGAATCTGGGAGCGGAAACCAGCGGGTTGGTAGGAAAATTCAAAAATAACACATTATTATATATACAAGTCAGGGTATTTTGGTCTAGAAACGGACTGTAGACCTAATAAGTGTTACAGTAATGGACCTTCACCACTATTACATATTGGGTTGGATTAAACACCCAAAACAACCTTCAAAACGGACCCTAGCCCAATTTACCGAAGAAAAAAAACCGTAGAGTCAAAAAAGAGAGCACGAGAAAGTTTCCTAAACATGTGTGTTCTGTCTATGGCATGAGGACACAATGCATGCATAGGGTTCAATTATTTCCAAATATGGTCCGAAAATTATTTCGACTTTGAGATTTACCGAAAGTGAAGTCTTCATAATTAATGTCCCCATAACATGCATATAGTAACTTTTAATGGCCTCCTCTGCAATTATCACAAATGTACTTGTTGGTGAATATTTTATGGACATATGAACAAAGTCAATACTGCTTTTTTAATTTTAAAAAAAAAAAAAAAACTATTTTTTCTACTCTTGTCACTTTAATAGTAGTATATAATTCCTTTCTTTTGTTGTGTAATACAGTAGTACTTTTGTGTTAATTAGTAAATCACATGGTAGCAATTAACCAAACCGCATGCGCCATATACAGCATGCCCATTATATATTCAAGTACAATCAGTTGCAAAAAGGAACCCCAAAACTCTCTTGTTAGTATTAGTTTTGTTTAATTTCTTCATAATCATGATCACCACCACTCTTGGCTTCTCAGATTGGAAAACACCTTTATCATGGTGATATGCTAGTTTTGAATATACACAAACCATCCTTATCATGAGCTAGCTGGCCCTATCTAGGTAATATAATTCTCCGGTAAGACTTTTCATTCTTTGCTCTTAATTCACGTTGTCATGAACTTTAGTAATTTTGGATGTTTTTTTATAGTCGGTTTCATGTTATTGTTCCCATTCACGCGCAGGCATTGTGTGGCTTAGAAGTCGCTCCCGCAACCTTTAGGTGGAAAATGTGTTACGATAATGATGTTTTCATATGACATACAGTGACAACACATTGTAGTTGGAATATATAAGGGGAAAAAATGAAGTATGGTATACCAAAATGGTAATGTCTCTAGCAAGGAAGGTTTTTTAGTTCTTACATAGGACTCAGGCTCCGTTTCAGATTTGCTTCTGTTTCTGAAAGTTACTTTTTCGGTAATGAACAGTAACAAAAAAGAAGATCCATTCGACTTTTCCTTTAAAAAGTTCTTCATTTTTAAAAAGATCATTGTCGTAATGACCATAATGCCCCTTCTATCAATTTAACTTCCCCAGACACCCTCCCTCTTCTTTGACATAGTATTGTCATTTCACTTGAACATTTTTGAAAAAAAGGAAGCTGCCAGGATATGGAACAAGCCTATTTTTTGGAAAAAAAAAAAGAACTTTAAGATAAAGTGAAACATAACCTCAGCCTCTTGAATTTCTATCGAAATATGTATGATGGAGTTCTTAATTTGTTCCAAAAAGATATTTTCTATTGCTACATGTACAATATTGTTCTTGTTCATTGCAAAGACAAATTAAGAGGAAATTAAGGATATCATGCATATTCTTTTCATCTCGTAATAATGGATCTTGTAGAAATTTCGTCTTTTTCATCAGATATGCAATAACTGCATTCAGCTCCGAATTAAAACCCTTCTTTTGCCACTTATTCCAACATTCCCCTTATGTTTGGGGTAAGTTTTGAAACACAAGTTTTACCCTTAACTTTTCAAAGGACATTATTAAGAATTTCAGACTGAATAATTCCATTAGAACATCTGGGCCCAACTTGACATTTGCATTGCATTGCATGGCCATGGCCCGGGGCCCCGGGTAATCTTAAACCCATTTAGTAAGCAAAATTTTGACATTTGGGAGCAGGCCTAAAATCTGACAAGTATCAGCCCAGAGTTCACATAAACAGTGCCGAGCCCATGCAAGATTCACCGATGCCCTCATTCCTGCTAAGGGTGAGTTTTCCCCTACAAAGCCACTTGTGTTTTTTTTTTTTTTTTTTTTTGTCTTTATTCATATTTTTTCTGTCTGTTCAATAGTTTTGCGTCAAATTTTTTTAGATTAGTGATTCTCCTCAGCGAGAGGATTTAAAAATTTTCAAATTTATGATCGAAACTCAACTTTTTTTAAAAAAAAAAAAAGCCAAAAAGATAATTTTATTGGCTTGTTTTATAAAAAAAATGTGTTTTAATCATAACTTTTTACTTCTTTTTAATTCATCTCTTCAAGACGATTCAATAATTCACAAAATTTTAATGCAAAACAAAAAAAATAAGACAAATAAATGAATGACTTCTTAGGGAAAACTCACAGTCCATTCAAAATCTAGTTAAGAGTTGCCCCGTTAAAGTCGAAACAGTTATGGGCCTTACTGCGGTAGTACCGATACTGAATGGGCCCTTACAATCACGGGCTCAGATATAAAATAAAATAATAATTTGGTTATAGGCTCAGATAAAAAAAATTTAGGAAAATGACGGTTAATGACATGTTTTGATAATTAATATTTGCAATGACAATTTTAATATTAACAAATATTCTTAACATGTTCTTAATGGATATTAAGTATCAAACTACATCCTGCGCCGTCATTTTCCCAAAGAATTTGGAATTAAAGACCCATTTTGCTTAGTCCCATTATCTAATCTGCTTCACGTGCCTACACATGACTCATCCAATAACATAGCGATATATTTTGTGTGTCCGACTTGATACCTTGCCTCTATTGGATAGTTTATTTTTTTAGATTAAATTTTTTTCACCGGCGGCGGTGAAAATTTCCACTTTTCCACAACTACCTTTTTTGGTCCTACCATATGTTTAATTTTAATTTGAACCGTTCATCTTATAAACCCCATATTATAGTATATCTATGCAAAAAATAAACTTAATCAATCATCGATAGGAGTATAAAAAATTGAATTTTGCTTTGTAAAATGGATAGTTTATCTTTATTATTATTGACAGAAATCAGATCATCTATTCTATAAACCAAAATTCAAATTTTGATATATCTATCGACTTTTGATCAAGCTAGCTGATTTTTTTGCATGGCAATACTATATTGCGGGTCTTAAAATATAAACGGTTCAAATCACAATAATAGACACTAGGTGGGGTTCATAATAGACAGTGATGAAAAAATAAGATTTTACACTGGTGGTGGATAGAATTAATTCTCTATTTTTTACAGAAAGTCTACAGTTCTCGATTGGAATCCCAACGCCCGCCCGCCGGGCACGCTCTAGCCATCGGACAGCCGATCCGATCCGTCCAAAAATTCCATAAAAAAAAACCGAGTGGGGCTACGAGAGAATAAACGGCATCCAACGCGTGTAAGTGGCCGATCCAAGCACTCCATTTTTGACCGATCCAAACACTCCATTTTTGCCCGATCCAAACACAAAAATGGAGTGTGAACAGGGAACTATTATATCCATCACCAGATTGGACATATAATGGTGGTGGAAATATGTCCAATCTGGTGGTGGAAATATAATAGCTCTGTTCAATCTGGTGTGAACAGGGAACTATTACTCATTATATATGGTGGTGGAAATATGTCCAATCTAGTGGTGGAAATATGTCCAATCTGGTGGTGGATATAATAGCTCTGTTCACGCTTAGCTCTATTTACACTGATGGTGGATATAATGGTGACTCATTATGTATGTCCAATCTTTTTAGGTATAACAACACTAGGGCCCATTTTAAAAACCCAAACCACCTATTTGACACTTAAGGGATACATGCCTCAATGGTTGGGCCCAACCTGACTTGTTCAATCAGAGGAAACAAAAAAGGAAAAAGAAAATGCAGATCACGGACAGACCTATCTTCAGTTCATACCGTTCACGTAGAGCCCGTTGGAAAATGATCCCATGTGATGGGTTCCTCGATAAGTTTCACGAATATTTTACCCTTAAAGCTCTAATCTCCTTTCATAAACACACAATAGAAAAGAAGAAGATGAATTATAGATCAAAGGAGAGAAAACAAGATCAGAAATTAGTATTTGTATGGGTTTTCTCCTTGTCAAATACATACATTTGGCTTTGAAAAAATCATTTATCTACTTATTATTTTATTTTCATAAATTTTATTAAGGGTCTCATTGTCTACATCCATCTTATACCCCCAAAATCTCAGAGCCGGCCCTGAAAAGCAGAGAAACCAAGTGTTTCCTATCCCCAAATTTTGGAACAAATTTGGGGCCTCACTTCGACATAAGTTATCCATAAGTATTTGAAAGATTTCATAGGTAATGTTTCTCTCTTACAATTGTATACTTTTAAGGCCTCATTTGATTCGCGGATTAACTGCTTAGGATAGTACTAACGATACCTAATTCTGAATTATTCTGCGTTTGGTTTTCAAAATGACTGTAGGAATTATTAATCTCAGTATTAATTTTATCTCTATATAGTAGTAATAAATTATCCCAGGGGAGAGACGGGATTACGTAGAATTGACAAAGAAGGTATTGTCTTAAACAAAAAAATTTCGGTGATATTGGAATTGATTTTAAAAATTATTTTCATAATTATTTTTTTAATATTAATTTCAGAAAATGTTTTACAGTTTTCAAAACTTTTCTTATTTTTCAAAAACTATTTTTGTTAAAAAATTACCAAAAAATATTTTCAATTGTTTACAAAAAAAAAAAAACTATTTTCAATTGTTACTCAAGAAGTTTAAATCTCTTGCACACCATAAAATGTTTTGATAAGATTTTATTATTTTTTTTATTTTAATTTTACTTTTGACTTTTGATATCAAATTCACAAATAAAATACTATTGACTAAAAATCAACCAAAATAGTTTATTTCCATTCAATAAACTTTGATAAAAAAAATATTTAAAATATTTGTTAGAGAAAACGCAATGTATGTGTGGTACTTCGTTATGTTTGGTTTATATTTTTTTAATGGTATAATTTTTTTAAAAGTTTATTTTAGCTAGGTTACGAAACTAAAATACCATGTTTTAATCTTTTCAATTACCTTATATTAGCCAGCTATCTTGAATTTTTTTGTTTAAACAACTAGGCCCCATTTCGAAATTCGCTTTAGGCCTCCAAAATATCCAGGTCGGCCCTCATTGTTTATGTCGTAATCTCAAGACTCAACCAATGATGAGTTTATGCGACACGAATATTTAGATCACTCCTCTCAATAATCCAACCAAAAATAACAATTTATGTATATTATAATTCGAGTGGTGTTTGGATAATTACTTCTCAATTCTTGGTTGCTTGAGTTGGGGATTCCTTAGCCTTTCGTTTTGGTAGAGATATTTCGTTTTCATTTCTATCTTAAAATGAACTTACATAGAATACAATTCTCGTGACAAATGGGTGGTGTGTTCAAAGCATTGGAATTGAATTTTTTTGAGCATCATGATCCATATGGAGTACCATTTTTATTTTTCCACTAATATCAAAAACAAGTTTTTTATGTTTCATGTACCTGAATTTTACTTTTAACTTTTCATGTTAAATCCACAAATAAAACACTTTTGATTTTGAAGACCAAAATAATTAATTTGTTCTTCAAAAAACATTGATCAATAATAATGTTTAAACTAAGATAATTTTTTCATTGTTAATGATAGTAATCTTATAATTAACTAAACAAACATGATTAGTTAGAGATCAAATAGGATACGAGAATTGCGTTGTAATATTTGATATATTCTATTAATAGTATTATTTTCTATATCTTAAATAGGGAAATGATAATGTCAAAACTGTTTTTGTTAATGCCAAAATTCTAGTGCACAAAAAGCTTGTACCATGTGCAATGTACAAGACTTTTATGTATTGGATTTTTGGCACCAACAAAAATAGTTTTGGCATTATCACTACCCCTTAAATATCTGCAGGTTTTATCTTTTTGATATGCAATGTAAATGTCTGTTTTTAGGCCTTATCAGGTCCGGCCTGTTTGCTAGAGCTGAAGTATGCATACAAAGATACAATTGAAGTTCCAAAGTGTCGATGCCATTTGAAAAGGAGAAATTTTTCAATGTCGGGTGGCTACTATGTAGTGCCTGCTCAGTGCATTCGGATTGTCCAAAACACTTTTAGACGACCCTGATAAGCCTAGCGAGCACCACGTCAGCCGTACCCATCTGGCACTGAAAAATTTCTCCTCGAAAAGAGCTGGATATGATAAATTGATTATGGTAAGAAGATAAGGTGTACAAATAAATCTTGTAGTGGACACATGGGGCCCATCTCTACGGTTCTCTCTGTAAAACATGATGCTTGAGAAGGTAAGGGTTTGAGGAAGCAGTATGAGAAATCAATTTAAGTGTTTATCTTTTATGATATCGCATTCTAAAATTTAACGGAGGTCAAATATGTCAACTTTAAAGTAACTCGAGAGTTTGTCCGATTGTTAATTTTAAAATGTCAGAATTAATTGAGGTTTGCAAACTGGTGTGGTTATAAGAAGAAGGAAAAAACATGAGGCGTGAGATAAGTTGCCACAAATCTTATACTATAATAACATGCATGGGACCCTGCGGACACAGCATCTTCAATGGGTGTCCAGAGACAGCTGTAGTGATGGGGGGGAAAGCTCCTATCTTCAGTTACTCCACTCACATGATCTACTCTCTCTCTCTCTCTCTCTCTCTCTCTCTCTCTCTGCTTGGTTTTGATTCTTTTGAACATTACTTTGCTTCCGTCCACTTAACTTTCTGGCACCACATACAAAAAATGGCAGCTACTCCTTGCCTAGCTAGCTTTGTAAAGGGAAAACTATTTATGACTAGCTACTAAGGACCAACCAAAATATGGTAAAGTATGCATTTTAAAAAAAAAACTCCTATATATATATATATATATGTGGTAAAGTACCTTTTTTGCCCTTCTTTTTTTGAATTGGGCAAAACCATGCACACCAGCAAACTAAAGCAAAAGAGTTTTGGGCCATCTCAATTGTGTTGTTATATGACACAAAAGTATAAAAAGTGGGATCTAAATGAGTGTGTTATATGAGAAAAAATTTATATTAAGTTAGTGAATGGGAGAGAGTTCTAGTGATGTTAGATCGAGTGAAGTTAAAAGTACAAATATACTAAGGAAACTCCAAAACCAATATGTAGGAAGTCAAAAACAAAACAAAATCGGCTAAAACACGCGTTGACTGTCTGGACAGACTTGACCACCGTCCGAACAAAATATACAAAGAGCGAGGATCAAAACTAGATATATAATATGATTGTACGGACCGTTTGGTAAACTGTCTTGGTCCCGTCTAGACAGAATTTTCAGACAGCTTTGAAACAACTCCGAATAGCTTCGAAATTGAGCCAAAACACTTCAGAGCTGTCGGAAGTCTTCAGCTGTTGATTTGAAATGTGTCAAGCAATGATGGAGCCAAGGGGATCTAGTAGAGGGGGCCGCCACGACAAGAATTTTAAAAAATACAATTATTATATGTAAAAAAAATTATCTCCAATTTATATAGACTTGCCACCGCTAGATTTTTTTTCTTAGTTTTTGTTATACACTAATTCTTAATCCTCTTTTATTTTTTCAAAAAAGGAGACCAAAAAAAAATTCCAAAAGTAAAGTCAATGGGAAAAAGTGAAATTATATAAATGATGACATGAAAGAATATTGGGTACAATTCAAGCTGCTTCATTTTAGTAGATAGATTAAATTAAAGTAGTCTTTATTTGTACTTTATGTGCAAATGACTATTAAAGTGAGTTTTTTTTTTTTTTAGTACAAATTTCGCAACTGTTAAAGTAAAATATTGGCTCGTACCTAGAGTCAAGATACATGTAAGGTGACCCGAACATGCGATTACGAAAAGTGAGCCATAAAAGGGTGTAAATTGCTACCTCGATAAAAATGAAAAAGGGGGTCGTGCCATAAAAGGGTGCAAATTGCAACTTTGATAAAATGATAGAATTGATTATCATTCTTCGAGGGGCCAATATATCATTTGCCGTACATGTTCGGGTTTGGGTGTGGATGTGGAGAGGAGATGTGGACCGTGTAGAATTGCTTGGGTGTCAGGTTAAACTTGATCTGTTCCAACCCAGTGACTCAGTGAGACACTCCAGACAGGTCGGTGCCGAGGCAACGCTAATTGACATGGCTCGTCCATGTAGTGCCTTGGATTTGTATTATGTACTTCATATCTAGTGTAAAATGATATCTTCTATTGATTGACAAAAAGAAAAACCGGTCTCTCATTTTGCAATATATTAAACTTAGAGAAAAGAAGAGTAGACTACGGCTTTATCCGCTCAAGAAAATTTGAGAGGAATCTAAATAAAAAGTAAGCGTATTAATTTGTTTGGTTAATTTTTTTGATCTTGTTAATGTATTGCCCTCGTATGAATGATTTCCTTGTTAAATTTCTTGGAGGTTCCAACCTAAAATTAATTGGCTCTATATAGGTGGAATAGCCTCTAGATTTTATTAACTGAACTTGAATGGCTTAAATGAACGATGTGTGACAAGTCTAACACTCCCCCTCACAAATAACCCGAATACACATTTGGTGACAGACTAGGAGTTGAGCAATTTGGAGTATCTTTTAGCTGCCAGAGTAGACGGAAGCTCCCCACTTGCCATCAGTGGGGCTATACAAAAATCCCAAAATCATATTGGCCCCTCTGAATCCTGTGAAGAAGATAATGAGCTCTATTTATCACAAAGAAACTACCACAATACAGGCTGATTACAAAGCCATGGAAAGATGAAGAAACACCTGCGTTTTACAGTTGGGAAGAAGCATGTAATAAAAGCAAATAAATGTAGGAGTTTCTTACATACTTTCTATATGGTTTGGCTTAGTAATTTTATTGGACTATTATCTAGTCTTTATTTAAAACAAAATTGCTCTGCATCAAATTTTTGTAGATTACTAATTTATCTCGATGATAGAAATAAAAAAACTTAGAGAAATGAACCAAAATTGGAAAAATAAAATAGAAAAGACAACAATCTAAAGAATCTGTTTGTTTCGGATATTTTTTGCTTTAGCAAATTTTATACATTTTAGATTTATGAAGACGAACCAATAATTCTTAAAAAAATTAACAAAAAAATTTTTTTATACATTATTTGTCGTTATTTAATTTTTTAGGCAAAAATAATTAACTCAAAACCAATAAAATGCAAAAATTAAATAACGACAAAAAATAATCCAAAATGATTATTAAGCCAAATCACCCTGAGCTACTTTTTCTTACCTTTATCATCTAGTAAAATCATTTCATTTACATAAGCTCAACTTAAAAGAGATCGAGTTTGAACGGAATATAAAAAATTAACGAACAAACACCTCTCTAACTAATAACACCACGTAAAATCATGATAGTGCACTAATGATGTCTACGGTCTAGACTCTAGACGCCTTAAGCTCGTAGCAACTACACTATTTGTTGACCGTATTTGAGCATCAATTTGGATTATATTGAAGAAGACCCCCTATACGGTGTTTGTTTAGAATATTTACCACCAGATTTAAACCTCCAGAGGATAATATATATATACATATATATATATAGCGGTTCTGGGGACCCTTAAAAAAATCCTCCAAATCTTAATCTCATAGTTTCCTATCAAATTTTGATGATCCGAATCGCTTAATGTGTTCAAAATGTGATTTTAAGGATGCTTGCGTGAAATTGGCAAAAAAAATAACTAGGAAGGACTTGATTTGAGTAGTTTTTTATTGAACCGTTCAATAAAGTTCAATAAAAAACTGTTCGGATGAAGCCCTTCCCAGTCTTTTTTTTTGCTGATATCTTGCGGGTATCCTTAAAATCATGTTTTGATTATAATGAGCGGCTCGGATCATCAAAATTTGATCGGGAACTTGGGGGAGGGGGTTTTAGAGGTTTTTTTAAGTGTTCCCCAGAACCGCCCCGATATATATATATATATATATATACACACACACTATGTTGTAAATATGCGTACTATGTGTGATGTGGTTTGATTAATCCAATCAATCACATTTAATCTCCTCATGAGACTACAAGATTAAAAAAAAAAAAAATTCTTATATTGCAACAAATACACATTCCTACAATAAAGCAAGTCAAATTGAAAACCAGAAGTTCTTGAGTATAATTAGATCCGAATTATGTCGTACTTGAGCAGGTTCCAGCATGATCCCTCGAGGGGTATGTTTTTGGAGACGGCTTCTCTCTAGTTGGACTGCATAGAGTCCCTGTAATTGCATTATAGTCGTTCATCTTTACATTTAACGGTCCAAATTTTTTAAAAAAATTCCGAAAATGTTTTTTTTAATCTTGACCGTTAAAAGCATTATCTGACGGTTGAAATCACTTGGACTACAGACAAACCAAATTCTATGTTTTTCCTGTCAAGTATTAGAACGTTGGTGATTAACTTTTGCAACACAAATTATTCATCCAAAATCACAAGTTGTTCAAACTAGTGAATAGTTATTCATTAGAGATGCTATATACACTACACCAAACCACTACACCATCAATTATATTTTTTGTGGAGCCCACTCTGGATTTCACCAAAATGCAAAAAAAAATAACCAAAAATTATAAAATAATGTTTTTATAAGGCCCTGTAAAAAAATCAGCTCTAAAGAATATCGGTAAATATTATTTCTGGGTTCATATGTCCGAAACTACGCAGTTAAGCATTTTCGCTCCTACAAATCTAAAAATAATACTTACCGATACCTATTAAAGCTGATTTTTTACAAAGCCCCCTAAAATATTATTTTAAAATTTATGGATATTTTCCTGTATTTTTTGTAGAACCCTAAATGAGCCCCATAAAAAATATAATGGGTGGTGTAGTAGTTTAGTGCAGTGTAGCTAGACTTATTGCTCTATCATAGGTCGCATATTTGACAAATGGCATAGCAAATAAAACTGATTTCGCTATGAAAGTCTATGGACACAGCAAAATTATGCACAGATTGTATTGTGGGACCCATAAATGGTTCCACACATTTATGGATATTTTCCTGTATTTTTTGTAGAACCCTAAATGAGTCCCATAAAAAATATAATGGGTGGTGTAGTAGTTTAGTGCAGTGTAGCTAGACTTATTGCTCTATCATAGGTCATAGGTCGCATATTTGACAAATGGCATAGCAAATAAAACTGATTTTGCTATGAAAGTCTATGGACACAGCAAAATTATGCACAGATTGTATTGTGGAACTCATAAATGGTTCCACACAAATAACTCGAGTCATTCATTATGTTTAAAATATTTTTTCAAGGGCCCCCAAGAAAAATCAGTTCAATCCGATATATATAAGTACTTGATCTAATCGTCTAACTTTTCATAATCAAAAAACCTGAAAGAAAAGTTAGATGATTAGATCAAGTACGTATAGGTATCAAATTGAGCTGATTTTTCGCAAAGACCCTTGAAAAAATATTTTAAATAAAATGAACGGCTCAAATCATTTGTACGAAACCCATAATGCAATCTGTGCGTGATCTGTGCACAGTTTTGTTGAGCCACTAGCAAGGTTCGATGGATGATGTGTACCCGCATTCAAATTGAGAAGTAAAAGACTATGGACTCCGACTAAATGGGGATTGATTGTGAACATATTGGCATGCGAGATCCACTCCAGATCTCGTACGTATAATCCAAATCATTCAATAATTTAAAAGAAAATGAGTGGGCTCGCGAAAACCAGCTCAATCTAATATGTGTTTATATTCGATTCAATCTTTCTTAATGGATCAAGTACCTACGCATATAGAATTAAACTAATTTTTCACGAATCCACTCAATTTTCTTTTAAATTATAGAACGGCTCAAATCTTCCATGTGAAATCCAAAATGAATCCCGCATGACGGTCAATGCACCGTCAATGTCGGTAGCATGGTTGATTATGAAGAGATTTGTAATACAAAACTAAAAACGATAAGATGGTTATTTGCTACTAGATTTGTTAATCGTTAAGAACATCTTATGTAATTGGTCTTCCATTTACGTTCTTCACAAAAAAAAAAAATGGAGTTTTTAAATATTTCATCTCACATAAGTATTCATCCAGTATTATTTGAACAATTATGTTTTCATAAGTATTGGAGATCTCACACAAGTATTCATCCGGTATTATTTGAACAATTATGTTTTCATAAGTATTGGAGAGCGAAGTTCTTTTCAAGTCAAGGATCGCTGATTTTTCTTACGATCCAGACCTCGTGCGAAAGTTCACGTTTTTGGATCAAATTTCGATGATCTGAACCGTTCAATATGTTTAAAATGTATTTTTCATAGTACTTGTGATAAATCGACAAAAAAATATTACCGAAAAAGGCTTGATCTGAGCAGCTTTTCATAAAAACTTAGTTTATGAAAAAATATTCAGATCAAGGTTATCCCGGTCATATTTTTTGCCGATTTCTTGCAAGTACCCTTAAAAACACGTTTTGTACATATTGAACGATTCGGATTGTCGAAATTCAATCGGGAACAACGAGGTCCAAACTGTTAAAAAATCAGGAATGCTTGACTTGAAAAGTTATTTTCGAGTGCGTTTATACATGCAATAAAAAGCATGTAATTTTTTTAAGGAAAATGCTACTTGCACAACGAGCACAACACACAACCGCTGACACCATCACAGAAATGACGTCGTTTTGATATATATACCGTTGGATTTAGGATTAAATCCAACGGCTCACAAAAGTATCCCGCACCACAACTCCATCCGGGATCCCTCAGGGGATCCGGATTGTATATATGTATATATATATATATATATATATATATATATATATATAACAAAAAGAAAAAACCAGCGTTGCAAACCCCCCCGCGTCACGGTCTCATGGCACCGCCGCTCCAAACCAGAAGCCCAACACGAATCCTCCTCCGAGGAAGAAGAAGACGACTCAAGATCAGAAGAAGAAGGACAAGAGCAACATAAAGAAAACACTTCCTCGCATCGTATCCTTCTCCGCCCTGAAGTCGATCAGGACCTTGAAGATCACAATCTTGTCGTCCTCGCTCCACAGCCGCTGTAACAGCTACTTCCCCGCGTCCCCGCCGCCGCTCTTGTTCGGTGTCATTTCGTTGTTGTTATTCATCGTAGCAGCCACATCCTTCTCGTTGTGCTTCTTCTTTTTCGTCCTCTTCAATCTACTCTCGATCCCCGCCATTTTTGTCCGCCGCCGGCAATTTAATGGAGGCGTTTGAAGTGCGATCGGATCTGGTCTTCTTCATCAAAGGAGGACTTGTGTTGGGCTTCTAGTTCGGGTTGGCGATTCGGTGCCATGACAAAGACAGAGGAGAGGGTGGGGGGTTGTGTGTGCCATGACTGAGAGTTAGAGACAGAGGGGGGAGGGGGGCGGTGGTTTTTCTTTAATTTCAAAACGACATTGTTTCCGTGATGACATCAGCGGTTGTGTGTTATGCTCGTTGTGTAAGTAGCATTTTCTTTTTTTAATCTTGACAACATTGATTATCCTTTCCTTTTTCAAATACAAAAACCATTGCCACACTCTACTTTCAAACAGAAACATAATTTCAACCAATGCCATAATTACTAGGTTAAAACAAATAATCTCAAATGTAACAAAAAAAATCTTAAGAAATTGATCTCTCTTTTGACTCAGTGAGTTATGTTACGGCACAACCGTGCCGCGAAAAACCAAGTCGCGACTGGTCGTTGTCAAACTCGAACAAGAACCCTTGTTGCATCAAGTTGCCGATCACGGAGAACCCCGACGTCGATCCAACGGGTTGTAACGCCAAGCACTTAACGCCGTCAGCAGTGTCAATAAAGTAATTCCTCGGAGGCGGAGCGAACACCGAGCCACCAACGAGTCCAAAACTCACCCTGGGTAAACTCGGCCTCGACACGCCCGACACGTTGACACAGAGATCAAACCCCAGAGTCGGCTCATCTGGCCTCGGTAACTTAACGCGCCGTTTAAAAGCCGTTAAGATCTTCTCGTACCCCGGGTCGGCTAAAAACGTCAGGGTCGTGCCCGAGTCCACCACGGTCCCTCCGTTACCGTACTTATCAACGGCCCAAACCGAAGGACTAATGCGTAATTTCACTCCGCCAACATAAACACTCTCGATGGCAACATAGTAAAATGTCGGCGAAAGAGGGTTGATTAGCAACGGCGTGTACCTCATCGTCGATTCACCGGCTCCGGAGACATTGCCGCCGCCGAACACGAGGTAACTCGTCGGAGTAGGAGAGAGGGTGTAGTCCATCAGGCAGTAGGAGAACTTGTTGCCGAAGCGGGGGCCCAGTTGGGAGGGCAAGGAAATGGGCCCGCGACCCAGGCCCATGACTCCGTGGGCCCCGTTGAAGCTTGCGCCGGAGACGTTAAACGCACATCCGAACGATAACCCTTCGTGGTTTATTTGAATTCCGGAGGTGGTGTTAAACGCCGTCGTTTCTTGGGCGAAGAATCCGGCAGTGGTCGAGCCATCGGCGTAGGAGTAGCGGTAGCGACAGGGCGAGTGGCGGCGGGTGCGGGGGCAGCGAGTGTGACTCGGGTGGGGGACGAGTTGACACGCCGAGTCGAAACAGTGGTGGGGGGAGAAGGAGGAGGAGAGGCGGGGGAAGAAGCTGGATGAGCTAGGCGGCGCGTGGGTGCAATTGCGGTGGCATGGGGAGCAGGTGACCCAGACGAGGTCGGAGCCGGTGTCGGCGACGAGGAGGAGGGGTTGGGGAGGGGAACCGAGGAGGAGGTGGATGAAGTATTGGCCGGAGCCGGTAGAGGCGCCGGAGTTGAGGGGGAGAGTGGGGGTGGTTTTGGTGGTGTTGCGGTGCTGGTGGTTGTGGTGGTATTGGTGGTGGTGGTGATGGTGGTGGAGGGTGGAGAGGCGGAGGGAGTCGGAGGAGAGGGATTGGGAGGGGGAGGGGAGAGGGGTGCGGTGGAGTAATGGGAGTTTGAGGTAATCGGGGGTGGAGTGAGTGAATGTGAGGAGGAGGAGCAGGAGGAGGAGAGAGAGGAGAGGGAGGACAGGGAGAGGAGGGGAGAGTGGTATCATTGTATGGTTGGGGAAGTAGAGAGAGTGAAGTACTGAATATGGAGAGAGAGAGAGAGAGAGAGAGAGAGAGCGAGCGAGCGAGCGACGGCAGTATAGGAAATGAATTTTGCAATATAATGTACGTTCTTATAAATGGACAATTTCGTGCGTAATTTTAAGCCTTAAATGACAAATCATGAAGTGCAACTATAAATGAACAAATGAGTGAAAAAACATTACACATTTTCAATGTAGCTACTGTACAAGTTTTGTTTCTTTCTACAGAAAATATTTATGCCATTTTAAGAAAATGATTTTGGTTTAGATCAATTTGTTATGACCAAAGAAATCAAAATTATTTCAGAAAAACTAGAATAATTAAACAACTCTAGAGAAAAAAGAAAATATATATATATATATATGTTAAACCTATCTACAATTTAGCTTTTTATGGGGTAAGTTATTCATTATTTTGCCTAACGGACCATCTTTTAAGAACGGAGATTGTAAATAAAATAAATTGAATATTTTTAAGCTCGATTAGTTTGCAAACTTAGCTTGAAACAATCTCTTATTCAACTCGATCAACTCGTACATCAGAATTACTCATCACCTTAGAACTGTCGCTTTGCATAATGTGTATTTTCTACTCAATGCATTATGATGTATTGGAATCCAAAAAAAAAAACCCAACGTCATGGACTTGAATAATACATATATGTATGTTTACCCTCTCCGTTCTAAAGAGTTTGACACTTTTACTATTTTTGCCCTATGAAAAGTTATCTGTATTTTTTAATTCGCACTATTTCTTTATAAGCAATATAAGTCTTGTATTTGTTTAGGTCTATTAAGCAAAGTTTTACCAATCACAAAAAACATTATGAATTAAAAAATATATGCAATTCAAACTCGGCATGCAATCCCAAAAATGTAATACTCCCTCCGTCCGGATTTAATAATTTTTTTTGGGAATTCATGTCATTTTTCAATCGATTATATCTTAAAATTTATAATATTTTATGTAATTTTGAAAACATTGTTTTATAGAATTAATTGAGATCTATCAAACAAAACCTATATTAGATATAAAATTTATTACCAATTTAAAAATATAACTTATTTTTTATCCGATTATAATTGAACGATGAACTATTAAATTCAGACGGAAGAAATAGTATGAGAGCAGAGAACTCTATAGTACTTAGAGCATCCACAGTGGAATAACCAAAAGTCAATAATCAAAAGTTGCCACATCATCTTTTGATTATGCATTTAAGGGGTTGCTGAAGTTAGCAATTTAGAGATTCACAATGGTATAATCAAATTTGAATAACCAAAACTTGCCACATCACATTCGATTTACAAAAATTTAAAAATTGTAAACATAAAAAATAATTTTTTAAAAGTAGGTTTCAAACTAATAAAAACAGGTTATTAGAAAAAGAGAAAATAGTTTTTTGAAAATTTTGATTAAAAAAAAAACAATTTTCGGGAAAAAAGTTAGAAAAAACAAACTTTGAATAAAAAAAATAGTTTTTGAAAAAATAACAGTTCTTGAAAAAAAAATTAATAAAAAAACTGTTTTTGCAAAAAAAAAAAGTTTTCGCAAAAAAAAAAAAAACAGTTTTGAAAAAAACAGTTTTTGCAAAAAAAAATAAAAACTTTTTTTAAAAGTATTTTTCTCAGAAATATGTTGAAAATGGAAGAGATATAATGTTTTGTGTAATGATAGTGTATTTGATTGAGAAAATATGGGGACAACTAAATTTGATTATTGGCAAAAAATTGCTAATTTTGATTATCCAATGATCAAAATTTGATGAGTTGCTAAGAGGTTGTTAAATCTGATTATTCCACTGTGAGCTCTTTTTTGAACAAATGTTGTTAATCTTAGCAATATTTTAGTTTTAATTATATCACTGTGAATGCTCTTAGAGGTTTTATACTATAGGATTGTAGTGCGGCGGCATCATCCTTTAGTACGGAGAGAATAGACTCGAAAATTAGAGGAAGAACCGTAGCCGTACGATTATGAAGATGTGGGAGATATTGGGGGCCGGGTAAATGAGAGGAGATGCTGTCGGGGCTCCTCGATGTCGGAGTAGTTAGGAGGATCCAATGATGTCCCAAAGAAAACACCGGAGTCCATAAATACTACTGTAGTAGTACTAGTATCTGATTCGTTTGGTTTGGTTCATTCGGTGCCTAATTTATCCAGCTGGCACTTTCGGAATGCCCAAAATTACATACTTACGCTTTGGGGTTGGGCGGACTCGTCTCAGATTTGAACCGGCGGTTTTTTTTGTTCTTATCAGTTTTCGTTGTTTGGCTTGCTCTGTAATTGGATTTTTTGTAGATGCCGTATGGCAGATATTAATGAACTGATTTGGTCTTTCAATTGAAAAAAAAAAATTTAGTTTCACAGTTCTAAAATGAAAATTGATTTTGGCACTTCATTTTAACTATTGACACTCCACTCTTTGTTTTGAACATGTCAGAAAACAAAACTAAAAGTGGAGTGCCATTAACTAAAAATGGAGTGCCAAAATTACATCCCTTTTAAAATAGCCCTCAAAAAATATTAAATTTAGCATCTGTGTTATGCCCTCTCTCCATCCCAATTTGGATAGTACCTTAGAAAAATATCTGTAATGTTTAAAATTAAATAAATTACCTTCTTCGTAATTTTTAAAAAATTTAACACCAAATTAAAGAAATTAATCAAGATCTTTAATTTAGTGTGAAGAAAATCTATAAATTATGTACAGAACTCCTTAATTTTTTTCGCGAGAAACTATAATTTTTGAACTGAGTGAGTATGTGTTTTCTTTCTGTTTATTGTTTCATTATTTTGGATGACTTTATTTAAATAAAAAAAAATTATCTAAACAAATGGCAAAACTAGAGTGTAGGGGGCCGAATCAGAGAGCCCTGCAGATCAGCAACCACGTTCGGCTAAGCATTTGCGGGATTGCACGTGGCGGGCCGGCACATGGTTGCATCTAGGAGTGGCAAATTGGACCCAAAGCAATTATTCAATCCAAATAAACCCTCTAAAAAATGGACCCAGCCTAACACATTTATTGGTTGGGTTAGAATGGGTCCAACCCATCTTACCCATTTATTAATTGGGTCTTAATTCGATCAACTAAAATGACCCAATAAGACATGAACATGACAAAAAAAAACCTTCATCTGATTCTCCTCCTTCTCTCGACCCCTCTCTCTCTCTCCATGTACGTCCTCCTCTCTCCTCCTCCTCCTCCTCCCTCCCTCCCCCTCCCTCCCTCCCTCCCTCTCTCTCTCTCTCTCATTCGCCTATGTGACTTGGTTAATTCCTTTGAATTATGAAATTCTAGCAAGATTTAACAAAGAACAGACAAACCAACCAAAATTAAGTTAGCGATAATTATTTGTTGCTCACAAATGAGTATGGGCAGAGCCAGAGTTCTTGTTCACTTGGGTCAAAATTCTCTATGAATTTTGCACACAGACGAGAGAGCCAGAGTTCATTACCACATTCGCAAATATTCTCCCTCTCTCGTCTGTGTTTCGTTCAGACTCTAGATAACAATTTTGTTCAAACAAATCTTTGATTTTTTTAGCATTTATCAATTTTGTGTCAAACTTTTGTGACTTGTTGATTCGTCTAGACGAGAGAAATCAGAAAAGTAAAAAATTTTGATCAAAACTCATGATTTTTTTAATAAAGACGAAAAATAAGTCAAAAAGAAAACTTATTTTACTTTTTTTGTTTTTTTTTAAAAAAAATATGAGTTTCGATCAAAATTTTATACTTTTCTGATTCCTCTCGCTGAGACAAAACAATAAGTCACAAAAGTTTAACGCAAAACTAGCAAATGCAAAAAAAAAAAATTGAATAAAGACCAAAAAAAAAAAAAGGGTTACTATTTCACTTATGAAGCCAAATCCACCTAAGTGTACAGGGT
Organism: Rhododendron simsii; assembly: GCA_014282245.1. Lineage (NCBI taxonomy): Eukaryota > Viridiplantae > Streptophyta > Magnoliopsida > Ericales > Ericaceae > Rhododendron > Rhododendron simsii. The sequence goes on along the minus strand of CM024964.1, from coordinate 10,123,738 downwards.
AATTTGGTCATTTAAGTAGTAGAGGGATAGTATGTTAATTTTAGTGTACATGGATATTTTAGTCATTTAAATTTACAGGGGTAATATGGTCATTTTAGTGTACATTGATATTTTAGTCATTTTAAATTTTAATATATAGTAGTATGTAATTGGGCTAATGGTGGGTTGGGTTTGTTTTTAAATAAATAGGTCGGGCTGGGTATGGGTAACTAGACTCATAAGTAATGGGTCTAAATAGGTTATTGACCAATTAAAGAACCAACTCACTTATAACTTATCCAATTTGACTCAAATCTGTTCATTTGCCACCTCTAATTGCACCCTGTCACACCAAGCGATTAGGACATGCAACTAACGTAAAGTTACTTGAGAGTTAAGTCAGGAGATTCTATTTCTACATAGTAAAATCCAAGTAAATTACCTGCAGAGGAACTCAGTTCATACTAACCCAAGACATATGATGGATTTCTAATCTCAATCAAGGACTTACTATTCTTCGGATTTGCGTTATACATTCAGGGGTTGCCCTAGTGGTAAAGGCAAATGACTGACTTTGGAAGTACTCATTTTGGTCAGGGGTTCGAATCCCCACCGAGTGAGTACCCTGATAGTAAGTGGAGGGTTGTGACTGGTGTGACCGCGCTAGTTCCCTCGAGGTTTGGCTTGTGCAGTTTGATCCAATTGTGGCTCGGTTGTAGGGTTGTTCTTCAATTATAATAAATAAATAAAAAAAGAGTAACGTTCCGTTAGAGCATCTCCATTCCTTACTCAAATCTTGATTCAAACTCAAATTTAAGTAAAAATCATCAAAAACCCTCCTCTACTTCTTACTCAAACCTATACCAAATTTGAGTTTTACTCAAATCTTCTACCAAATTTGATGTGAAGCAAAGCTTTTACCCAAATTTGGAGGTGATCGTGAAACCCTTCATTGGGCTATGGTTTCCTGAATCTGACTGGATCCCCAACTTCACCAGCATTTCCTGCACTCCCTCCCTCCCTCCTTCTCTCTTTTCGCTTTTGGTGCTTTTTTCCTATTTTCTCTCTCTAGCTAGATATATGTGTGGATGTGGATCAAAAAAAGAAAGAAAGATATATGTGTGGATTTGTCTGAATTGTATAGTGTGGCTTCGTTTGGGGGAGAGGTGGGAATCCAACAAAAAAGAAGAGAGGAGAAGAGAGAGAGACCCCTAAGGCCTGGGATTTTGGTGAATGATTGAAATTTGACTAAAATATGAGTTCATGAGTGAAAACCTTCATACCAAATTAAACTTTTATCCAAATTGTTACTCAAACTTGAATAAAATTTTGAGTAAGGAAGGGAAATGGTCTTATGAGGTGCAATTCCGTTTTCTTTTCAATTTTTTTTTTAAAAAAAAATGTAATTTTAAGCTCAAATTAATAAAATAAAAAAAAATTTAAAATTTTTTATACCGCTTAAAAGATCTCAATGAGATTTATTAAATAAGATCTATATTTATAGAAAATTATTTGCATAAATATATAATTTTTAAATTTAAAATTATCTTCATTTTTTAAAAGTTCTTATTTTAAAAAATCGGAGCATATCTGATATGGCAATATGGGCGAGATATTTAATTTAATTTACTTTAATGGAGTGATGGGAATGAATGAAGGAGATGCTGTGGGGCCTCCACCTCCTCCTCGATTTCCGAGTAGTTAGGATCCAAACCCAATGATGTCCCTCCCAAGGACAGGATAGAATGCTCGTGACTCCTGTCCCATTTTACTTTTGGCTTGCTGCCTTTATCCAGCTGCCAATTGACGAAAAATGCTAAATGTAAAGAAAAGACCTTTAAAGTATATATAAAGAGTTTAGATGCAGTGTACAGTGAATCTGAGTTATTTATATACACTTTAAAGGTTTTTTTTTTGTCAATTTTCTTTGTCCCTAGCACTCCACATTTAAAAAAGGAAATGGATACTCTCCCAGGTCCTCATTTTTATGCTTTGTTTGGATGGAAATTTGAAATTTTTTTTCTCAACTCAAAAATCACTCATTTTCTTTATCTTCAATAAGTATTTTATTTTTTTCACTCATTATCTTAAAAACAAAACTCAAAAATTCTTAAAAACACATCCAAACACAGCGTTAATTACTCCAATACACGAGACAATTCAAATCGCGATTTTTTGACATTTTTTTACCTGCAAGATTAGGCCCAGTTCCGCAACGATAAATAAGTACTTATTTTTTAAGAAGACAATTTCAAGCTCAAAAATCATGTGTTTACACAAATAATTTTCCTATCAATATGAATCTTGTTTGATAGATTTTATTGAGATCTTTAATACGGTGTAAAAAAATTAAAAAATTATTTTCTATTTATATTATTTTTGAGTTTGAAAATATGAAATAAGTACTTATTTTTTAAGAAGGTGTTCTGGAACAGGGCCTTAGTCTCTTAACAATAAAAGATGAGAAAATCATCAATTTTCGACACCCAATTACAAAAGATAAGCGGTCGAAATTTGCCCTACGCAGTCCAATTTAAAATAAGGATCGAGGAGGATCTGAACCCTTTTCTGAATGCACAAAGAAAATATCTTCAATTCCATAGCTTTTTGAAATTAGTCTTCCAAATTTCTCAACATCTGTTTTCTGTTAATTGTTTCATTTTTCGGATGAATTTCGCAAATAAAAAGATTGATCCAAAAAAATGGCTAAATGCATGGGCGGAGGTACTATATGGTTACGTGAGTGACCCCACTGAGTTGTAAAATTTTCTTTGAATATTTATTATATATGTTCATTGCTATTCGATCTGCTACGTTTTCATATATATGGTGGTAATGGGGCGATGAACAAAAACACATGACATCCAAATGCAGATGAACATGATGATGTCAAAATCCCTAAAAAGATTTTCTAACAAATATCATCAAAACTTATTTTAGCGAACCAAACTGTTTATGATCTTTTTAGGCTAGACTTGGTAAAAACTCATTTAAGCACAACTCATTTGTTTAACAGAAATGCTACACATACAGGAAAAGTGCACAGATTTTGTGCACAGATTTTTTGTGGGGTCCACTACGGATTCCACACAAATAATCCGAGCCGTTCATTAAATGTAAAATATTTTTTCAAGGGCCTCCGCAAAAAATTAGCTTAATCCAACACCTATAAGTGCTCGATTCAATCATTTAACTTTTCATTATTCTGAAATTCGAATGAAAAGTTAAATGATTGAATAAAGCACCTATGAGTATCGGATTGAGCTGATTTTTTGCGGTGGCCCTTGAAAAAATGTTTTACATTTAATGAACGGTTCGGATTATTTTTGTGAGACCCGTAGTGGGTCCCACAAAAAATCTGTGCACAAAATCTGTGCACTTTTGCTGTGTGTGTAGCATTGCTGTTTGTTTAATAAATGGAGTTTGAGCTTTTTTTTGAAGCTTATCAATCAATCCAACCAAGATCGAGTGTAACCTAGCTCAAGATTGGCTAAATTACATTCGTGAACACAAGATTACTTATACTAATAAATTTTTATACTTGGAATAAATAAGGAGCCGTTCCACATTCTTAAAAAAAAAATATATATATATATATATATATATTAAAAAAAATGTAATTTCAATGTCAAAAATCATATATTTACGTAAATAATTTTTCTACCAATATAGATCTTGTTTAATAGATCTCATTGAGATCTTTTAAACAGTGAAAAAAATTAAAAAATTATTTTTTATTTTCGTTATATTTGAGTTTAAAATTACGTTCTTTTTTAAAAAGAAAGTTTTGGAAGAAAGCGGAAGGGGGCCTAAATCATCAGTTTAAATTATATTGCCCTTATTCTTTATCTGTGCAACTTTATATATTTGATGGTTGAAACTCATTAGTATTACTCTGTTTTTTTAAATTTGGCTCAAAGTTAAGCTTTTCCCCTTTTAGCCTTTTAGCAAAAAAAAATTACACACACTTTCAACACTAAAATCCAAAAAATAGAGTTTGGTTATTAAAAAAAAGAGTGTAGAAATCAATTACCTGAATATATCGAATTTAAGTTTTTGAGGTGTACCTCGAGCTTGGTCATGGGGAAAAATCATTCAATACCTCTGGGGCATGATAGGTAGATGCTCGAAACTCCATCATCACCACCGTATATACTACATACAGGAGGCGGGGGGGCTGCTGCCCCTCTTGCTGCTCCCCTTGCTGCTGCCCGGGGTTTCCGGGCCCACTCCGGTCTCGCTCCGATGATCGGAAACGTTCACTTTGTAGAGCTCGTCGAGTAGAACAACCATGTCAAAAATCAGCTTGATTGGATATCATTAAGTGCCTGATCGGAGCCCATATAACTCTCGGTCCATGGGTTACAATGGATTTGATCCAGTGTTTCGGATCCATTCTTTTTAAGATAAAAAGGTTCCGATCAAGTACTTAATGATATCTAATCAAGCTGATTTTTCTCATGGTTGTTCTACTCGACGAGCTCTACAAAGTGAACGTTTCCAATCATCGGAGCGAGACCGGAGTGGGCCCGGAAACCCCGGGCAGCAGCAAGGGGAGCAGCAAGGGGGGCAGCAGCCCCCCCGCCTCCCTACATATATCACCAAAAAAGAGAAGTGCTACCTCCATTAGAATTGTCTATACGACATCCACAGCCATGTGAGAACCAATCCAGGCAAAATACGTACACCTAGCAGTATACTCCATTATTCTGTACCAGTCTAGAGGTGAAATCAGTTTGGGCCGGTCAGTTTTTTGGGCCGGTTGAGACCAAACCGATCAGTTTGAGGAGGAAATGTTTAAGACCGATCCTGACCGGTCTAATTGGAGGACCAAAATCGGTTAGGGTCAGTTCGGTCCGGTTGGGAAATTTGATGTTTTCGGGGTTTTTCATGTTTGCTCAAAACAATTTGGTCCATCAAAAAAAAAATTTGGGCCACAACCAAAAATAAGGGAAAATGACGGCTAAGGACGTGTTTTGATACGAGTAATTTATATCCACCAAGGACATTTTCAGCATTAACAAAACATGTGTTCTTAACTTGTCCTTAGCGGGTATTAATTATCAAAACACGTTCTGAACCGTCATTTTCCCAAAAATAAACAATAAGCGTAGTTTACATTCTTTTATTTTTTTGGGTTTCAGAGTCTCCATTCCAAATACCCAAACATTGATATAACAAATGGACTTATGCCCAATACTCAGATATATCTTGGGTCTTAAATCCAGACCAAAGTTTACAATCTCAACTAGTTAAAACGTTTCGGTTCTGTTTATCCTTTCAGTTCGGTTTGGTCCCGATCGATTTAACGTTTTCGGTCCGGTTCGGGAGAAATTTCAGGTATGAGGTAACCAAGACCGAACCGAAAATTTTATTTTTCCCCCTTCCAAAACCGAAATGGGCTGAAACCGACCGAAAACTGAAATTTCTGATCAGTTTTTTTTTTTTTTCAGTCGGGGCTGATCCATTGGTTACATTTTCACCCTAGTACGTAAAACATCTCTCTTCAAAAACACCAACTCCAGAAAAGTTTAATTTGATCTTGCAATTAATTACAGATGGAGAATATAAATCCACAATGTAGAAGTTAGACCTTGACAGGTAGAAGAGAGTGGATTATATTTCTACCATCAATCAGATTGAACAGTATTGCCTAATTAGGTTGATCAGTATTTGTTTTGTTAAGAAGAGAGTAATTGGAATCATTTTGGTGGTACCAGCACCCTTGTTGACCTAAATGCAACCGATGGTGTTGAACAAACACGTCCTGAGTGAGTGAGTTCGAGGAAAGAATAGTTGTGGGAAAGAAAAGGAATCTATACAAGTTGGGAGGTTAGTCAAATGAATTAGAATCTTAAGTCGATACAATTATATTTGAGTGTGACATTTATATTTGATAAGATATGAATATTGTAGTCGCTTTATATAAATTTTTTTTTTCCTCTTTTCACCTCGATTGTACTTTGTACTTGTAGTGGGCCGAATGGCGGGTTGGCCTTTTGGGCTGTTTGTGGGCTGGCTGAGGTGTCGGGTTGGATATTGGAGGATCTCGTGTGGCTAGGTTGATGACACGTAAGGGCATCCAGCCACGTGCACCACTCTTGATTCGGTCACGAGCCGTATGAGAGCGTGTCACACGACAATCATCATGCATGACATCAGTTCATAGGGAGGTAGTCCTTACTCGTTGTAGCTCTGTAAATTCCTACCTTCAACTAAGACTTACGGAGCCATCAAAGTGCCTTCTCTGACCGGGTATTAACATGTTTCCCTATTTTGTGTTAACTAGGTTGGGAAGAAGGATCTCAATCCAGATGCAACCCAAGAGATTCAACAGAGGAGATCGATCCAACTAGAATACCACCCCACAGTACTCAAGTTTCAGACGTGGCTAGCTCTCGACTCTTTGCCCATTTATAGGTTATCTTATAAGACCTGCTGAAAACTTTCCTTTAACAATTGAGTAACACTTTTTAAAAATATCATAATTTCCTAACAACTCGTTTAGAATATAGTAATAATATATACTATCATTTTTAAGTAGTACACAGAAACATCTTGAACCCGCGAAACAGTCACCTTATTTAGTAGGGTATGCATGATACAGGTAAATAAAAGTCACCTTTTTTTTGTTTATCTTGAGTTACTTTAAAATAATGGAGTATGTAGGATAATTCATGTTTTTTTTTTTTTTTTTGATTTAACTGGCATAGATAAAGCAGAAATTAAAACATACGTCTAGGGAGCTTACCTCCCCTTACATTATCAAGAAAAACCTGATTTATACAATTCGGAATCGACTGAATAACAATAAGGATGATTTATGTTAGGAAAAGTCTTCAATACATACCATATGCACCTATTATGTGATTCATATTGTTCCACCTCATAAAAAATTTCTAGCAGGACTAGTCATTCATGACATTTTATTTTGTATCGTAACTTTTTTACTAAAAATTCATAACTATTCATCAATATGATTCGCAATTTTTTAGCAATAGATTCAAAACATTTTAGAAATCGTAACATTTTGGTGTGTTTCAATGAGGGTACATATAATACACACCCAAATAAATGGCGTATATTGTAGCACTTCCATTCATGTTAACTCTTTACAATGGAAGATATTTAGAAGAATAAAAAAAAGCAAACGGTGACCTAGTAAATGGGGGCAGGTATCATCTTGGGATGTTCTCTTCACACCCTTAGGCGTTGACTCAACCACCCTCTAAAAATAAAAGAAGCCAAAATGACACTTGTTGACATTTTCCAAGTACAGCAGACCATATAGTGACTTCCGCTATCCGGATTATATATGACATTACAACTTCACTAGTTGGCAAAATGAGAATGAGAAAAATAAAAAGTGTTTTTCGTTTTTCATTAGGTCACATGTTCCAATTTTAAGGAGGTAAAATATTTTAAATCTTGGGACAATTGAAGGGTTTGTCCGGTCATTAACTTCGACGCCGCGGAATTAGTCGAGATACGCGCAAGCTGGCCTGATATCTGGGTATAAAAAAAAATAAAAAATCACTAGTTGATCCATGTTCTGTACCCAAGGTGTTGATTTTTCACTGTTATCTGCCCCTTAAATTTATGTGGAGGAAGACTTTGCTAATGAGATGACAAAGCCATGCCTATCAAAACCACCGTCAAATTTATTTTATACTGTACGTTTTTGGGGAAAAAAAAACCTATTCAATGAGTGCTTTAAAATTCGTATTTTGAGATTTGTGCTGATCATACGTTGAGGGAAGTATGGTAATTTGCACAACGAAAATGAAAACTTTCGATAACGGACAATCTCATTCTCTGATCAAACTGCAGTAGTAAAAAGTTAATTTTGGTTAAGATTACAGGGAAGTTACTTGTGAGTTCCAAATGTGTAACACACGAGACATTGCTGAATGGTTGAACAGTTGAGATTACGCACAGCACCATACGCTTCAGATCTTTGATTGCCAAGATCAACGGTCCAGATGTACACAGCGTGGTGCACACAGCATCCCCCGTGGGAAAGGAACCATGTCCTCTCATGAACGAAAATGTTCGAATATGTGACCCGACATTTTCATGGATACTTTTCATGTAACATACCAAACAACTCTCGTGAACTCAATTTTTTGGTGAACTATTACGAATATCACACATTTTCAGTCGCAAAAAATCTCAAGATCCAATGTTTTAAGGCCAATTATTGGATATTCCCAGAGTAAGTCAATTGTTATTTGGTAGTTCTGGAGTGTCGCAGTACTCTCCTCAAATAAAATATCGTCACCACACAATGTGGATTAACCACCCAAGAAAAGTGAATGATAATGACCCTACCACATAATTTGTTGGTACATAAATAGTTAGGAGTGACCACGCAGGCAACGCCACATGATACTCTGGATACATTGAATAATTACTCCATGTTTAGTGTTTCTCACATGATTATACGCCTTAAAATGTAGGAGTATCTAATCTAAACAGAGGTACACCAGAAATTGAGTGCAACCTCCCCCAGGAGAGAATATTGCAACCTTAACAGGTATCTGCCAAAGTCTTTTTTTATTAAGCGGCAAAATGGCCATTTAAGAAAACCTAGAAAGTCTTCTCTATTCCTAACATCTAACTGCTACCAGCAAATTAAGACCGACCCAATCTGAAACTATATACATACAGTCATATTGATTTTCAGTTCCTAAACTTATTATACTAACTCTTTCTCAAAATGGTCCGGCCAACCCTGGTACACGCCGGCGACCGTCAAATGGGTTTCATTCCATTGATATCAATTGGGCTGTTCATCTCAATCTCAGCTCTTGTGGCTTTATGTGCAAAACATGCAAAAAGAGTCTCAAGAACTCATTCCAATGTGTCCTTGAATGACTCAAAGTTCGCACCCAATCCCCCTTTGAGGTCACCAGAACTCATGGCTACAATCAGTAACAAGGCTATTCCATTCGTTATCCAACACCGGAAAGTGGAGGCGGAGGCAGAGGTGGAGGAAGACAAGTTTGTGCCCAAGTCCCCTTTGAGGTCACCAAGGCAGCTCATGAATGCAATCGGTAACAAGGCTATTCCATTCATCGTAAACCAGCGGAAAACAGAGTTGGAGGCGGAGACTGGTGGCAGGAAAGTGGCGGAGGAAGGGTTCGGGGAAGGCGGCTTGTGGCAGAAGGCAATCCTGATGGGGGAGAAATGCCAGCCGCTGGAATTTTCCGGTGTGATTTATTATGATTGTTACGGGAATAAGATTTCCGAGCTGCCGCCAAGATCCCCCAGGGCTAGTCCGTTGTCCACTTTTTCTTTTCCGGTGACAAGAGATGGAAACTAGCTAGTTGCACTTGTTTTTTAATGTAGAAAATGGTTCGAACTTTGAAACAACAGGATCTAGTGGGGGTATACGAGTGAGTGGTTTTATGTTGGTTGCAACACTACAGCTAGGACAAGAGCTTTGCTATTTCATATTGATCTTGGAATGAAATGGCTTTGCTATTTTTTATGTGGGTATGCATGGCTAATGACCCGCAAACGAGTTTTCATATATGAAACTTATTGCTCTATCTCCTTTACAGTGCAGTATGTGTAGCCCTCACAGTTAATGTGGGAAAATTTGAGTGTTTGTGTGCAAGTGTTTTTGGCTATAGACTTATTGCTCAATCCCCTTTAGACACATACAATTTGCCACTAAATAGTACTCCTACTCCACAAAGACAAGGCACCCGAGATGAGATATCCCTCTTTTCACACAAGTACTTGGGAAGCTTGGAGAACAAAACTGCATTTGAAAAAGATCACAAAAACCATCTTTTTTTTCCTCTTTACATCTTCCATGGTTCACAAATTTTGAAGTACATGATCGGTACCATAGTATCGCATATAAACAAAGAACGATGCAGAAACTCTAACCAGGAAACTGTAACCAGGCACCGTGATGACCAAGAAGCATAGAAGATCTATGGTGTATCCCTTGACAAAACAGTTTGTCAAGTGATTTCTCAGCAATTCTTCACTGTAAACATAAAAAAAAGCATTAAGGTTGGTCCTCCCATTTCCACCTTCGTCGAACCTCCTCAAGAACTTTCGCACGGGCTTGGCTTTTCCTAGCTTCATCCTCAATCCAAGATCTGCATCCATGACATCCATTTGTAAGAACTAGGTCCTCTCAGAGTTCTATGATGAAACTAGAAACAATATTTTTGACCCCATTTACGAAAATAACAAATGCAATTCAAATACAAAAGATATAAAACAATAGCAAATTACAGGTAAAAACAATATTAGAAGTGCCACAAATTTGCATGCAGCAACAAAAATGCCCACAATAGAAAACAGAAGCATCTGTGTCCCCCTGATGTTTTCATTTGGCTAGGAAGCAATAAAAGAAGAAAGAAGGGTTACTTTATTGAACAAAAGTACACCCTTACTGATAGTTTGAGCCATGGTTGGCCAGTGCTAGGTAGAACTTGTAGTGCTTAAGCCTAATATCTAAGTTCCTACAAGTAGTTGGGCCTTCCACATTAACGACAAGGGTAAATAATTCTTTCATTCCAGGAAGAGAATACATTTTTAGTTTTTTGCACCATAAAAGGAAGTAGCGAAGGGGGCAGTAATTTGAACAGACCGGGGGCAACCATTGGATCATGCCAATATGCAAAAACGCTGCAGAAGGTCGTCCTCGAGTAAGAGTAACCCAAATCACCCTGCACATTCTGCCCCAAACATTCTAGTGAAAGGAGGCATCTACATAATTTCAGTCCTCTATGCTTGAACATTATTATTTTTCCTATATTATCAGCAGTGGGATTAGTAGGTCTCTCGAACCTTTGCAGAAGGCGCGTCTTTTCCAATATGACATGATCCAGAAACTTTCAGCAAAAAGGAAGAGAAATTAGACTTTGAGAACATGACATTAGTTTCGGAGTAATTCAAAAAACATGACACTTTAAATGGATATTTTCTCTTTTTCAAGAAAACACAATGGTATAAACATTTCGAGGAGGAAAAGAAACAGAATAGATAACTGCAACTTTAATTGTTACCTTAGTATTCGCAAAGATTCTATCTCAGCTTCCAGTATTGATTTGGTATCTAGAATGCCATCCAACTTGGCCTGTGAATGAGAGAGCAAATCCTTCAAATTACACTGCTCTTCTTCATGTTGAGCCTTGTCAGCAGCAAGCCTCTCTCTCATCTCATTTACTTCGTCCTTGAGACTACTTAGCAGTTGCTTTTGGCAGTCTATTGCAGCCTTCTCCTTCAAATGCTGGGCTAGGGTGTTCACTTGAACGATCTTTTCCTGTTCCAAATCCTGTATTGCACTAAGATAAGCCCTTTCCACCTCAATACCACGAGATCTCTCTTCCTCTACCCTCCCATCCCAATATCTCTGTATATCTCCTCTTGCCAGAAGGTCAGACCTAATTTCTACCATTTCATTTTGCTTCGAAATGTTCTCGGCCACTAGTCTTGACAGTTCAGCATGAATTGCTTTGTTCATCCTGCCACTTGTGAGTGCCACTGCTGCTTGTGACTTTGTGGAAGGTTTATTTGGTTGAAACCGCTTTCCTTGTCCTGTTAAACAAAATACGGCACTTATGATCCTCTTATGTGAGAAGAGAATGCCTTATAACATGGGCAAATGCATTGATGTGCTGATCTCCGCCAACTTGAAGAAAAGGCTAGCAGCATTGCCAGTTAGTAGAGACCAAGGGTTCCCCTCTAGGATGCGAATTTCTTAATATGACCCCACCTATGTAGGAGGAGAAGTAGGGGAAAATACGCATACTCAAGTAGAGAAAAAACAACCCATACAAAAAAAAAAACACGAAGAGAAAACAAAAAACCTCATATAACCTTCTTTGGAAATCCGATTACTCCATAGAGCCAAAAAATTGACACCTTTCTAGACCTTCGTTATTAACACAAATCATGAGGCACATTAAGTAACCAAATAAGTCAAAATAAAACTATTGCCGACCTAATAAAATCCCATTTAAAATTTGTTTCAACGGTTTTTTAGGAAAGTAATTAGTGTTTCTAACACATATAAGCTGCCACAACCTAAAAGGTAATGATCAAAACATCACATCATGATCTTCATGCCACCAAGGCACCAACAACTGAATAGCAATGGAAGATAAGATGCATTCAAACTTGGACGTGCATTTCAAATCTGTTACCTATCTGCACATAAAGAGTCACAGAGAGACATACCAAAAACTTTTCTGAGAATGCTATTGTCGCCAGCTAGCATATCCACCAAAAGCCCAGTTGATGCATCTGAACTGATCTCCCTCGTGTCCATAAAACCCATGTTGGTCTTTGATATCTGGACTGCAGATAAGTCAGGTTTTAAAAGCTATGAAAGGCTGTGATTTCTTTCTAAATTGGCTTTCACCTTCAAGAACTGCATGTATACATATACCCCAAACACGACTACTAAAAAGCATACAACTTAATAGCAAATAAGTTTCAATCTTCTTCTACCTTTTCCACTATTCCTGGCTCGGTTTCATACTCTAGCTGCGCTTTCCAATCTATAAGATCCTGGCGAGATAAGAACCTAAGGTACCAAATATGTTTTGTTCAAATCAAAAGAAATTATACTTGGCTTAATAAACTTAAAAGAAGTATAGTCTAAGTACCTCTCGGGAAAAAAATAGACACCTTCATGGCCTTGTGAATCATCCGAGTCACAACTGGAGTTTTTACCAGATAGCTTGCTTAGAATAATGCCCGCCTCAGCCAGGGCTGAATAAGATATTCAAGATACAAGATTAGAAAATTGTTCCATTATCAGAGACACCCTCACAATGTGAATGCAACCATCAAATCTTCTTACACTGAATGGACCCAAAATCAGGGTCTTCCACGCTCACATCGTCAAATGCACCAAATATGGACCCCGAAAGTGCAACAGATGGATTGATTTGATGCTTTGGATTCCTATAAGAATAGTAACAAATTGCTGAGAGAGACCAACCAAAAGCAGGCCATATATGCTTATGTGATACTGAGAGTGCAAAAGGTTTGCACGATAAAGCCAATAGAAACACTAATAGTAATACTGAGTATATCAACATATAAACATATGGAACCAAAAGGGGACTGCTAAGTCTTAAAGATACGTTTCCAATAGTGAATTTGCTTGAACAAGCCATCTTGCATATTCCCTCCTTGTGCACAATTCATCTTCCCTGAAATCGTCTTCAATTATCTGCATACGTGAACACAATTGTGAAAAGCTTGCTTAGAACGAGAGATAAAGCTTCACTTAAGTAGAATAAACTCCATTCCCCATTCTATACAAGTTCTGCAGATAATGAGGACATATAGGTAATTTATAAAAAAGGGGAACACAAAGACAAGTAGCATTTTATGACTAGTTATTTTTCTAAGCAGTTGCAGAGCACTCTCCTCTGAGTCGCGTACTACATCAGGGGTGACAAAGATTGAAAATTTGGAATAAAGCTGCCACTGCTGAACACATATGGCTATTGTTCCCTGGAGGGGATATCCACACCTTACCAGATAACTTCCATGAAGATGTTTCCAACTTCCATGAAGATGTTTCCAGGTCCCAAAATTTATCGAGAACCTCATAAGATCCAGAGTATCCCCCTACAGAGGCTCTCTTTACTTTCATGGAAGTTTCGAATCACAGCAACAAATACTGTCACAATCAGACTTACAATTACCAATAAATCACAACTCTAATAATATTGATGAGAAATTTACCAACACTAGGTTGGAGACCAAGAGAGACGGAGAAATATGGAAAACCAGCAAGGCAACAAACATCATGCAAACAGCCTCGACAATATCATCGGATTTCCTAATGGAGAACCTCAAAATAAACAATAGTTCAACAATCACCACTTGAACTGAGACAAAGCAGGCCAAACATTTACATTGAAATTTCAGTGCCTACTTTAGGTCAATTTCACACCAGTTCATAAGTTCACTAACTACCACATCCTTCAGGTAAGAGAATAAATGATGGCAGGTTCAAACTTGCATTGATGATAAAATGGAAGCAAAGTTTCCATATGGTGATTGAAAATAAAACCTACCACAAGCTGACGATGCCAACAAAAAATGTTTCTTAATAATGGACAAATCCTCCGGAAAGAATAGTTTGTACTCTTTCCAATGAACATACTTTGATCCATACCTTCAGTTTCCTCAGCATCAACAGAGCTTCATGCTGTGTTGAATCCATGGCAACTGGAACTATAATACGTCCTAGCTTTCCTTCTTGTTTCTTAATATGGTTCGCCTCTAATGACAGATAAATGAATAATAAAAAATGTGCTGAACACAAAGTTGTACACCATGCAACAGTCAACAACAATACAGGCTGATCTTGTTCCAAAGTCCCCATATTATTGCCAAAATGATGACATAAACTGGCAAGTGGCAACCCCCAGAGCTATGTTGAACGAACCATATAAAAAAAAGCTCTGTGGATGACAAGTAATAAGTTTTGTGATTGTCATTATCGTACAATATGACAATCAAAAAACTCGAGACAAAAAGGATACCATGGAATTAATTGTCTTAATATACCTGAATGGCTCACATATAAGTAGGCTTATAATAGAGCTAATGGTTACTCCAGCATCCCAACTACTGAAACATTCATTCCGGACTCCGGACCCTCTTATAGTATTTGAAGTCCAGTTGGAATATGGATCAGATTGACAAATTAATCAGCAATAATGATGGAGCTGCCAATCATAGCATTTCCAATTACTAGCCATGCCCTATTGGTCGAAAGCTTTTGATCCACAACACAAAACAGCTGCCAATTGTTTTGTGAAGGACACGTAAGACAGCTCAAGGGTAAATGGGTAATAAATTAGCCTACTCCTTCCATCACCATTACAATACCCAAGGATAGTAGACAAGCTTCCAGCCTTAAATTGCATATGCAATGTCCATCTTTCTCAAAGTATGCTCAGAAGACAATAACTTCCATTTCCATTTCCATTAATAGTTAAACATTGAGTCATTCTACTAACTGTGCTGAGACACAAACCAATTCAAAAGAAGCAACCAATATAAGACATCACTAAAACATGAGAACTCATCAAAATCCTACGTACCTAATATGGATACCAAAGTTTCAACAGACGCACCATTTGCACTTTCCATGTTTGACTCAGGAACCACAACATCAGCCAGTGATGCATCGTAATCTGTGCTTTTACTCTCAACGTCTTTATCAGGTGCAGATAGCCTTTTAACCCCATGCAACGCAGTAAGTGGACTGCTAAATTTTACAGCAATACCTAATAAAACCAAAGTGGTATAATAAATCCCGATTCAACACACTCCGAGTACTGCATCAAGTAACTATAGTTTCGACCCATTTTACAGAAAATCAAACATATAAATATGACAAAATAAACTAAAACTCCAAGTAACTGACCTCTTCTAGATAGTGAGAAGTGAGCAATTGCAGCGAGTAAAGCAGCTATTGAACTCCCAATACCAACCAACAGAAAGGGAGACAGACCTGCACAAATTGTCAGGGGCGGAGTCAGAATTTTAGTCTAGTGGGGGGCAAACTCACTCCTCTCGTGTCTATTCTCTCTCCTCTGTTATGACCCTTGCTTTCTCTTTCCCACTCTTTATGCGCCTTGAGCAGAAAATCTCCACAAAAAAATGGAATAAAAGAGAGGCACGCAGTATATAAGTCCAATGAAGCAAAAATATCCACTCAAAATCATGCTACATGATTAATGGAGAATTACCAAAAGCAGAAGATATAAAATCTTGAGGAGCGAACGGAAAGACCAATTGATTCATCATTTATGTACAAAGATAGTAGTCTTGCAAATCTTTAATGGGAAAAACTGGAAGATATTTTGGAAAACCAATAAAGGAAAGTAAACAATAGCATCAAATTTCAAAACTTAGTGCAGTCTATGTAGCACCGATACGGACACGGGACACTAACGCTGACGCTGTGACCTGCAATTTTTTTTACAAAAAGGTTCTAATTCTAGACGTGTAACACCATACTTACTTCAATCTTATATATCATCACATCATTCACAAAAGTAATCCAACAAAAAACGTTTCATCATGTGCGTCTTTATGATCAATAAACTGCCATATGTGACACAAAGACAAGGATTTTTCTAAGCTTTAAACAAGCGTCTTAACTGTTACGTTTAACACCACCCACGACGTGCCTTGCAAGTGATGCGAGGGTGTCCGAAGCATTTTCTAGAGTGTCTCTGGAGAGTCCAAACCAAAAATATCTAAGAAACCAAAAATGCGACACTTTGGAGTTGAGTGTTGTACACTTGCCCGTACATTAATATTTAAATTTCTATAAGGTCTAACCTCCCAGCCACAATTTTTTCATTTTCCAAAGCTACTATCTGAAAAACGAAGAGTTGTCAAGTGCAGCGAGAATGTTGTTATTTTGCCTTTAAAGTGTCTGACACAGGTACGTGGACCCCGACGAAGTGAACTAATTGACCACGATTGCCCACTTCCTAACTCCTCCCAAGCAATAAGTGCTCATTACAAGTAAGAATTACATATTAAAACATATATGTTTATTTAAAAACGAGACCTTTCTTCTTCTTCTTCTTCGGAGCCGGAGTTTCGACGATCGCCCAGCCGCCGAAGTCCTCGACAGTAGCCGGTTCCGGCGAGAACCACGACACATCAACGTTACTAACGGCTACAGATGGAGGGAGACGTGAATTAGGGTTTATCGATGTAGGAGTGATGAGAATTGGGCGTGCTGAATTGAGCAACGAGGACTGGCAGCGGGGGAATGGGAAGCGAGTGGTAGTGGGGAAGAAGAGAGGGGTAGGCGAAACAGAAGAGCACATTTCCAATGGAGAGAAATTAGGGGTTTTGAGGTTGGGGTTTAGGGTTAGGGTTTGTAGATTGAGAGGAGATCAAACACACAGACATGGGAATTACAGTTGCAGAAGCTTCTTCAGCTGGAAGTGAGCCAATGGGTAAACAAAACAAAAACAAAAAAAAAAAAGGACTGTTTGGAATCTCACCTTGTTTGGTTTGTATTTTTGAAAGTTATTTTTGATATAATGAGTGGTAATGAAAGGACATAGATAGAAAGAAAAAATGTATTGTGAAACGTGTAAAAAGAAAAATAAGATGAGTTGAGTTGTGAACCAAACAAGGTGAGTGTAGTTTTTTTAGTCAGAGACATCGAGCAAGTGACCAGATCCATCAGTTGGTACCAAAAAAATGATTTTACGAAAACAATCATTCTAACTTCACACCCAATCACACATTTATAGTAGGGTAGAGTACGCACACTACATATCCAGTATGTATGGGACCACCCTGTGTGTATTTGGGTGTCAAGTTAGAATTTCCATTATGAAAACAATAATCACTTCTGTCTCATTTTTGCTATCTTTTTCATCAATAATTAAGGAAATTGATTTTCACATTTCACTTTAATCATCCAATACTTCTTTTCTTTGTCTTTATCCACTTAAATTTACTATCTTACCGTTTATTCAATACATTTTTTCACTTTAATCATTCAATGTATTTACGAAAATAATTGTTCATTTTTTTTTGCATCATTGAAAATATTTCATTGAGATTTATCAAACAAGATCCATATTTAAAAAAAAAAAATCAATAAATCCATTGTTTTTAAGCTTCAAAATTATAAATAAATACTTATTTTTGAAGAATCCTTAGCAAAACACAAACCATTGGCTCAAATTAGTTTCATCTCATTTTTCATTGCAATCAAATGGCTTTGACGATGTGGGAGAAACGGCAATAGCCATTATCAGTGCCAAAATTTGCATAAAAAATTGTGTTTACTATCTTTTGGCATTGACAAATGGGAATGGGTGGACTTGAATTTTGTTAAAACGAAATGTCAAATTTAGTTTTTGACATTCTGAATGACAGTGAGTGGACTTGGCGATAGGAGAGACAGCAAGGGAAAGGGATGTGCTAGTCCTATGATGATCTGATCACATTGTTATCTAGGAAAAGGGATGTGCTGGTCTTGTAGTGATCTCGTCAAATAATACAATTCAAATGAAAGAGGAACAAAGTCCACAATAAATACTTTCTAACATTCATATGTTATCCTGATAAAACTTTTAAAAATTCTTAAATTCACTTTGTTGTGTCCCCAGCATGTCCCCCGATAGAAATATTTAAACCTAATGGATACCTCATGT
Organism: Rhododendron simsii; assembly: GCA_014282245.1. Taxonomy (NCBI): domain Eukaryota; kingdom Viridiplantae; phylum Streptophyta; class Magnoliopsida; order Ericales; family Ericaceae; genus Rhododendron; species Rhododendron simsii. Next base: position 10,105,562 of record CM024964.1, on the reverse strand, counting down.
GGCATGTCCATACATGACTTTATGTGTTCCCGACGTGTCACGTGTCCTCGCAGTGTTGAATTATAAAGTCTATCCAAAATCAATCAAAACAAAAATTAAGAGAACTACGAAATTTGCTCCTGAAATGGATCATAAAAAATTAATTCACTCCCCACTAATTTCACTCTCTCAAACATGCATTTTAACAAATACAAAGTGGGCATCTTTAAAAGACACACATGTCAACTGGGGACAAAGAATATAAAGAGTACAAATACAAATACCAAAGTTATAGATCAAAAAAATTGCCATCCTCGTTAATTTAGATTTGTGTTAGGGCCATTTAGCACTAAAAAATCCAAACACCCCAGCTTGCAGCTTATACTATAAAGAGAAACTAACTTCTGATGCACGGTACTCAGTTGAATGACCTTAATGGTTCAAACTTCCGGATCACAATAGCTGCAAAAAATAAAATTAGAAAACCCATAAAATTAGAACTAAGAACCAACATACCTTAAAAGTAGGTTGCTATCACTGCTTTTTCGATGATATTACTATCACTGCTTTCAAAAGTGAGGGAAAAGATGGGTAGAAATCACCTAAATAGTCTTTAGAAATACAATGGAAAAGAAAGGAAGACCTACCCGAAGTGAACTACGAAATGTGGAGTTCTAATGCATGTGAAATGCAAGGAAAGAGGTACCAACAAAAAAAATTGCAAGGAAAGAAAGTCTCCAGGTGTGTGACCAATGGATTAAGGTAGAAAATCATAGTACGATTCATGCGCTTCACTTTCTTCGTGGATGCTGTGTCTGCTCTTTACAGTAAAAAAAGGTTGCTGGCTCATGAGAAACAAACAGGTGTAGGCTACCAACACATTTTCTCATGTCACTGCCAAAAGGAGCATTTCTTGATCCGTGACATAACTAACTCCATACCTAATTCTAGATTTCAACATAGCAAAAATAGAAGCTACAATTAAAAAATCAAACTGTAAGCCACCTCTAAATTAATTCTTCAAAAAAAAAAAAAGCCACATAAAGGGAATCGGTCTACAGTGGTAGATTTTTTCAAAACTTTTAGGAGAGTGATTTTGCCACTTCCCTTTGTGTCTATATTAGGGGATTGTTTTTTGAGAGAAGGGGAGTGGCGTTAGAGAAAAAGAGTGGCAAAATCAATTCCCAACTTTTAATGTATAAAGCAAGAGGCCATGACATGAAGAACTAAAAACTTTATATAGAAACTTTATTCAAAACTTTGTACAGAGATTGGCTATACACCGGTCATGACATGAATAACCCATATTCTATAAAGCCTAACTAACGCACAAAATCTTCAAAATCTACCAAGCCTAACTAACCCATCTTGTGGCCATGACATGACCAAGATTTTTTGTTAGGTATCCAAAAATTAAATCGTAGAATTTGGAAGCGACAGCCGCCAACAGTTTTCGAAGTTCGAAACCGAACGAAAACCCAAGTTGGAAAACTTCACAGGCCGTGTATTAGCAGAAATCAAACTCTCAATCAAAGTTTGGAAATCAAACTCACAATCAAAGGCCGTGTATCTACCTAATAAAATACAAGGGTGTTTAGGAATATTCTTTCTCAACGGTTCAGATTTCTCCCTGACACAAATTTTATCGACCCATACAAACCAATGGTATCTTCGTAAATAACTTACATTGTTTGGCCAAAATTTTTATGGCTTGTTTCGGAAATAGTGTGCGTTCAACGTCCGGATCTCAAAGAGTTTTATATATTAAAAAAATAGTTAAAAGATTAAGTGTTCCAATTTTCAATCTGTTTGAACCGATACGAAAATCTTATTTTCCCGATCATTCTATCCTAAAGGGTCATAATTAATTTTTGATTATAAGGTTTTTATTTTATCTTAATCTTATAACTATATTTGGTTCTACAGTTATCTTAGGGCTCTAACAGAAAAGCTTTAGAATCAAAAATTATTTACGACCCTTTGGGGTAAAATAATCGGTTAATTAAGATCTTCGCACTAGTTCAAACGGATTGAAAATTGGAACACTTAATTTTTTTAACTATTTTTTAAAGACTTTTATATATTAAAAAAATAGTTAAAAGATTAAGTGTTCCAATTTACAATCCGTTTGAACCGGTGCAAAGATCTTATTTTTCTGATCATTTTATCCTAAAATGTCGTAATTAATTTTTGATTATAAGGCTTTCATTTTAGTATCTAATCTTTTAACTTTGTTTGGTTCTACAGTTATCTCAGGGTTCTAACAGGAACGGTTTAAAGTCAAAAAATAATTACGACTCTTTAGGATAAAATGATGAGGAAAATAAGATCTTCGCACCAGTTCAAACAGATTGAAAATTGAAACACTTAATCTTTTAACAATATTTTTAATATATATAACTCTCCTTTGCCGCACCGTTTCGATGCAAAACTGACGAGATTATAGTATTAAAAAATAATTAAAAGATTAAGTGTTTCAATTTTCAATCCGTTTAAACCGGTGCGAAAATCTTATTTTCTGATTATTTTATCCTAAAGATTTACTGTTTCAATTTTCAATCTGTTTCAACCGATGCGAAAATCTTATTTTTCTTATCATTTTATCCTAAAGGGTCATTATTAATTTTTGATTATAAGGTTTTCATTTTATCTTAATCTTTTAACTGTATTTGATTCTACAGTTATCTTAGGACTCTAACAGGAAAATTTTAGAGCCAAAAATTAATTACGAACCTTTATGGTAAAATAATCAGTTAATTAAGATATTCTCATTGGTTCAAATGGATTGAAAATCGTAACACTCTTTTAACTATATTTTTAATATATAAAAGTCTCTTCGGACAGCTAAGATTAATTTCATATCGATGGTTGAGATCACTTCAATCCTACCCTTAACAAAATGCTCATACTTTCTTAATTACACAAACGCCATCAGTCTTACTCAAACCCATTTTCAAATTTCAAACCCAGGTCAGATCAAAAAAAAAAATTCAAACCCGGGTTATCTAGCCAAGAGGCGAACACCCCCCCCCCCAGGTTATCACTTCACGGATTGTTGCTAATTCAAAGCCTAAATCTACCTCCACCCCTATAAGCTGGGGGAGTGCCGTAAGCACGGGTAATTCTCTTTTGTGAATCAATTTAGTGTTTGAACCACTAGCTAGCAAGTGCCGTAGGCACAGGCAATTCCAATCGAGGTGCGTAGTGCCGTAGGCGTGGGCCAACACTAGTTAGTAGAAATAACACCCAATCAAAGGCCGGGTGTTAGCAGTGGGAAATTTCCAATCAAAGGCAAATTCCCAATTTCGGAAAACCCTGGAGTGAAATTGAGGATGAGGGGAGTCTTACCATAGAGGGAGACCAAATTGATTTCGTGGATATGGAGAAGATAGTACAGAGATTGAGGCGATCAATATGCGACTGATTGGTGGGCATTGAGCTATTCTTCGTGCGCCGAGGAGTGGATTCAGGGGCGAGAGAGAGAGAGTAACTACGGAGGAAGAGATGAGAGAAGAGAGGTATCTGAGAGAAAGAGGAAACACGATGGAGAAAAGGAAAACGGCTGGTTAGATAGGCGTGAGTAATGGAAATAGGGTGGAATCAATTATTCAATTCAACGGCCGTAACTTATTGTGAAATTGCAATCCGACGGCTAGAAAGGTGCCCATGGTTGTATGAGCAGATAAAAAACCGCTCTGTTTTGTAAGATAAATTTGTGACGAGACTACATATAGACATCCAGTAGGGGGTGTGAAAAAACCCGGCCAACCCACCAAATCGACCTACCCGAAATTTAACCGCGAAGAGCTAACCCAAGGAATGGCATTTCGAACTGGAAAAATAAGAAGCCGGAAAAAATTTTAAAAAAAGTTCTAACAAAAACCACCTGATTGAAGAACCAACCTAAACCAACCCACGCGGTTGAGGAGTAAGAACGGGTGGGCTGGTTATAAGCTAGTGGTGGGAGGTTAGGTTGACTGTGGATTAATTTTCTCAATTCACCAACAACCCGACCTAACCTGCCATCTATGTGTGCTTAAAGAATCTGTGGCGAAGCCAAAATTTTGGTTCAAGGGAGGCCGACTTAATAAACTTAGGGCATGTTTGATAAAACTGAAAACTGAATGCTGAAAAATTAAGTATTAAATGCTGAATTTTTTAAGCTGGAAAGCTGTTGGGTAAACATATTAAGTACTGAATTAAAAAAATGATAAATTAATTCTCTCTTAATTTAGTCACAAATTCACAATGTACTTATAATAATAGTGGAATGGTGATTGTGGTGGTGGTGGTGTATTGGTGGTGATGGAGTGATGGAATGCTGGCGGTGGTGGTGGAGTGCTGGCGATAATGGTGTAATGGTGGTGGTGGAGCGGTGACAGTGAGTGGTGGTGGTGGCGGTGGAGTGATGGTGTAATGGTGACAGTGAGTGATGTCGGTAGAGTGATAGTTGTGCAATGGTGGCATTGTGGTGGTGGCGGCGGCGACGGTGTGGTAGTGGTGGTGGCAGTGTGATAATGGTGGTGGTGGTGATGGAGTGATAGGGGAGTGGACCTTAGGGCTGCAAACGAACCGAGCCGCTCGCGAGCGGCTCATGACTCGGCTCGCTAACGGCTCGTTCGAGCTCGGTTCATCAAGTAAACGAACGAGCTCGAGCCACTTGATGCTCGGCTCGTTGAGCTCGCGAGCTGCCAAATACAGTACATACATATACCAAACGAGCCATTCGAGCCGAGCTCGAGCTTACATATACATATATATATATATACACACATACATATACCAATACCCATACATGTACCGAACAAGTCATTCGAGCCGAGCCAAGCCGAGCTCGAGCTTTTGAAAATATATTCGAGCCGAGTTCGAGCTCACATATTTCAGCTCGATTCGAGCTCGAGCCGAGCTCGAGCTGGGGAAAACTAAGGCGAGCCGAGCTCGAGCAAGGCAAAACTCGGCTTGACTCGGCTCGTTTGCAGCCCTGGGAGTGGTGGTGGTGGTGTAGTGGCGGTGGTGGAGTGGCGGTGGGAGTGATGGTGGTGGTGGTGGTGGTAGTGGAGTGGTTGTATGAGTGGGAGTGGTGGTGGTGGTGGTGGTGGAAGTGGTTGTGGTGGTGATATGGTAATTAAATACAAGTACACAAGAATTCAGCCAGAATTAAGTAGCTCAAAGCTACTTAATTTTTTTCAACTTTTTAACCTACATTTTAAGTAGCACTTAATTTGTTAAGCAATGTAAAATGTCGTTATCAAACTTACTGAATTACTTATTACTTAATTGATTCAATTTTAAGTGCTGAATTTAGGTTATCAAACAAGCCCTTAGTTTTTATCTAATAAAACGCATGCTTATTATATTATAGAGCAATTGCTTTCTAATATAATTCATTTTTGTATATTAAAATTATATTAGCCTAATGAAGTAAAAGTACATGAACCATTGTGGTCTACTATTTCGTTAGGCCTACAAAATTTGCGTCCTTATTTTGTATTTATGAAGAGAGAGAGAGAGAGAGAGAGAGAGAGAGAGAGAGAGAGAAGAGAATGTAAAATAACTTGATTTTACTAGGATTATATGAAACTATTACATTAGTGATTTCAATAATACTCATTACTATAAATCATATGAAAATAATTATCTAAAACTTTGGGGGAGGGGGGCCTGCCCGGCCCCTACTTAGTTCTGCCATTGTAAAAAATACCATACCGCTTACATTGTCGTTACACTTGTAAAATATGGTCTCATTTTGCTGTTAAACTTGTTCAGTTTAATATTCAATGACCTAAATAAAGTGTTGTTTGTTACTCTTGTTAATCTGGTGCTTTCATTTTTTGCTCTCTCATTTTAAGTTCGTTTTTTTCCATTTTGAATTCGTCGACACCCAACCCGTCTTAAGCTGCTCTTCGAGACTGTTGAAAATCCAACCAGCTTGTCAATTTCGAGATTTTGCGGGTTGGTTATTAAGGTGAGAAAATATCCAACCCGTCAAGTACCGATTGAATAAAATTTGTCTTATAACCCGTACGAACCGCAGGCTGCTGCCCTTTTAGGGACAGCAGCTCCCCTAACTCCTAGAAACCAAGCCAGGCAAGCACCTTGTTTCGGACTGGGGGGAGCTTGAAAGGACAGCAGGTGCTGTTCCGGCCGAGAGAGCCCCACTCCGATCTTGCTCCGATGATCGAAAACGTTCACTTCGTAGAGCTCATCGAGTTGAACAAGTATGCAAAAAATCAGTTTGATCAAATATCATTAAGCTCCTGATCGGAACACACATAACTTGCCAATAATGAGTTCTAATAGATTTGATCCAGTGTTTCGGATCCATTCTTTTCCAGACTAAAAGGTTTTAATTAGGCACTTAATGATATCCGATCGAGCTGATTTTTTCCGTACTTGTTCAACTCAACGAGCTCTACGAAGTGAACGTTTCCGATCATTGAAACGAAACCGGAACACGGCCCCCTTGGCCGAGACAGCAGGCTGCTGCCCCTTTTAGGGACAGCAGCTCCCCTAACTCCCAGAAACCAAGCCAGGCACGCACCTTGTCTCTATGTACATATTGACCATATACCGTAGTAACTTAATTATGAATAGCACATTACAAGAAAAATTAAGACGCCTACGTTTATGCTCATATGAACCTTCTTAATGCAATGCTAGCGTTACTGGTAAAACGAATTCTTCTCCAACAGCTTCGTATCCAGAAAGCAAACCAATTGAAAGAAAAATCCTTCGACAAAGAGGAAAAAGATCAAGACATGTCAAAGAAGAGCAATGATCCCGAGTTTTTTTTTTATTTTTTTGGCCAATGAACAGTAATAGGCAGCACAAATGTTACAAAGCAGAGTCACAAAACCAACACAAACATTTCAAAGTTTCTACAGGGTATCTAGGAAGCATAACTTGACATGCCGCGGCCACGACCCCTCCCACCATAATGGCCGTATCCCCTTCCGTAATAACCGCCTCCTCGAAAACGACCACCACCACGGAAGGGCCCACGGCCACCTCGGCCACCACGATACCTCGAGAAATCACCAAATGTCTGTATCCAAGGAAAACATTACTATGTCAGAGAGACAGAAAAAAAAAAAAAAAAAGGGTTCCAGAATATGAGAGGATAAAAGCAAAAGGGTAGCAATTTTTGCACTGGATTTTTTGATATCTAATCTCTCTTCTTTTTTTTTAATCTATATGAATGTGCAATAGTTCCCTTCTCGTGTATTTACTTTTTCAAACATGAAAGGGCAATATTGTACATTCAGATGAATAAAGACAAGCAAACAAGAAAGCAAAACAGCCAACGGTCACTATTTTACCTCTGTGTCTATCTTCATTTGCTCAGAGAACCTAGTCCTTCCTCTGTTTGATTCATTATCCAGCGCATTGGAAGAGAGGGAATCAAAGAAGTCGTCCTTGTTGTAAATGGGCTACAGAACACCAAAGCAGAAACAAAAATGATGTAAGCAGACAGAAAATGGATAATGAGATAGCCACATTCGCCTAGGTTAAATGTAGCTTCAAAATGCACAAAGCCAGAAGGGTGTATCTCACTTTAGTATCAATCTTAGCTAATTCAGTATCGTCTTCATCTTCATAATCATCTTCATCAGTGCCTTCCCCATTGCCTTCTTTTTCCTTAGTATTGTTACTTTTCCCAAGGTGGCCCCATACTTCATCCTTGTTGAATTTCTCATTCATCGCCATAAAATCAAAATCTTCAGTAAATTTCGCCACTGGACGTGAACTCTGCAAACCAACATTCAGCATTCTATGCAATCAAGACCCCATTCGAATTAGCGTTCATATTTGAGAATTGACTGGTTAAATTTCACAACGTTCAAATTTATAACATTACCGTGGATTAACACACGCATAATGCAAGATAAATCTCAAGTCAGGAAACAATTTGAGCTACACCCCGATTCTATACTAGTGACCCTAAACATTATAAGACTACAGGAACTAAAACGCAATAGCCAGTAGCAGACACAAAGAAGAACAAACCTTTCAGTGCAACTGTGAACACTTCCCTGGCCAAGTTAAAATGAACTTAGTAGCAAATGAATGTAACACGAGCAAAAATGCAAAAGATCAAAACATATGCACAAATGCACAACATTGGCCATTTGATATTTGACATTAAGTAGTCCCTCTAGGAAGAATACGAAACAAACATTGAGGTATTTAAAACTAAAGTCTCAATGAAGCAAGGCTGGCAAACACAAATAGCACTTCATCAGGATTCATATTACAAAACTACACTTCCACGATCAGACATTAACGACAATAGCGAAAATCAGTAATGAACTAAAATAAGTATCTCTGCACATTTGTGAAATATACAATGACATATTTTTGGAGGAATAAAATTGCACGATAAGGAACTTTAGGAAAGTGTAGGGAACTTGTATTTTTGTTCAGGAAAACGTAAAAAGAACATGCAGCTCAAAGTAGAGATAACACATTACCCCAGTTCCTCTTCCCCTTTCACGCCCCCTGTAGCCGTTGTAGCTGTTACGACTTTGAAAAGAAGCTCCATTCACCTGAAGGAGAAAGAAAGAAGACGAAATGTAAGAGTCCTTATCAGTGTTCATAGAGAGTTCACCCCACATGGAAGCAACATATTAGGGAAGGAAATGTGGAGAGAGAGAGAGAGAGAGAGAGAGAGAGAGAGAACAGAAAATAACAAATAGGGATCACCTTCTGGCCAGAATGTGAAGGTTGTGGCAGGGGCAATATTGGTGGTTGAGCTTTGGCCGCTACTGCCGCCGGAGGTTCTGCCGCTGATGAAGATACTTGAACGACCTCCACATCCTTATGAACTGTTTGTGAAGGCTGAGATGAAGAAACTGCTGCTGGTCCGGGCTGCAACAACTGACCAGGGGTTACAAGTAAAGGTGGTGGTGTTTCTATCTGACTAGAACTTGATGTCCCAACAACAGAGGATGTGGTTTGAGACACGGTTGGATATGGCAAAGATGGACCAGATAATACACTAGTCTTGTTAGAGACTGATGGTACAACAGCACTTGTAGCTGGACTTGACGTAGTCAAAGGAGAAGGCACGGGCAAAGTAGCACTTAATGTTGCAGCGGGCAGGGTGGGATTAAAAGCCTTGTTTGGGATAAAACTAGGTAGTGTTGTTTCAGGAGTTAGTCCACTGGATGGCGCTGGAGGCAGCATTGATGGCAAAGTTGAAGCCAGAAAACCCATGGATGCTGGATCAAGGGAACTAGTGGTACCAGGAACCAGAGGAAAAGGATAGTCTGGCAAGTTTGAAACTGGTAAGCCAGAAGCCCCAGTCGGCAAAGAGGCATTGAACCCAGGATACTGCATTGGCTGTTGCATGGAAGGAGGCATTGACAGCCCGGGTGGTCCCCGAAGCAAAGATTGCTGGTGCAGCTGAGGTAGCCCACTGGGGGGCCCATAAAATCCTTGCCAATACATTGGCATAGCTAATCCACCGCCATTAGCAGTCAGAGGAGGGGGGGAAGGACCCCAAGACCCTATATTTCCTCCTGGTTGATACAAAGGCAAGCCACCTTGGAAACTTGCCCCTGGATGGCCCACCTGTGCTGTATGGGAACTGATATCTCCTAAAGACCCGCTAACAGCAGAAGGCAAGCTTTGAGAGGTCGAAGCGGGAACTGGATAGTGAGACTGCATTAGAAATTGGCAGGACTTCAGAGCAAAATATAACAATCTACGACATCTTATTATTTTTGTTAAGGAACTTAATGCACCACATATACAATCGTCTTCCTTCTTATCACCTGAATAATAGCCGGATCACTATTTAAGGGTGGTGAAGTCTGAACAGGGGGAGAAGACTTAACCTGCAAGTCCTGTAATCATACAAAGAATGATTAAGGGCGTGACTTATAAAACCAGCTGAGGAAGAACAGACATATAAAGTTAAACAAGAAAAGACAGACGCAAGCTGAAGTCTAAGCCAAGAAGGTCTTCCCCAAAGTAATCATGCCTTTCAGTTTATCAAGCAACTGAAAACAAAGGTCAGAAACCAGAGGGCATGGACCAAATACATAAGAATAACCATCACTGATGAGGGCTTCCAGTTTACTCTCAAGTAATGCACATTGTCATAAAAGACTCACTTTTTTGCACAAGGAACCAAACATGTAAAAGTATTGGTCACAATCCGTCGACAAGAAACTAGAATTCTACAGTCGAAAAGATTAATGGGAAGACAACAACAGCTGGGTCAAAGAAGCAGACCAATTAGTGGGAAATGCACTTATGCAAAACTACTGACCTCCTACATGATTCTATCAAAATGCCAAAATTTGCAAGGAGACCCAAACTAATCTTTCGACAAACCCTCAAACAAAGTTAGAAGTCATAACTGAAATCCTGCCACTATCTTTAGAATTTAGAGCATCTTTGAAGAAGAGAAGAAAGCACTGCATAATGACATCATCTATAAGACTATAACAAAGGTAAATGAGTATACAATTCAGATTAGTACATGTTAAGTTTTGGTTAGCAATATGATAATCACTAGTAATGAATAAAATTAAATCTTACTCACTAAAACAAATACAGGACAAAATGAATTGCATTTCTGCAAAATCAATCCAAGTCTTTTGTTTTTACAGCAATCAATAAGATATGGGAATTGATTTTAACACTCCGCTTTTTACCATCTACACTCCTTTTTTGTCTTTATTTGGTGTGAATTTACAATATTACCCCTTTATGTGTGGAGAAGTTCACGTATGAAAGGGTAACAAAGTAAATTCACATGAACAAGGACAAGGACAAAAAAGGAGTGCAAATGGTAAAAGAGGGAGTGTGAAAATCACTACCCAATGGTAATACAACACATTTTCATTTATTCCAAACTATAAATATTCGATGTAATTACCAAAACAAATGAAGACAATTCATTCATTTATGGTGATCAGATCCAAAAATAGTTGATGACTAAACTATGACATATATAAGTAACTATATATATATATGGGGACGGTTCAATGGACACCCTAAAAAGACACCCTAAATCTCAATCTCACAGTTCTCATTCAAAATTTTATGATCCGAACCGTTCAATGTGTGCAGAATGTGATTTTAAGTGTGCCCGCGAGAAATTAGCAAAAAAAATGACCGGAAAAGGCTTGATTTGAGCAGTTTTTATTTGAACCATTCAATAAAAAACTGTTCAAAACTGTTCGGATCAAGCCCTTCCAGGTCATTTTTTTTGCTGATTTCTCACAGGCACCCTTAAAATCACGTTCTAATCACATTGAGCGGCTCGGATCGTCAAAATTTGATCAGGAACTATGAGGTGTTTTTTTAGGTGTCCCCGGAACCGCCCCGTATATATATATATATAAAATGGGGCTGTCAGAAAATGATAGATCTGAGAGAAGGTGCTCAGAAACTTATGAGAATGGATTTAAGCGTTTCTCCAAATAAATCATCAGATTAACGAGATAAACATGTCTCATCATCACACCTTCTATATCCACACTCGAAATGACGTAATTGTAAAGATCTGAGACATCCCTGATCAAGTAATCTCTTCATTACAAAATCTTCAAAATTATTGAGTAACAAGATATCCCTTTGACAAGTGCCGCTTCTGGTTCTGGACTACGTATTTTATGGGATACCATCTGCGGCATCTGCCTAACATGTATCAACTTGGGAAAACATCATGAATGGCCACATAAGTACTGCTTCAAGACCAGGAAAATGGACAGCCGGAAAATATGGACGAAGAGTATTCAATTCTTATTCCTTCTGCATCAGCCGTGGTCAATACTCAATACTGCTTGCCTGCTATCCACATAAAGTATAAAACTATACCTTTCAATAATATTCAAGGAGATGGCTGGGGAATAACTATAGCACTCGTGCTATTCACACAGAAACAAAAGTAGACAGGTGAGGCCACAATCACGGTTATATCCCACATTAATAAATTATATGTGATATTAGAAACTATAATGGAGGATTGTTCATCTCTAAGGTAGGATGTTTGCATTGTTGCATGATTCTTTCACCAATCCACAAAATATGGGAAGAAATCATCATCATCGAAAGAAATGGCTAAGATTTTACAAATTTTTTACATACAGGCAGAAAAACCGTCCTGGTATATGGGGAATCGAGTCAATGACCGACATGAGAGTTTCACGGCACAGGGAAATGAGAAATATACAACATTGAATGACAAGATAAGACAATAAGAATAAAGTTGCTTCCCGTCACATTACCTTAATATCACTTCCACGAAACAGAATGTACTCGTATACTTTATCACTAGGAGGAACTTGTGGACCATCTTTTTTCCGTCCTTCCGTGCCAAAAGATCTCACTGCCATTAAATAGACCAACTCAAAAAATTAACATGACAACCACAGTATCATAACAGGATTTAACTACCGCATATACAAAGAAGAAATTGCAATCAGCACTAGCGCAGACAACAAAGTGAATTCCTTTAAACAAGTTTATCAACTGTGTTAAAATACTAGAATTGGTCAGTGTACTCATGTCTCTTTTACAGATTTATCATACACTATTCTGGATGATCGCTAATTACAAAAAACTGCTTCATAGGGAAAGTGAAATATTTTGTTGCTTCATTTCAAAAGATCAATATCCCATATCAAAATCTCTAATCTAGTAATCTCTAACCTCACTTTTACTAAATCGGAGTAACATTAATCTGCATATTGACTAACATCAATCCGAATGTTCTCGCTGGAGTGCAAGGCCAGCCACACTAAATATGGTATTAACCTATGTTTTTTGCAACTTACCCAAACAAAAACACACTAACTCAAACTAGCTCCACCTATACAAATCATTTCAAAACCTGGTCACTTGACTTGGACAACAATCAAGAACACATAAAACAATGATCAATTTCAGTTTGAAACATGAGGCTGCCATTCCGTCATATACTTAAACAGTTACATAGAAACATGCAGACTAAGAATAGGAACATAACATGACGTTTGCAAACATCCAACTAAACATGGAGAGATCCTCCAACCACTTCATCTCATCCTCATGCCAAAAAGTTGGACTTGTTTACCTTTGGGATGTTTAAAAAGTCAAAACTTTTCTTCATTTTGGCCTTTCTGAGAAATAGGGCCAAAAAACAAAGTTGTTTGGACTAAAAATGCAAGCTTTTGTGCTTTTGAAAGAAAGCCTGGGGCCTAAATAACTAGGCTTTGTTTGGACTAAATATTCAACTTGTGTTGCCGAAGTGAAACTTTTTGGGCATAAGTTAACTTCTTACGTAGAGTTGGTGCCTAAAAGGTGAAACTTTTTTCCAAAGCTACCGAATAAACCCAGCTAACGTAAAGGGGAGTATTTTTGCACTCTCCAATTGTTAACCGCTCTCCCAAGAGGAGTGCAAAAATCAACTGGTATTGATTTTTGCAAACCCCATATTGATAAGGGGAGTGCGGTTAACAATTTGGGGAGTGCGAAAATCACTTCCCAATGTAAAACACAGCCTTGAACCTACCAGACCTGCTACAGATGCAGAAAGTTCTACCGGAAAACGCACTCACATCCGCACTAAGTTTAAGCATGCACATTTTTCCAATAATTTTTCGTTATCACTACCATTTCTAACGCATATACAAATTACAAACATAAATAACAAAAAGCCTAGCAACCAAACTTTAAACACAACTTAGTACACGGTTGTGTCTGGAGCTGTTGGATGCACTTGACCGCATACGTTGTTTCCAGAGCAGTTGGATGCACATGGGTCCCGTAGTTGTGTTGTGTTTTAAGGTTGTGTTCGTAATTATAGTTTCACAAGAGTAGTAAAAGTCAAAGATATTCTTCTCTCATTCTAAAGCACCACAGAACCAATCAAACAAAACAGACAATCAAATAGAGTAATGTCCAAGAAGTTAACTCCAAAATTTCAAACAAAGATTGAAACCCCCAAGAAGTTACAAAGAAAGTACCGTTTCGCAATCCGATACTGGACTCATCTGTGTTGATGATGTTCAAAACGCCTTCGTATCTCATCTCACTCTTGGATGTCAAGCTAATCAAGCTCCCGATGTACGAATCGGCCGATGAACTGGATCTGGAGCTCTCCGCCGCCATGGCTGTAGGAGCAGCAAGCGAATGGGGAGAAAGAAATCGAACTGAGGAAATCCTATTTCTAGAGAGAGAGAGAGAGAGTTGAAATTCTGTGTCTTGCAGAGAGGGAGGGGATTTTGGAGTACGTTGTTTGAAGTCTTCGTTGTGAGAGCGAATACTCCACTATATAGGGTTTTCAGTTTCGTCTTTTACGTATCGTTTTCATTACTATAGTGCCCTAAATTTTGCTGTTTTTGGTTTGGCAAAAAGTTTTGATTTTTATGCATGTTTTTTGTGTAGTAAAAGACCTACAAAATTTGGGAAAATAACGGCCAATGACTTATTTTGATGATTAATACCCGTCAAAAATATTTTTAGCATTTATAAATGTTTTCAGAATGTACTTGATGGGTATTAATTATCAAAACACGTCATGAACCGTCATTTTTCCAAAAAAACTTTAGAGAAATGATTTTGACACATCTTTTTATATCCACACTTTCTTTTTTTTATTTTTTAGTGTTAAAAATACAAGTATTTATTTTTTTTGTTGAAGACAAAACAGAAAGTGTAGGTATAAAGAAGAAGCATGTGAAATCAATTCTTAATTTTTAACTCCGGAAGAACTTTTTTGAAAAGTTCCTGTTTCTTAAACAAGTTTAGAGAATATATACTAGTATTTATTTTATCGTCATATATTTTTTTCCACTCGATAGATGTTAAGCCTAATCTTAATGGGGAAGGAATACTGTTAAGCGGCAAATGGATGGCACACATGCTCTTGGCGAGAATTGAACACTCACGTTCCATTTGGAAGGGGTGAGGAAATGTCATTAGACTATAAACCCGTTGACTTTATTATCTATACTTGAAAATTAAAATCAAGCTATCTCTTTAATTCTCTTTAATTTCCTCCCCTATGGGCATTCTTCAGTAAAATTCATTTCGTCTTCTTATGTCAAATTTAATCATGGAGGGGTAAAAATAGTACTTTATAACAAGGCTTCCCCTGAACCTGAGGAGCCGTAGTGAGCTCCATGTAGTGCACCCCTTAATGCGGCATCCGACCGTCCCTTTTTGCAAAGACCTAGGGATGTTGTATGCTTTGCCACAACTTAACCGTTGAAATAAGGTGAATTATCTCAAGTGTAGGGCTAAATCGTTGTCAGCATAATAACCAGAAAGTCTGGGATTGTACCCACAGAAAAAATCTCTAAAACTTGTTTGGATTGTAGGTGTAAGGGTTTATGGCACTTAGACGGTCAACTTTTAATTTTGCTTTGAAAGGTGAGAAACACTCTTATAGGAAAGACTATAAATGAGTTTGAGCTAAGAATTAAAAGCGGTAAGGCATTGGAGTTACTAACACCCGTAACTTAAGTCATCCAACTCTTCTCAAAAAAAACACGGTTGAATTGCACGATATAGGCTATCAATCGGAGGATTTAGCTAAGAAACCAATGAAAGACTAGAAGCGTAGTTTGGAAAACAAGTGCGTTCTTAAGTTCTCTTAGCAAACACAAAACGAAACATTGCTCTGGAACCATGTGTGCAAGCACATGATCACCGAAAATTAATATCGGTAAATTTTGTTACATAAAAGGCAAACCCTTCTCATTTAACAAACCAAACTTCAAGTCTTGAGTTAAGAAAAGCAAGATTAACTTAAGTCACAAGGCGTTATTAACCCCATGGCCAAGCCTAAGCAATTACTCAATCATGGCGTAAGAATTAAGCATGGTGGTAATTGAAGACATAAGATTTAACTAATAGAAATGAAAACTAACTTGATATTATAAAAGATCTCAACAATACAAACAACTTTTGTACTTGAGAAATTAACAAACTAGCAACACTTATTTGAGTTCTTGAAGATTAAAAGCTTGAAAGAGGAAGAACACAAAATGGAAATCTTAGAAAGCAAAAAAAAACTTAGGCCTCTTGCTAACTATATGCCCATCATTTCCATAAATGACATACAAGTCTATTTATGGCTTACAAATCATTCTTACAATGGACCAAAAGGTCCCCAAAATATCCAAAAAACTAGCCGTAAGTAGAAAATTTCCATAAATTGAAGGTTGAACAATTTAGCTCAAAATTCTAGTCGCAAAGCAGAGGTACTGATACCTAAGTTTTGAGGTATCGGTACCAACTCAACTGCTGAGCACTGGAGACAAAAGGTACTAATACCTATGTTTTGAGGTATCGGTACCTCTGCTGCAAAACTGCAGATCAACACAACTAGCTTCACAAGGCCACAACTTCAGCAAACAGTTCCCAGCAACTTCCACGACATCTTATTTTCATTCCCTAAACTTAAGTAAATACTACATTTTAAACCTTTCTTTTACCTTTTCTTTACTTTAATTTATTTAATGAAATAAAAAAGTACCCACCATTTAGAAACAATGTCATTACCAGAATTTCAAGATTCTAATTATATCAAAATGTCAACCCCCACTTTTAGTGTAAAATGGAAAACTGCACGTTTTTGTCTAGAGAAAATGGCTCAAAATATAACATTGCTCTTCAAATAAAACCTTGCAACTTTGTAATTACTTTTAGAAAAATTGAAAAAGAATCAATTACCGCAATTTTCAATCTCAAAAATCGATACTTTTTCGGAAAATCATTTTTCCATACTTAGAAAATTTTTAAGGGGTCGACAAGGTTTTCGGGTATTTGAAAGCACTTGGGCCATTCATAGCGTTAAACACACGCCTTATTTGCACGGTTTACCTCAAAAACACACATTATATGCAATATCGCTGTAAAAGCTAAATAAACGCAATATAAAACAACATAAAATGGGACTAGTTACACCAAATATGTACAATATTGAGTGCTCATCACTGTAGCCCGTCAGCAACTTGCTCTACAGCTGTGTAGTGTGCTTGATCTAGCCGTCCATTTCAGCAATGGACGACTCAAATCAATAAGAGCACATATTAAATTTGAGACGTCCATGCCGAAATGAACGGCCAAATTGAGGTTGTTGTGTAGTTGTGTACTACAGGTGTACTACAGAAAACTCCAATCCTTTTAGTCATTCGATGGTTTAGATTTATTGAAACACTCTTATCGGTCAAACTTAATTCTTTCGGTCGAAGTTAACGCTTACTGATAAGAGTTAACATATCTGAAGTATTAATTGCCGAGATGGACGGCTTGAATGCTGCACTACAGGAAGCTCACTACTGGCTCCCTGAATCATTTCATCCTAGATGGACGGCTCGAATGATGTTTTTTATTTTATCAAGTTTTTATGTGTTTGAGTTTTTGCATGCAAACGTTGGGGATCAAACAATTATTTTTTCTTCATTTGCTGATTCAAGTTAACCAGGTCAATAAATATGCTTGGGTTATTATTTTTCACATAGTTGAATATTCATTGGATTATTTATTTACGTGTGTTGATCGTTCGAACCGTACCTTTAGGCATGGTTATGCGCTAGTGTATTGATTTGATATAATATGGTCCATTTCGATTCTAATCGTGGTTCTTAAATTGATGAAAACCAGTAACAGAACCATAACTATTGGCTATTATTTTTGCAGAACCATAAACAGATCAGTAAATTGCAAAACTGGACAAAATAAAACTATTCAAATCGGTTCGGTATAGCGGTTATATGGATTTTCTTGAACACCATAGTAAAAAGGACACCTAAAGTTAGTCCATACAGAGGTGGACGTAGAGAGGTACAATCGGGGGCCCGGGTTCAAGCATACCTCCCAATTATCCCACTAATTATACTATATTTTTCAGATATATTTGAAAAAAATCTATAGGATCTGCTCTTGCAGGTCTCTTGAGTGAAAAAAATTCATAAAGTTTTTATATGTGTGTGAAAACCCCCCTCTAATTTTAAGTTATCGATCATTTTTTCATCGTGCTTATATGATCAAATGCATTTATGTATATGTATACAATCTCATCTTTTCTCAAAACCGGTAAGCGGCAATTCTTATGTTAGAGCATCCACACCAAACTCTCTAAATTTTGGATCAATTTACACCTCAAAAAGTCACTTTATTTTTTAGCTACCTCCTTTTAATATATCTACTGCATCAGACTCTTTACTCTCAATCTCTTCTCAATTAAAATATTCAAACTCACCCAAACAAACACATGGAATTCTCAAGACGGATCGTGTTCGCCGGCGGCGACGGAATTCCTCGACTACGGAGGAATTATTGTTTATATAAAAAATAAGGATAAAAAATTAAGTGCTCTAATTTTCAATCGTTTGAACTGTGTGAAGATCTCATTTTTTTGATTATTTTATCTTAAAGAGTCATGATTATTTTTTGTCTGAAGAGCTCTCATAATCAAATTTTGGCTCTACAGGATTCCAATAACAAAATAGTGGAAGAAAGAAACTTGAGGAGAACACAAATAAAACAATAAAATATTAAGTAGCTTGTGAATAGTTCCTCTCTTCTTGTTATTCTTATAACAAGGAACTTTAGCAAAACTAAAATTCTGTAAAGCAACGAGGTGGGCCACGAGACTGGTGCAACAAACTTTTGAGTAATTTGCTCACTACTGTAGCTGTAGAAGAAGAATAGCAAAGGAGGTGTGGATGCCCTTAATAGACTATGTTTTTAGTTTAGTTAAAAAAAAAAAAGGCTATGTTTTTAATATTAATGTAAAAATATATATAATTCGAGCTCCTGCTGAGTATAAATTCCGCGTCCGCCGTCCACACATTTTATTTGATTGTTTTACCCTTTTTTGTCCCTGTCAAATTTGGGTATGTTCTGTTTAACACAAAAATCTACGGTAGAACATCTGACAATACGGATATCCGCATGGCAAATAAACATCCGATAATACCCTTCATTTAGCCTCCAAGACTCCGAGGGAAACGCCAACCAACTAAAGGTAAATTCGTAAAACCAGACCAAGATCGTCTCGTCAACAAACCGCGATTTTACTACCTTCGCCAAATCGATTGCTTCACAAAAGGAAAACCCAAAGTCGCCGTTTTTTCCCACAACAATCCCTGTACCTCATACACTCCCACCGGAATTCGCATACTCTTAACAACCCGTCCAATTTTCCGTCAAACCGTCGATTCCTCACCGGTCCAAAACTAGGGTTTTTTTTTTAAACGGTTCGAACACTCACGTACTAGGGTTTGGTGTATGAAACGCACGATTCAGCGCGATGTTTACGCCGCAGAGGAGGTCGGCGCTGAGGATTACGCCGCAGAGCGAGGGTGAGACCCACAACAGGAAGTCAGGGAATCCGCCGCCGCCGCCGCCGCCGTTGGGTTTGTTGAATGAGAGCGGGATGATGGCGGCAGAGGATGGGGCGGGGGGTATGGAGGAGGATTGGAGGAAGTTTAGGGAGGCGGGGTTTTTGGATGAAGGGGAAATGGAGAGGAGGGATTTGGCTGCCGCGGCGGAGAAGGTTTCCAGGCTTGAGAGAGAGGTTAGTATGCAGTGCTTTGGGATTTTGAGAAATTTTGAGTAGTATTGGTTTGACTACAGTAAGCCAATTTTGTTTCTTTATTATTATTTTTTTCACTTTTTGTGGATTATACAAGAGGAATCGGAAAAATAAAAAATTACAATCCAAGCTCATATGTTTTTGAATAAATAAAGACATAAATAAGTAGTATATAAAAAAACTAACAAATGCTAAAAGAATTGAATAAAAAGACAAAGAAATAAGCCAAATTGACATTGGAGGCTGTAGTTTGAGAGGAACTAGGTTTTTTTAATATTATGGAATACTATTAAGAGGAACTAGGTTTTCTGAACATTATGGAATACAGTGCTCGATAGAGCTCAATGGGAAAGACAAACTTATGTAGTTGGTTTGGTTTGTTTTACTTATTTAAAAAAGAGAGAGCTTGGTTTGGTTTGTTTAGCTGTATGTTTTTGGTCTTCTTGTTTTTTTTTGAAGCGCCTAAGATAAGCTCAACAAAACAATATGTGTTTCCTCTAATGGTAATATATGATGGTCAATCGGTGGTTCAAATGTGTATGCCTTAACAACAAGGCTCCGTTTTGTAAAATTGGATTTGAAATGGAGACATTTGACACGTTCTTCATCGAGAATTGCAAGGATTTCAATTTGATGTTTCCAATTGTTTTTATCGTTGAATTTGAGAGCTTTGTCATGGGGAATTTGAAGTAACAGTTTACTACGGATTATTTGAAATGGTTCGTGTTGAGAATTGTAGTTATACATGGATGGCAATGAAATAATTTCATCTATCTCATTTCCAGTTCCCAGTTTAACAAACTACCTATGGTCAAACCTATGATATCTTTGTGGATACTATATTTTTAATTCCATCGATATGAAATCTATGTCTGTGGTAATGGGCCCTAATGTTTTTTCTTATTAGATTTAGTGGTTATAATACTCAACCTATTAAGCTTGCAGGGCCGGCTCAAAGATATTGGGGCCCCAAAGTGAAGTAGAAACTAAAAGGTCTAATGAAAGAAACTTTATCATAATTCAATGTCTTTTTCTTTGAAATGCAACAAAATTTAGTGACAAGATGTAATATAGTTGAGCTAGTTTGCACTTTAAAATAAAACAGGAAGAAGTTGCGCCTACTACACACTCTTCAACTATGTCCATATTGATTGCTGGAAGGGGCCCTTTGCTGGAAAAAGTTGAGAAAAGCTTAATAGCCCAATATTTGAACCGAGCTCCTTAAGCATTGAAAGAGCTTTGACTGCCACACCACCAAGAAGAAGTTATTTGAAGGTTATCGGAACTCTTTACTATTTCATAGTATAAACTGTATATTTTGGGCTCTTCCTTGGGCCAAAAAATTGGGAGCCTGAAGCGATGGCTTCCTCGGCTTCCACTCTAAGTTGGATCTGGAAGCTTGAGATTATACGTTTGAAGTTCGAACATGGGGTAGCCACTTTGTCAACATATTGCTAAATGTTAGGTATGTGCCGAGTCTATCCTCCCAAATCACCTAATGTTGCCTAATATGGTGAGTTTTTTTTCGAAATGTAAATAAAAATGATTGTCCTTACTCCCTTGAGTGTCGTTTAAAAACTCATATTCCCTTTACTGCTGACTCCTTGATTTTTAGTTGCTGAATATTTTCTATAGGTATGCCATATGGTTCGTTAAACTTTGTTTACATTTTCTATTTATATAGGCATA
This sequence comes from Rhododendron simsii, assembly GCA_014282245.1. Classification (NCBI taxonomy): domain Eukaryota; kingdom Viridiplantae; phylum Streptophyta; class Magnoliopsida; order Ericales; family Ericaceae; genus Rhododendron; species Rhododendron simsii. The sequence goes on along the minus strand of CM024964.1, from coordinate 10,084,351 downwards.
GGTACTCATTGATGTTTGCTTGATTTTGAACTTTTAGATACTAGTTGAAGTCTCACATCACAAAATTTGGGCAAAGAGGTTATGTTTATGATTGACTTTTTCCCCCCCTCCCCCAACAGCTTTTCGATTATCAGCATAATATGGGGCTGCTGCTTATTGAGAAGGAGGAGTGGGCATCAAAATATGAAGAAGTGAGAGAAGCACTAGCTGTGGCTCAAGAGGTCATCAAACGAGAGCAGACGGCTCATTTGATTGCAATAACTGAAGTTGAGAAGCGAGAGGCGAATATCAGAAAAGCTTTGGGCATTGAAAAGCAGTGTGTGGCTGATGTAAGATGCTTCTACAGACCTTATGTATCTATCGGTGGCATAAATGGTGTAGAAGTTATGTAATGTCTTTCATTATTGCTTGCTTACTGTTTGAAGTGTCATAGGCTCATGGGTTTTTGTGACATTAGTTTTGTTATTGCTTGCATCATAATGGCATTCTTATGTTAAATCATCTTATTTGATGTCGGTGAAGCACTTGAAAAGGTGAGTGTCTTCTATTTTTGATGAGGTGGTCAATCGGTACCCATGATTCACTGTAGGCTTTTACTCTCAATGAAGAAAATAAGTATTGGATTTTGGCTTGTTTTTGTACGTAGTAAGTTGCTTAGTTTTGTCTCAATTGTAGTTTTTATTTTTATTTATTTTAAATGTTTCTGAGGTTAAATAGATGGTCTGAATGGTAAGGATGATACTTATTACTTATTATTGGAATTTGGCTTGGTTTGGAAGTATTAAGTTGTTGGATTTCCAAAAAATGGTTTCTACAAGTTTTTGATTGTCAAAGTAGGCATTTTGGGCCTTCTGGTTGTCATAGTAGACATGAAGGATGTAGCTGGGTGCAAGGTGTTTTGAAAAACTAAGGTTTTGGAATTGAAAGACAAAGAAGCTGGGGTTAGATATCGATTCTCTGGTCTATGCTGGTGGTGGGTATCGTCTAATGTACTAGACATATTTTGCCCCTACTGAAATGCTATACGTGTCTTCAATTTTTATTGCGTTTGGTTATTGAAATCTTTGAACCACCCATCTTAATTTCCCTTGTTTTACCATCACCTGGAATCCCTTCATAGTTTTGGATTTCTACTTTTTTGTGGATGTAGGTGAGTCTCTATCCAAGTAAATATAAAACTTATACTCCGTAAATAGTATCTTAACTTTCTATTACACACTTGACATTTGATCACCTGAAAATTGTTATTCTACCATGACCAATATCTGTACGGCATTCCTGTGAAAGACTGTGTGTGTGTGTGTGTGTGTGTGTGTGTGTTGCGGGAGAATAGATTTTTGTCGATTAGCAGAGTATACGGTAAAACCAAAACCCAGACATTACTTGGCTGAGAGAAAAGATCTGACAAAACCCAGAAGATTGATGAAGGGCATACCAAAAGGCTGGACAACATGAAGTCTTTGGAAAATTAAACTCCCAGATTATGTTAGCATCAGTGTACACGGTAAAACAGAATTTCTATAATTTCTAGAGATAAGCCCCTAACACCATTCTTGAGTCTTGATTATGTCCCTGCCTTTGGTACTAGAAACCCTAGGGCAAGCACCTTTTGAGTTCTGTGGATTCCACGGTGTGGAGTAGAAAGGTAATTTTGGTTAATAGAAAGGTAACTTTTGAACACACTAGTACAAATTCCTGGAGCCGCCATGGCGTGGAGTAGCAAACCTTATAGTACTTTGGAATGCCCTACTATGGAGTATTTTTTCTGACTATCCTTCTATTGAGTTTTTTTGACAGTAAAAACACAACCCGATGTCCTCGGATTAGGGTTGGGTTAATGCTATATTACCAGGGAACACAACTACCCTCGAGATATATGCTCTAGATGTAGTTCCGAAACATGGTACACCTCAATCCTAATACGATCCAAAGTGATCCCCCAAAGTCAGAACTGTTATGATAAAGAATTTCAAATATCATTTTATGCTATCAGATGTTATATCACTTCGAAGAAGTATATCTTATAGTAGTGTTTGCTTGCTATAGAAGGCTACCCTTTCGTACCTCAATTCAGGGCTTTTGGCATTCCACGTTGCTGTTCCCGTTCCTCCAACTGGAGCGACTAGCATCTAGGTAAAATAGGTGTATACCTTATCCTAGACTGCCACCCAGGGTACCAAGCATCGCTTTCATACTATTGCTTAGGTACCTTTGATTGGTCTGTATGGTAAGTTGTTAAACAAAACAAACATTGCATTTAGTATTGCTACCTTAGTGTTTAGAAAGCTTCTTAGTGTTTTGATATATCGCCTTAGAGCAGAAATCTTTTATTCTATGTACTTCGTATGTTGTGGTTAAGTAGTCTTTTCTGTTTTATTTGCTTGTAGTTAGTTTGGGCTCTAACTTTTGTGTTGAATCATGTGTGCGCAATTATGTAACTATCCATGCAGCTTGAGAAGGCATTACGGGAATTGCATGCAGATCATGCAGAAGTCAAGTTTGCATCTGAGGTTAAGATAGTTGAAGCAAATGCCTTGGTTGCTGGAATCGAGGATAAATCATTTGAGGTGGAGGAAAAGTTGCATGATGTTGATGCGAAACTTGCCGAGGCTGGTAGAAAGAATTCAGAGCTGGACAGGAAACTACAAGAATTGGAGTCTCGTGAAAGTGTGCTTCGGAGGGAGCGCCTATCCTTTAACACAGAGTATGTTCTCAAACAACTTCACATCGCGCTTGTGTGTTAGCTCTAATATTTTGGAAGTTTTTGATCTGCATTAATTTTTCCATTCCTCTGTTTTTATCAGGCGAGAAGCGCATGATGCAACTTTTCATAAACATAAAAAAGATTTGCAGGAGTGGGAGAATAAACTGCAGGAAGCTGAAGAGAGGCTTTGCGAGGGTCGGAGAACCATAAATCAGAGAGAGGAAAAGGCAAATGAAAGGGACAGGACACTTGAGCAGAAAGAGAAGACACTTGAAGTTGCACAGAAGAAAATTGATTTGGCTAGAAAAGCTTTGAAGGAGAAAGAAGAAGATATAGAAACTAGATTTTCGGACTTGGTTGCAAAAGAGGAAGTGAGCTTCTGATCTATGTCAGTTGTTTTATGTGATGTTGATGAAGTCAAACCTGTCAAATGGTAAATAAATCAAATTGACGAAGTTATCAATGGTATTTATCTCCTGTTTAATTTGCAGAAAGCTGAATCTCTTAGAAGCTGCCTAGAGACGAAGGAGAAGGAATTACTTGCTTTGACAGAAAAGCTTAGTGTCAGAGAAAGAGTGAGTCACAACACCTAATCTTTTCACTGCTAGATCATCGCAGGTTAAGTTTATGGTATAAACTGGAGGAGGGTGGATGTTCCTTTCACTTCACCCTTGATCTTTTAATTTTGTCAAGTAAAAGCTGGTTACCTAGTGGAACAACTGATCCAAAGAGTAGCTCTGAATTTTTTATTTGGACTATGAAGGAGTCCATGGCATTCACTTGTGGTCACCGACCCTATTACACTATATTTGTTGCATGTTTGGTCTTCCAATCAATCGAATTAATCTGGTCCAATTTCATGGACTCCAGTATTTGATTGTTTTATTTTTGTAAGTTGCCAAATGTCTGTATTGCATATGGAAAGAGGTGAATATTGATTCAATTGGCATTTGAAAAATTGTATTTAGTTTTGAGATCCTACACTCCACTATCCTAGAATCATGCTTAATTTCTCTAGTTATGTTATAGGTGGAGATTCAGAAGGTCCTTGATGAGCACAGGGCCCGCCTGGATACAAAAGGAATGGAATTTGATTTGGAAATGGAAGAGAGAAGGAAATCACTTGATGATGAAATTAGAGACAAGACAGAAGCAATGCAGCAAAAAGAAGCAGAAATCAATCACATGGAGGAAAAAATTCGAAAAAGAGAGCAAGCATTGGAAAAGAAGTCTGAGAGACTCAAGGAGAAAGAGAAGGACCTTGAAGCAACATTGAAAGGTTCAAAGGAGATGGAGAAGTCCATCAAAGCTGAGGAGAGAAGACTGGAAGTTGAAATGAAGCAAATGCTTTCTGATAAAGAAAGTCTGCATATTGTCAAAGATGAGCTCGATAAACTAAGGGCTGAGATAAGTCGGCATGAACTTCAGATACGCAAAGAGAAGGAAAAACTTGTGATTACTGAAGAAGAGAAAGCTGAACATCTTCGTTTGCAGTTAGAGTTGAAAGAGGAGATAGAAAAGTACAGACTTGAGAAGGAGCTGCTTTTGAAGGAAGGTGAGGATCTGAAGCTGGATAGAAAGAAATTTGAGGAAGAGTGGGAAGCATTGGATGAGAAACGAGTTTCCATTGCTGAGGCATTCAGGGTAATTGATGAAAAAAGAGAGGAGCTAGAAAAATCACATCGCTCAGAAGAGGAACGGTTGCAGAAGGACAGAGTTGCGACACAGGATTATATACAGAGAGAGTTGGAAAACGTCAAGTTAGAGAAAGAATCATTTGAAGCTTTGATGAAGCATGAGCAGTCAGTTTTTTCCGAAAAAGCACGAAGTGAACACAGTCAGTTACTTCTTGAGTTTGAGTTGAGGAAAAGAGATCTTGAGACTGAGTTTCAGGTTAGGCAAGAAGAAATAGAGAAACACCTGCATGAAAAGGAGAAAGCATTTGAGGAGGAGAGGCGGAAAGAACTCACCAATATCAACTACATGAAGGGAGTTGTCCAGGGGGAAATAGAGGAAATGAGGTCTGACAGGCGTAAAATGGAAAAGCAAAAGCAGGAAGTTGCTTTGAACAAGAAGCAACTGGAAACAGATCAACTTGAAATGCGGAGGGACATTGATGAGCTTGGCGTTCTTAGCAAGAAGATTAAGGATCAGCGCGAACAATTCATCAATGAAAGAGGCAGGTTTCTTGCATTTGTTGAGAGGCTTAAGAGTTGTAACAGCTGTGGGAATATTACACGAGAATTTGTGCTCTCTGATCTTCAGTTACCTGACATGGAAGAACTTGAGGCCCTTCCTTTTTCTAAATTAGCCAAAGAAGCTTTAACGAGCTCTCAGGGTGCTGTTGAAGGAAACAGTATGAAAAGATCTCCTGTGTCTTGGCTCCGAAAATGCACCTCAAGAATTTTCAAATTGTCCCCTAGTGATGTTCAAAATCTGGAATCACCTTTGTCTGTTGTGGACGTCAATAGAGCAGAAATAACAGACATAGGTGCAGAAAGCGGAAAAAGTGTAGATGAAGAGAGACCAGAACCCTCAGTTGGGATTGCGGAGGGCTTGTTAGAGGAGTCCCAGCAATCAGAAATGAGCAATCAACGCAAAACTGGGAGAAAGCCCAAGGGTGATATTCATAGAACACGCTCTGTGAAGGCAGTGGTTGAAGATGCCAAGGCTATTTTAGGAGAGATTTTGGAAGTCCCGAATTTGCCTGAGTCGCAACCTAATGATTCTGCTGGTGGCACAAATGCAAGGAAGAGGTATCGTGCACAAACTTCTGGAATCTCAGTGTCTGCGCAGGATCCTGATGACAGCGAAGGGCGTTCTGAGAGTGTTACTGCAGGTGTGCCCAGAAAGAAGCGACAGACATTTGCTCCAGCCATGCACACCCCCGGGGAAACACGTTATAATCTCAGGCGACGCAAGACGTAAGTGTTTTCTTTAGTATCTGAATTGAACTAATTAACTTCAAGTGTAGGCGTGAAGTGTTTGACTAAAGTAAAAAACACGTAGTGTTGCATTTTAAATGACTTTATTCTTCTGTGCAATTTTTTGATGTGTCAAATCTCTCCCAAGCTTGAGCCCTTGATGGACAATAATGTCCTTGCATTTAAACAGCTTTTGCAAGTAATTCGTGTTATCTGACCTCTGATCTTGTAGTATAATATTGGAAAGTCATCCTTAACAGACAAAGGAATTGTTGACCATTCAAAAACTTTCAGTGACGTCCATTGAAATTATGGGTTGATCTGGAAAATTGCCCCAAAAGGTGTTTTGTTTTTCTTTAAATAAATGTTGTATATATCTTATCAATTTAATATATATCTTTGAGTTTTGTGTCAGAGAACGTCACATCCGGAAATTCCCGGATAGTTGCATTCTCACTCAACTTGCCTAATGAATGTTCAGCTTTTAGACAAAATGCCCTTTATGGTATGGTTTAACAAAGTAAGGCTGCAATGTTTTAGTAAGCTATTGCAATGTTATGGTTCAACAAAGAAAGATTGGATGGAATGAAAGTGCTTCGCGTGCCCCTAGTTTAAGGGACCTCATGTTCCACTTTTAGGATTCAGTAATTAAGCATTGAAGTCCCCTAATTGTAAAAGGACTTTACGGTAGTATTTTGGCAAATGGTTATACTGCAATTTGTGATAAAACTTCAAATTGTCGGGTTCTGTTGCTTTGGTCCCTTTTCTTCCTATTTCACTTTTCTCGCTTCCTTGTGGTATTTACTACCTTTTTTGTTATTCAAGATTGATTGTGTCAAGTGTCAACAAATGAATAGGAAACTGGTTTCCGAGGAGTTACATTGGAACTACTTGAACGGGAATTTGAATGGAAGATTATGGAAACACTTTACTGTGATTGAATATAGAGAGCAAAGATCTTTTGATTAACTTGGCCTGTGATCAAGTTGGATCATTCATATAACTTCACATTACTGGAAATGTGATATACTATCCAATTGGTTCTAAGTTTCTAACATTTGCATCTGACTGGTTCAGTGCAGCCGTGGACAGATCAACTAAAGCTGGGACAAAAAAGAATAATGAGAAACGGTCAGATGACAAAGGTGGTGGCAATTCAGATGCAGCAGTACCAAACATTAGAGTTGCTTCAGCACCTTCATTGGTGCATTGTACAACATGTGAAAGTATTGATACTCAGGAGTTCTCGTCCGACAGGGCTGTGAGGGTAAAGCTTTTATTTTTATCCCCTACTATTTGGCACTCTCACTTGTCCTTCATACTAAGCTAATTGTACTTGGCATATCCCATTTTCATTTAAAATGCAGTTAGAGACAGCGGCAGATGTTGATGACAAGTCTGAAGCAGCGAAGTTGGTTCAAACTATTGGTTTAAGTGAGGAGGGAAATGGTACATCAGGGCATGACACTTTTCTTGACTCCAATAGAGGTGCCCATGACAATGACGACGACGACGAAGACAATGGTGGTGATGATGGTGATGGCGATTACATTGACGATGATGGTGATGACGAACATGAGCATCCTGGTGAAGTGTCGATTGGAAAGAAATTGTGGAAATTCCTTAGCACATAACACACTTTGCCTTTTTGTTTGTTCTCTCTCTCTCTCTCTCTCTCTCTCTCTCTCTCTCTCTCATGTGTGTATCGTGTATCAAGGTTTTTAAATATATTTGGAAATACGTAAGAGAACTGTTGCTTGGTAAAGAGGAGGGATGCCCTCTCTGCTTCCATATATAATCTGAGAGCTGATATGTTATTTAGTTACAGCACAGCCTAATTGTTTTTGGCATCCTAGGCGCAAAATGGTGCAGTTCTTTTGACTTCCATTCGTTGTGGTCTCTAATTTTTTGGCGCCTTCTGTACTCCTTGCTTTCTTGCGATATTGTTTTGAGCCCCACATTGGTCATTACAGGATACAGACCGGCATGTGATCTGTGAGTTTTTCCTTTCTTTGGTTCAATAGGTCAGCTGCTTCATCGCTGATTTTCAGGTGTCCTGTTTTCTTTGTTTGTTTACCATATACAGTTTTGAACATTTTTTCTTAAGATATTTACTTGTTTCTTGTGCTTCTACTGATCTGGAGTATCATTTATCGGTGTATATATACGGTCTCATTTTGGTAATTCAAAGGTTACACAACTACAGAGGCAGAAAATTCAATGATTGCTTTTCAATTTGTAAGTATGAAATTCACGTTGCCTGTGGTTTCCTTGGATTTCCATAGCTTTATTTATTTATTTTTTTCACTTGTAGTGGTTGTTGGAACTTTGTGCAAAGGAAAAAGAAAGGAAGTTAAAGTTATCGACAGATACATGTTTCCTGGTCTGATTTTGCAAAAAGAAGGAACTGAAAGTGCAAAACGAGTGTGTTTCCGTGTTTTGTATAGTATTAAAGAGGAAAGGCGAAAGAAAATATTTGGGGGCACCCGGAATGCTGGAAGAAGCCAGCAGCTGCACGCATAATCATAGTTGTCGGGCGACGGCTGGTGGAGGGTCGGGCGGTTACCTGTGGTCATCGGTCATGCGTTGTTGAGTCCAGTGGCGGATGTAGAAATTTTCTACAGGTGGGTCACCCAGTCTTATACAGTATGTTTCAAAGTCGTAGGCGAACTGACATCAATTTTTATTATTTAATTCAAAAATAGGTATATATATCCATCAAATATTTTTTTTAGTGGCAGTTAATTTTGAGCTTGTAAAAAAATAAAAAAAAATGTTAAAGCAAAAACGTATTTTTGTTGTGTGAGTTAAAATGTTAAAGTAAATATGGAGTACGTTTTTGCTATAGCAAAATGTTAAAGCAAAAATATGGTGAGTTAAAATGTTAAAGTAAATACGTTATTGCTACAGCAAACTGTTAAAGCAAAAACATATTTTTGTTAAAGCATAAGTAAAAAATGTTAAAATTTTAAAGCAAAAACGTATTTTTGTTAAAGCAAAACGTTAACATGTTAAAGTAAAATCTAAATACTTTTGTTCTGATGGTTAACCATTACCAAAAAAGAGAGGGAAACGCTGGCTGCAACAAGAGTCGAACTCACGTCACTTGTGAGGAAGCGTAGCGTCCTACCGCTCAGACCATCTAGCAGATTCGGAAATTTTCCAGGTATTTTATATATATCACTTCGCTGAACTTCGGGGCCCTTCCTTGCAGCCTAATTTTCAGGCGGGTCACGTGTGCTTACACTGGATCCGCCCCTGGTTGAGTCCTCATCTTGGGTTGTCTTCCACTGATTTAAATAAGTACTTATATTTTTTGAATTAGAGGTGATGTTGTGAGAGAATGATTTGTTTCGCAAAACGGAAAATAAGTACTCTTACTTAAAAAATAAGAACATTAGCGGAAAGGGGCTTAGGGTTGGTTTGGATTGAAAAGTTAAGTGACTTATTATTATTATTATTATTATTATTTGTCTTTGTTTGAATTTTTTTGAATTTGTTTGTTTTGCGTCAAACTTTTGTGACTTATTGATTCGTCTCAACGAGAGGAATCAAAAAAGTAAAAAATTTTGATCAACACTTATAATTTTTTGAATAAAAACAAAAATAAGTAAAAAATACAACTTTTTTTTAATACTTTTTTTTTTTTGTCTTTTTTTAAAAAAATTCTGAGTTTTGATAAAAAATTTATACTTTTTTGATTCCTTTTGCTGAGATGAATCAATAAGTTACCAAAAATTTGACGCAAGACTAACAAATGCGGAAAAAATTTGAATAAGGACAAAAAATACACTAAGCCAAATTGCTTTTTTAGCCGAAGGACCCATGAGCCCCGTTCTCATTCAAATATTGCTTTTGTATTTTTTTTCGGTATTATTTATTTTTCGCATTGTGTTGTTTAAAGTTTTTTCATGTTTAATCATTCGTCTCGACGAAAGAATTCAGAAAATTTTAAAAATATAGACCGATATTTTGAAAAAAGTTCATATAAGACATACTAAAGACAAAAAAAATAAGCAAAAGAATAGGGCTTCAAATGTAAGATATGTATAAAGTAGTTGATTTTTTAGACTCGCACGTTAGTCCAGCCCCTATTTGACAAAGAGAAACCAACAAGCACGTGGTATTCTTTTAGCATTTCTTGCAGCGGGGCAACGACAAAGGGTTCTAATAACAAAGGGTTCTCTCGTCGAGACGAATGATTAATCCAAAACATAATGCGAATCTAACAAAAATTCACATAATACATACAAAAATACCAAAAGAAAAATTTAGGAAGAATATGTTCAATCTGTCTGATGTGTGTGGGTTTCACACGTGTTATGCGAGGTTACATCCGAATCTGTACGTGTTCGGACATGCACTGAAATGTTTTTCCATTGGATACCATCTAGCTATGTGTGCTTGACCGCGGAAAATTCCTACCTCTCACGATTAGTCCATGCCTGATTCCGCCATTAGATCTCTCAAAAGAGTCGAGTCTCAGAAGAGAGTCCACGTGATGTGAATCTGCCTAGAATATATGTCACCCCGTTTATTGGTCTGCGCTCAAAGTGATAGTAACTTCATTTTGCCAACATCCTTGTATTCCTTCATCACCGGCAGGTCTTTGCCTCGTGTTTGTATTGTAATTACGACTTTTTTTTTTCTTTCTGCTAACTGCTAACGAGGAAAGGGGAATTAGGGGGGAGACTAGGCGTGGGGACCTGTCTCTAGGCGTGACCGTAAAGCCAACGAACCTGCAGTGAGTCCACAAGAGGCAATCGGAGCGCAAAGGTGAGCGCTACCCCACTTGAAACCAGAGCGATCCACCGAGAGGGATTCAAAACGGGTCTAATAAAGACCTGAGTCGGGAAGGCGTTCGGGGGAGTGTCGATAGCACGCCTTGAACTCGTGACCTCTATTTAATAGTAATACCGTCAAATCTTAACCTGTGGACCACCGGGCCACCGCCACCTTAATTTACCACCTAAATCGGTGTAATGTCTGTCTTATTCGGTCAATCAGCGAATAGTTCTCGTACTATTCGGGCTAGCTAGTAGCTACATCATTCCTAGAAGTACTTGACCTTTCAAACGCAAGATTTTCTTCCCAAAATTGGCAGCAACCAGCCATAAGGAAAACAAAGTCCGCGTTTAAAGTTGTGACGTGGACCCTTTTACTTTTTTTTGTCCGGCCGTTAATGAGATCATCCAATTATACAAAATAATATTTTTTTTGGTCATCATCCAATTATACAAAATAATATTTTTTTTGGTCATCATCCAATTATACAAATAATATTTTTTGGTTCATGAAGCTGTATGTTATAGAGATAGAGCAAGGCTGCAGTTCCCGACGGGGAACTCCCGACCGAAATCCCGACGCCGCTCCGGGCCCGATTCGGTCACCGGACAGATGATCGGAGCCGACCAAAAATTCTAAAAAAAAAAACCGAGTGGGTCATCGCGGAGATCAAGGGCATCCGATGTGTGTAGGTGGCCGATCCAAACACTCCATTTTTTTGTATGGCCGGAGCGGGTCCGGAGCGGGGTCGGGATTTCGGTCGGGAGCTCCCGGTCGGGATGCTCAGACTTTCTGATAGAGATACGCTTAACAACAAAGGATGGGTTCTCAGTCATTTAATTATTTATTCACATTAAAAAATTTGAAGTGGGATATGGTTTTTCTTTTCCCGGGGTGGGAGTTATAGGAAATATATCAATAACAACAAAGTTACAATTAATACACTTAGTGCAACTATCAAAATAAGATTAATAAAGACTTATAGCACACAAAAGAGAGCACAGACAACATGATGATATCAAAAGAAAATGTGGCGATAACACAAAGAATACACCGGCAAACATTGATGAGGTAAGACCATGTCGGAGATACGTACGCTTGCAAATTAATCAGATAACTAGTTGTCATAGTAGTTTCAGTACTAGCGATAGCTTTTCCACATAATCCGGCCAATAGGTTACGTAACTGGGATATGGTTGAATGGTCAAGCATTAGATATTTGTTATGGGCGGGGGAAGGCCAATGTTTTTCAAAATTTTATTCAGTAAAAGGCGAGTGTTAGGCTGTTAGCCACTAGAATCTTGCATATCATTGTCAAGACTATAAGTAAACTTTTCTTTTACTTGAGCGTTAGGCTTTTTTTTAATTATTATTTAAAGTGGTTAATTTCTTAAATATTTGGATAAAATAAATTTTTTTAATTTTTCCGATTCGTCTTGTCGAGACGAATAAATAATTTACAAAAAATTGGCGCATAATTAACAAATGTAAATTTTTTTAATAAAGACAAAACGTGCATTTTTTCTAATAGTAATAGTTAAAAAAGTGTTAGTATATAGAACGGGACCTAATTATTCAATATTTTCCCGATACCATACAGCCACGTACGTGATGGCCGTGAAGCACGTAACCCTTGACAAATTGCTATTGACACCAATTTCACGAGTGCAAGTGCAACACACAAGTATTGACTCAAATTCCACAATTCCCTAAACAGGACTAGTCATTATTTATGTTAATGAAACACACTATTGATGTAGTTTTTCATTTTTGTAACTTTTTGAATGTAATTTTTCTACCACTTAATATCAACTAAACCACCAATCGCCGTTGTCATCACCAAACCCACCCTGCTGCTGTCTCCACCGCCACTACTGCCACCATCATCCTTCCACCATTAGCACAACCACTTCTCCACCGCACCACAACATGACGATCACCGTCACCACTATGATCACCATACCGAGCACTCTACGCCCCTGGACCCCAAATCTGTTCTCTATCATACATTGGGATGAGATCTACACACTTAGTCTTTGATTCCCCCCAAATATATGGTGGAGAAAGGGCCTGGGTCCTGGGACACCAAGTGTCGGTGCGCGAGAAGCATTGAATAATTTTTCACCACACCACCAAATGCATACACCACTTAGATCTCCACCACTATCCATCTATGGCTGTCGTACCACCACCCCTTCAAACTATATATATGTGGCTTTTAGACCATGTTCGTTTTGTAATTCTCTCACTGCTTACGGTTCTTAATAAAATTTCTTTCAATTATTAGTCTCATTTCTCTATGTATTTTTTTTCAGTCATTATCCAAAATCTCAAAACCCAAATCCCAAAATGAACATGATCTTAATGTTTATCAAATAGCTATTAGCATTAAAAAATTAAGCATTCAGTTTTTTTATATCTAATTTTTCAACTTTAGGCTTTGATTTTTTGAATTTCAATTTTATCAAATCGTTAAATTAATGATTATATGAAAAAGTAGAAGCTTTATTATTATTATTTTAATTTTTGTACTCAGAGAATCAATCCGGAATAGCTTATTTGGGTACACAATTAATCTTGTTTAAGACGCCTAACATTTGCAGAGTAAACCTGTTTTTGAGCATTGTACGAGAAACTTCATGTCCAATATGTCCAGTTGCAAACAAACAGAACAATACAAGGCCGGGAAGTTTAAAGCCGGCACCCATATGAATTTCCATTCTATTTTCCTATACAGTTGACCTTCAAAAATTCAATAGTCTTTGGCGTGCACCTCACTTCTCTCTCTCTCTCTCCACCTTTTACATCCCCATAACCGCACCTAACCTTTTTCTTGTTCCCCCATGTACGCACAAGTATATAAACCCCTCTGTAGCCAAAACGCCTATATACTTATTCCATAAACCCTACAGATATACTCTCACATATGGCTTCTTCTAAACCGATATTTCTCTCTCTCTTCCTCATTCTCATCAGCTCTTGCGCCGCGACTCGACCGGGTGGCACTATGATTCTGGAAGGCGGCCTGATAAAGGCATCGGAGCATTTACAGCGACTAAACGGTGAAGGGTATTTTCGTCAAGGTACGGTGTTCAACATGTTGCCAAAAGGGACCCCTATCCCTCCTTCTGGTCCATCAAAGAGGCACAATGAAGCTGTCAACTCTTCACCGAAAAATTGAGAATTAAAAGGTCTACTACGTCATATACAGAATTCTATAGTTCTTAATTTTTCCTTCTCCATCTTTCCTGATTTTCTCTCCAAAGGGTTGGTAGTTTATTTTTTGATCGAGTAAGTAGCCTCATGAGATCATAAGGTGAGGATCATATAGAAAAAAAAATAGTTTGTTCCGGTATTGTAGATTCTTTTACAAGTAAGTTTTGTACACGATCTGTTGAATTATTGGAGAACAAAATATATATCTCGAAGGCATAGCAATACAATTTTGTTTGTTTAACTTGTTTATTTTGATCCAATATTTCAATGGCAACCGCCGCCCGCCCCCCCCTCTGTGTGTGTGTGTGTTTGCGTATCCGTATGACATTTGCCTTTTGAAAAGGGTAAAAAAGTCAAAAAAGGCGACAACTTACTGTTTTGTTGTTCGTGCATTATTGTGCTAGGAAGTAGGAAGGATGGATGGTTAGTCAATTAATCCAATAGCATTGACTGAAAAGTGGTTTGAATCACCTTTATTTCACTAGATGCCTGTAATATGAGGATGATTAATGATAATTAAATTATTAGACTTCATATTCTTTGTAATTCAAGCATTGAAGTAGCCGTTAAAATTTTTACACTATAATTGGATCAATAATCTTATTTGGGAAATATTTATTTAAAAATGAATAACATTCGAACATTAATTGGTACATATTATGGACTGAGCCAGGAACTCGGAATTATCAGGATAGTACAGAAATCAAGTTTCTGCATAGTTTACAAACGTGGTTCTTGGTTCAATATGTCATCAAGAATGAGATTCCTATCATAGTCTTTTCTAAAATTAGGCCAAGACTTGGGGGCATATCAAAATTTAATTTAATGAAAAATTGATTAAAAATGAAAGACCCATAACTCCAGCTGGGATATTTTATATCTACATGTTTTGGCTATGGAAATGGATTGTTTGCAACCAAGATTTGGATTGCAGAGGTGCAATCTAAGTGATCGCCACCGTTGAATAGTAGTTTTAATGGTCAAGATTTATTTTGATATTCTTATCGGTAAGAATATAGTTTTATTGGTAAGAGTATTCAACAACAGATCTAAACCACTAGTTATTAATATGAATGGTTCAAATTAAATTGCACACACTTCTCTGCAGTCGGCTGCAGAGAAGCCGGATCCCTTCGCAATACCACGGGTGCTAGATTGGGATAGGGGTGACGAAATGGTATTTTGTCAAATCTGGTTTGGTAATGTACCGACTTCTTTACAAACCTTCTAGCACATCCGTTACAAAGAGATTAAAAAATGCTATGAACAAATTAAGACCAAGGTGCATAGATTTGAACAAGTGTAGCTGTGTTTGAAATGTCCAATATGTAGGAACACCACATATATCATACGTATAAACCCACGTGAATCAGGCGTTTTCTGATACATCTGTGCGTGTTAATCTAAAAATTTTGGGAACTAATTTTAAGATTCTTGAATTTGAAAAGTTGATGTGACTACCAGAGCCGATCCTGACTTTTCAGGAGTTTAAAGCAAAAATTTAGGGGGTGTTCTAGTAAGCTTTCTCTTTTTAAAAGTTCTTTTTCTTTAATTTTCAAACTCAAATATAATGAAAATGAAAAATAATTTTTTGATTTTTTTTGCACCATATAAAAGATCTCAATGAAATCTATCAAACAAGATCCATATTGGTAAGAAAATTATTTGCGTAAACACATAATTTTTGAGTTTGAAATTACATTCCTTTTCCAGAAAGTTCTTTTTTTAAAAACCGGAACACCACCTGAAAGGGAAATTTTTAGGCCGGCCCCGTTTTCTAGGTTCGGACTTCAAATAGTCCTGACAACAATAATTCTTCTTTATTTTAGTTATTTCCTTTGACTTTTCATGTATTTTTACTATTTTGCCTATTCTTCTTAACTTTTTGTCTACGTGTCCATTTTTAGTTATATTTTTAGAATCAATTTCTGACCCATATTATTTCGGACAAAAATACTCTTGGCTTTGTGAACTGCACTGCCAATTCTCTTAGTCAGTTCTATAAGAACTGTGTGAAATGGCTATGTGAACTAGAAAATACACAATTCAAATAGCCTCACTACACACTAAAATACATAGTTCTCATAAAAAATACATAGTCCTTGTAGAAAAATACGCAGTTCTCATACACAATCATCATGGACAATAACAGTTCTCATAGAAAAAAATACAGTTTTCATAGAAAAAATAGAGTTCTCATAGACAGTTCTCATGTGAAATGACTATGTGAACTGAAAAATACACAGTTCAAATAGCACTACACACTAAAATACACAGTTCTCATAGACAATTATCATAGATAATAACAGTTCTCATAAAAAAATACAATTTTTATAGACAGTTTTTACAGAAAGTACACAGTTCTCATACGGAGTTCTTACAGAAAATACACAGTTCTCATAGAAAATACATAATTATCATAAATAGTTTCCATAGACAATTATCATGGACAATAACAATTCTCATAGAAAAAAACATAGTTCTCATAGACAATCATCATAGACAATAACAGTTCTCATAGAAAATACATACTTCTCATAGATAGTTCTCATAAAAAAATACAGTTCTTATATAAAATAATAGTTCTCATAGGGAGTTCTCACAGAAAATATACAATTCGCATAGAAAATACACAGTTCTCATAGAAAAATACATAGTTCTCATAGACAATCATCATGAACAATAACAGTTCTCATATAAAAAAACACAATTTTCGTAAAAAAAAAAACCCACAGTTTTCATAGATAGTATTGGCTATGTGAATTGAAAAATATACTGTTCAAATAGCCTCACCACACACTAAAATACACAATTCTCATAGAAAATACATAGTTCTCATAAAAAAATACACAGTTCTCATAGACAATCATCACGGACAAGAATAGTTCTCATAGAAAAAAATACAGTTCTCATAGGGAGTTCTCACAGAAAATACACAATTCTCATAAAAAATACACAGTTCTCATAGACAGTTTCCATACAAAAATATACTGCAGTAGCATATTCATAGAAAAATACACACAATTCGAAAAAAACAAACAACCATCACTGCGCAAAGGAAGTTGGAACAATCACAAGAAGATCGATAATATCAATCTAATTTATTCTTTAATCCAAAGAATGAACTTCATCGTTATAATTCTCATAGAAAATACACGGTTCTAATAGACAGTTTTCATAGAAAAATACACAGTTCTATAGACAGTTCTCATGAATAACACACAATTCTTATAAAAAAAAATACACATATGAACAAAAATTGGAAAAAAAAAAAATCAATTTCAAGATAAAGTATAATGACATGTTACTTTTTAAACATGATTCTTTCGGAATAAAGCCTAAGACAAGATAGAGGACGAGAAGGGATGCACTGAGGAAAAAACTCGAAAATGAAAAACCTAAATTGATTTAAATTTGAATTTTTAATTGCCAAGTCTCATAATCAGTTCTATGAGAACTGTTCAGTTCTCATATAGAACTGGCTATATAAATTGAGCTATGAGAACTGGATATGTGAATTGTCAATTCTCATAAAAAATACACAATTTAAATAGACAGTTCTCACAGAAAATATATAATTCTCATAAAAAAATACACAGTTCTCATAACTCACCACACACTAAAATATCCAATTTACACACACAGTTCACCTAAAAAAATAATACAATTCTCTCTTGCCAACAATACAAAGTGAGGAATTAGTGACTCACCTTTGTTTTCACAGTTTGCTTCATATCCATCCCAAACCCCACCCAAAAAAATTGCATACTTAATGTAATGCCCCGAATTTCGGAGATATTGTTTAAACATTAAAAAAGAGATTTTCGAGAATAGTTTTCTTTTTTAAAGGGATTAAAATTTCAAAAGCCTCATCAATTCAAATCACAGCACGACATATCAATTACAAATGTATTATATACAAATACTTTATAGTACATTATCAAAATACTTAGTTTACAATATAGAGTAACTAAGGGTACAACATCCAGGGTTTGACAAATACTTTATCGGTCAACGTCACTTCACTTTTTCATACGATCCTTCTGCTCTGTCTTCAGTTCCTGGCGTTCGAGTTACAAGGGCAACATAGTATCGCGAGCGATGACGCTCAGTAGCCAAAACCTATCCAAATCCATAACTTACAAATAAAGGCATGTACAATACGGTTAAATTAAAAGGCAATTTAAACAACAAACGATCAATTTCAATTACTAGCCCTTAACTCTGAATTTTGCTTGACATACTTTACAGGTCCTACTCTCACAATTCTAGGTCCATCAGGCTACCCTCAAGGTCTTGCTAGGCTATCCTCAATACCTGAGATCCTGCCAGGCTACCTCGAGGTCTTGCTTGGCCACCCTAGCTACGCTGGGTCTTTTAGGCTGCCCTCAAGGTCCTACCAGGCTACCCCCGATAACATGATGTCCTGTCAGGCTACCCCCGATGTCCTGCTATGCCCACAACCTTTCACATTATTCCATTTTTCCATTAATCCTATTTTCGCGTCTCTAAGGTGATAAATCCATACATCGCAACCAACCTATTTGTCAAATCTATCAGTACAATAACATATCACCCAATCCAACATTTTTACGAAACATGTTAATCGGTGATAATAACAAATAATGCGATAAAATCAATCATGCAATAAAATTTATCATGTCATAGAATTAATCATGCGATTAAACTAAGATCAAACCGAAACAAATTAACTTGGGGCTTATGATATTAGCTTTTAATATTCAAGAGTTAGATTTATGAACTAGACAAACTTCATAGGTTAAACTATAATTTATCTAAATCCGATTTCAAATTCCAGTGGCCTCTTGTTTCATTTCAGGAAAACAGGGGATTTCGGTCGGGCTCGACCGGTGACGTCGGATCGAATATCATCATACCAAAATACGAAATAATCAATACGGAACATAATATATATTTAGGAAGGTGAGTTTGGACTACCTCTCATTTGGCGAAATGGAGTTCGGAGAGATTCGGTGGCATGTCGGAGTGGCGCGGAGCTCATCGGTGGCGATGGTTAGTACGGCTGGTGGAGGAGGGTGGCCCAGTGGTGGTGGTGATAGAAGGAGGAGAAGGTGGTGGTTGCTTCGGTTAGTAAGAAGGAGGAGAAGGAGTTTCCGGTGGTTGCTTCGGTTAGTAAGAAGGAGGAGAAGGAGTTTCCGGTGGTGATGTACGGCTGGAGATGGAGATGGAGATGGAGATGGTGATGGTGATGGTGGCGGTGGCCAGTTGTGGTGGCGTTCTCGGTGGTGGGCTCGTCAATGGTGAGGACCGGCCGGTTGGTGAGGTGATGAGAAATGGTGGTGATGGAGGCTGCCTTCTCTCTCTCTCTCTCTCTCTCTCTCTCTCTCTCTCTCTCGTGTTAGCTGGGAATGAAAAGGAGAGATTTTTATCAAAGTAATCTTTTTTTAAGAACTATTGGCCAAAATACTCTCATTTTCAAACTATTTTTAAACCTAATCGGTAGAGCCACTTCAACAAGTGCTACTTGAGTAGCGTCATTACAATTGGCGCTATTTGCCATGTGGCGCTCTGCCATGTGCTACATTGGTTGTATGACGTGGACTAGCGCCACTTGAAGTAGCTTTACCTAATCAGGTAATGCCACTTGGAGTAGCTCTATCTAATCAGGTAACGCCATCTCACTATCTAGTTAGGTAGAGCCATTTCAACTGGCTCTACCTTATAAAATAATATCCCCATGCTCTCATTAATTTGATCACTTGTCTTGTGAATATGGGAATGAAACGTGACGAAAAACAACGAAAACAAAATCGTTAAAAAATATTGCGAACCACGTTTGTAGTTTAAAATATTTGGCCGTTACAACGTGAATAGTGGAAACTATTGTATTATGTTTAAGAAAAGTGTAAGTTCCTTAGTTGTGATTGGCTAATTCCGTGACGTTTCTGTATAATTGAAATCCTATGTATACAATACATATACAATATTTTACACTAGATAACATTATTGCATACTCTTATATCTTTTAGGCTTCATTTGGCATTTTAATTAAGCTGTGAAGCTTTTTTGTCCTTATTCAAACAAAATTCACATTCGTTAACTTTTCGAAGATTATTGTTTCTTCATGACGAGAGGTATCTAAAAAGTAAAAAATTACGATCAAACCCCAATTTTTTTGAATAAAAACAAAAAAAATAGTTTATTGCTTTATTTTTGTCTTTATTCAAAAAAATTGAATTTTAATCATAATTTTATACTTTTTAGATTCGTCTCGTCATGAAAAAACAATAATCCTCGAAAAATCGACAAAAACCTAACAAATATGAAATTATATACATACCTTATATTTACCACATAATATTATCTATACATACAAATAACAAAAACACACACACATATATATGTATATACTCCCTCTATTCCACAAAAATTATTTTGTCCACAAACTTAGAGCCTAATAAAATATATTTTTTCAAAAAAAAAAAAAACCAAACTTTTTTTTTTCACATTAGTAGATATCCATGTGTCACAAAGATTTCATCACCGAAATATTTATCTTTTGGCGATGCAATCACCAACACAAAAATGTCGTCGCTAAAATATTCAACTTTTGCCAATGCACATTTCATCGCAAGAAAAAAATTTCATCGGCAAATATTTTGCGGGAAAATATTTCCCGCCAACCTTACTTTTTTGCCGACAACATTGCCGACGCAACTTCTTTTCGTCGCCAAAAAATTCATTTCCGTATTCACAAGACAAGTGATCAAATTAATGAGAGAACAAAGATGTTATTTTATAAGGTAGAGCCAGTTGAAATAGCTCTACTTGATTAGGTAGAGCCACTTGAGATAGTGTTACCTAATTAGGTAGAGCTACTTCAAGTGGCGTTACCTGATTAGGTAGAGCTACTCCAAGTGGCGCTAGTCCACGTCATACAACCAACGTAGCACATGGCAGAGCGCCACATGGCAAATAGTGCCACATGGCAAATAGCGCCAATTGTAATGGCGCTACTCAGGTAGCGCTTGTTGAAGTGGCTCTACCGATTAGTTTTAAAAATAGTTTGAAAATGAGAGTATTCTGGCCATTAGTTCTAAAAAAAAGAGTACTTTGATAAAAATCTCTGAAAAGAAAGGAAAGGAAGATGGTGTGACATTAAAATGGGATGGGTTTTTGCATGAGGGGTATAATCCTATGGACAATTATGTGTTGTTGAGATGAGGGGAGTTTAAGGAGTAAAACATGGGATCGTGCTTCCTTCGTCACTCAGTCGAAATAATAAGAAATGGGAAAGGGTTTGGTCCGGAGCAACTCACGCACACACTCGAACAATTACTCACCGGACACGCGCGCACATATATGATTATGGAATAAAATTTAGTGTGATGACGTAATTAATTTTCCGCATTAAATAACTATCGAGCATAATTAATATTTTTGTTTTGATAATAATTATTATTTATTAAAAACATCGGGTCTTTACACTTAAAGTATTAAGTAAATATATTATATATACCAATTCTTTTTCTTCCATTACAGTCAGAATACTGTTTCACTCTAGCACGGGCTAGTGGATCTGATGTCGGTGTTGGTGTCGACAACGTTGGTGACATGGATGAAGTGGATGATGTTGTCAAGGAATGGGCCAGTGGATCTGATGTTGGTGTCGGCGAGAAGGTTGAAAGCCGAGAGAGCGAGTATACAGAGGTGGAGCTCGTTGTCGTCGTCGGATGGCCGGAGAGAGTGATGACAGAGGCGGTGATACAGCCGGAGAAGAAAGGTACGATTGGTGATCTGAGTGGTGGTTGTGGTCGTTGTTGTTGTCGAGTCCTCTGATACACCAGTCACGGTCGTCGTCGGAGAAAACGACTGCCGTGGCCGTGGACATGCCGTCGATTGCGAAGTTGCTGGGAGTGGTTTAGAGAGAGAGAGAGAGAGAGAGAGTGTGTGTGTGTGTGTGTGTGTGTCGACGGTGCTGTCCTCATCGATCAGATCGTCGTCCTCCAGCTTGAAATCGTCTGTGTTCGCCATTCTCTCTCTTTCACTCTCTCTACAAGGTGTGTTGAAAGGAGCAGAATAGAGAGAGTGTGAGGGTGAGGGGCACAAAAGTTAGTACGCAATATATCTGAGTCTTCCAGCTTCGGTAAAATATTTCAAGGTTGGGTTCAAACCAAACCTAAAAAACAGCGGCGGCCTCTAATTTTCTAAAATTAAAAATAGGGTCTTTTTTGGTGGACCATGTCTTACCCTTGACATATAATCCCCTCAATAATTTCATTGTATAATTATAATAAGAGCACGATCACGAGTGCAATTTTGTGGTAAAATATTTCAAGGTTGGATTCAAACCAAACCTAAAATACAGGGGTGGCCTCTAATTTTCTAAAATTCAAAATAGGGTCTTTTTTGGTGGACCATGTCTTTCCCTTGGCATATAATCCCCTAAGTAATTTCATTGTATAATTATAATAAGAGCACGATCACGAGTGCAATTTTGTGGTAAAATATTTTAAGGTTGGGTTCAAACCGAACCTAAAAACAGGGACGGCCTCTAATTTTCTAAAATTAAAAGTAAGATCTTTTTTGGTGGACCATGTCTTTCCCTTGGCATATAATCCCCTAAGTAAGTTCATTGTATAATTATACTAAGAGCACGATCACGAGTGCAATTTTGTTTGTTCATCCTCCTTAAAAGAGGGTGAACATTACCCTCCTTCCTATTGTTTGAAATGGTATGGATCCTACCACAAAGTGATGTCATACTTACCATGTTTGGTAAGTAAGACATCACTTTGTGGTGGGGTCCACACCATTTCAACCAATAAGAAGAAGGGTTATGTTCACCATCTTAATTGGAGGGTGAACAAAACTCAACTCGCACGATCACTATCTTGTTTGGTTATTAATTTTAAGGTAATGTAAAATTGGGCCGCAGAGTGGATAGGTATTGGGCCAAATCAGGGCCAGCTCAACTGGACCCAAAGTGCCGAATGTATGTAGGCTTCAGGTCCGTTTCAAATCGAGTTTGGATTGGAGCACTTGGACTTTAAAAAACATTTCTTTTCATTTTCCTTTTCGCCTCGCATCTCTGATTCAGGCACAGACGTAGGGGTGGCAAATGGACGAGTTTTGGTTAAATTGGGTAAGTTGTAAGTGGGTTAGGTCTTTAATGGGTCGTTAACCCATTTAGACCCATTAATTATGAGTCTAATTATCCATACCCAACCCGACCTATTTATTTAGAAGTAAATCCGACTCGCCTATTAACCCAATTTCATACTATATGCTTAAATTTAAAATGACTAAAATACTTCTCTCTCTCTAACCCAGGTCGTGAAAGCTTCCCTCTCTAACCCAGGCCGTCAAAGCTACTCTTTCTCTCTCTCCGAATATAGCTCTCAAGAAAGGAGGCGGTGTTCCACTAAGACTTTTAGAAAAAGTCTGGTTTTGTCCTTATTTGAATTTTTTTTGCGTTTTTTTGTTTGATGTCAAATTTTTGACTTTTTGATTCAAATCGAAAAAGTAAATTTTTTTTTTTTTACTTTTATCCAAATATTTTGAATAAGGACCACTTTTAAGTAAAAAAGTACTTGTTTAAAATATTTGGGTAAAAGTAAAAAAATTTTACTTTTCTGATTCACGAATCAAAAAGTCAAAAAACTTTGGCGCAAAATGAAACAAACACCAAAAAAATTCAAATAAGGACAAAATAAAAAAAGTGAAAAAATTGAAATATGTCGTTAGTGGAACGGTCTAATGTGTTCCACTAAACTTTTTATCAAAGTTATAGTTTTGTTCTTATTTGAATTTTTTTCGTATTTGTTTGTTTTGCACCAATTTTTTTGACTTTTTGATTTGTCTAGACGAGACGAATCAGAAAAGGTAAAATTTTCTAATTTCACCCAAATATTTTGAACAAGAACCACTTTTAAGTTAAAAAAGTAAAAAGTGAAATTTTTTTTTTTTACTTAAAAGTGGTTCTTGTTTCAAAAAATTTGGGTAAAAGTAATTTTTTTTTACTTTTCTGATTCGTCTTGTCAGGACGAATCAAAAAGTCAAAAAAATTTGACGCAAAACTACCAAATGAGAAAAAAATTGAAGTAAGGACAAAACGAAAAAAGTGAAAAGTGAAAAAAGTTGTTAGTGGAACACCAAGCAGCCACGTCAAGCCCAAAACTGGAGGGCTGCATTTTTTGTTAAAAATACGAGAGAGAAGGCAACAAATCTTTAGATCTTTTGGGCAAATTAAAGTTGTGAATACATGGATTTGATAGCAATTCCGAGGACAATATATGTAGTTGGGGCAGATAAACAAAAATGTTATGGATCTTGGAGTATTTTTTTTGTGATTTTTTGGGGTTTTTTTTTCAAGAAAAGCAACCCTACCCCGTGGGCACATCATCAACGACTGAGATTAGTCTGGAGCCTCCAATATTTTCTTTGTTTGAATTGAACAAACCACACCACACGAGAGAGAGAGAGAGAGAGAGAGAGAGAGAGAGAGAGAGAGAGAGAGAGAGAGAGAGAGAGAGAGAGAGAGAGAGAGAGAGAGAGAGAGGGGCCAGGGTCGTTTGATTAAGGGTTTTGTCACTGATGAAAGGAGTTTTTTTGTTGGGTGATGTACATAATTTATTGGGTTATTTAAGTTGATCTATTAAGACCCAGTTAATAAATGAGTTAGATGGATTTGACCTATTCTAATCCAACTAATAAATGGGTTGAGTTGGGTCTATTTTCTGATGGATGGGTTTGGGTTGATAAATGGGACTGGGTTAAATTTGCCACCTCTACACAGACGTGAGTCTTTTACTAAAATTTCTTTTTGGAAGAGAAGCACAAATTGCATTTTTTGAAAACCGTCTGGCATTTGCATAGATTTTCATCCAAGAACAGAGATAAAGAGCTACAACTAGACCTTAAACGCTAATGATATCCAATATGCATAAAGAGGCGAATTTATGTTTAAATCTTAAACGTGAGCCTCAAGAGCTCTATCCACACTGATAATAAAATTCGACACCAGTAATTGTTAGAAATTTAGACACTAAGTCGCCTTAGGGTACGTGGCGCAAACACCATATCAGAGATAACAACAAAAGTGGATGGAAATCCAACCCAAACTACTATCCAACAAAGTCAATTGCTGGCACGCTCTTGTTAGAAAGGCACAGAAAGCCGGCGATCATCACCGACGAATGAGTCCTCGCTGTCACGAGCAACTTGATGCTAGCCCCCACTGTCACAGCGAGCTTTGGACATGAAATGGCAAAAACGGTGGCTAAATCTCGCGTCCATGGCAAGATTGGACACCAATCGAGGACCAACATGCAAACAATGGAGTCTCTCTTTCTAAAAGTTTCAACCAGAGGCGTCTATTAAGGTTTTGATTAGCCGAGGGGAGATGCCTCCCCTCCCTCCTCCCCCCCGGGCCTCTTTTCCTCCTTTTCCCCTTTTCCCTACACAGCTTCATTCCTTGCCCTTTCTCTTGCCGTCTTCTCCCTGTCGTTTATCTTCCCGGGGTCATCATTCACCCACCGGCTACCACAACGACTAGGTGTTAGGGGTGGCGTCAGGCGGAGATCTGCTCTTGGGCGGTCTCGGTCTTTGGCCTAATGGCTCTGCGTGACCTTGTTGTTGGTGATGGATTGTGGTTGTGGAGATTTGGTGGTTTGGCGGCGGTTTTGTGGCGGCGTATTGGAAGTGCTCAGGTGGCAAGTGCTCCTGGTTGTTTACGGGATCCGAAGTGGCAACGTCCTGGCGGCCATCAATGGAGTTCGACATCTCGCGGGGTTCGCATCGTTACTGACATCCTCTTCTCGTCATTGTCTACTAGTGTGGTGTTATGGTGTTTCTGTTTGCATCAGTTTGTCTGGTGGTGGTGGTTTCAGGTGGTGGCGCTGGTGCTTACTCTGTTTTGGCTATGGCGATGGGTGTGCATTCTGTGTTAGGGTTTAGGTTGTGGCTGTAGGCAGGCTGAGTGCCTGTTTGGGTCAGGCCGCGAGTCCCATATGATTTTTGTGTTGTATTTTCTAGGACCTGGCCTGTTTGGGAGTGTTTGGACTTTTTCTAAATAGTTTTTTTTTTCATTCAACTCTTGGTTGGTTTCCCCTTCCCCTATCTTGATGTACTCTTTGTCAAGATTTCTGAATAAATTTTTTTCCTATCAATAAAAAAAAAAAACACGAAAACACTAATAGACTTAAATACCAACACACAAACACCAGCAGACACACAAAATCATTACCTACCGCCATCACCCATCGAATCTGGGGAAACCAGACAGAGACAAAAATCCAAACTGAGGAGAACCTAGCTGGAGAAAAAGGCATAAAAATGGCCCAAGAGAACTAACTAACCTCTACCCTACTAACCTCTGTTTATTTTATCACGCTGCCACCAAAGATGATAGATCTGGAGAAGACAAGGAGGGGAGGCAACTTGGAGCGGGCCCTACAAGGTCGACCACCACCGCCATCGTTGCTGAAGACTACACTCACCGGAGAACTCCCAAACACCGGCAACAACCGATCGAGGCTAGAAGTAGACCATAAAGATAATAGGAGGATGAGGGAGGGTGGGATGGAGGTGGAGATGGGGCTGCCCCCAACCCCTGGTTGAAAACCTAACTGTTGGTTTTAGAGAGAAGGGAGAAAAAGATAAAGCAAGGGGAGAAAAGACCAAACATCGACGTGAATCTTTACACTTCATATTTGCGTGTGTGTGCCGTAAGCACACAAACTGAACTCCTCAAGTGGCGTCTATCACGAGCCCATTGGAAAACCCAGGCCTAGCCAATATATCCAAATACGAAGCATAAAAGTCCTTTGCAAGATAAGCAGCATGTGGGAAATTCCTATTTGGCATTCCCTAGTTCGGGCCACTCTTCTAGTGGAATTTTTTGCTTAATGATATACCCATCTCTAACATCAAAAACCAGGAAATTCGGTAGCCAAAATAAATTGTCTTTTAGATGGAGAAAAAAGTGAAGGCTCTAGGAAGCCTGCCTCCTTATTTGGGTCGAGGTTAAGGAGCCCAATGATACCAAAGTCGCCTCAAGGGTCAAGAGCTCTAATCTTCATTAGTAAAAAATTCCCATCAGAATCATAGGCTATCACTTTTGGGATAAGTTTTTTGTCATAGCGAAAACGTTTGGGCCCAGGATCAATACCTTGCATGAAAAAGTCATGATTGGCCGTGAGAGCATAGTTGGGAGAAATTCAAAAAGCCATGCTTGTACTTGTACCAAGGTCTCCAAAATCGTAGCAATAGTGAGATTCTAGATGTAGAATTGATTTTTTCAACCTCTCAAGAGTCTCTTCTGAGACCAAAGGTCACATGTAAGGAGGAGTACCCAAAAACACCAACGGAGGACAGTAAGATCAGTTACGGATTTGTAGACCGACCGAAAGTGTAAGAACGATACCCATGAGTAACGAAGCCCTCTCACATTGAGTAAGGACTAAGGAAGCTCTGTATTTCATTTTTGAAAAGTTTCATAACACTCAAGCGGATTGAAAACAAACATTGTAACATAAGAAACAAACTAAGGTCCCCTTTAAGCTCTCTATATACAGACTGAATGTTGCCTTTAACGGGAAAGAAACTAGTGTTGGGTTTACATAGTAAATACTTGAGCTCGAAGATCCCCTTCTCCTCTCACTAGCGATCATGATGTGCAAAGCCGTCAGCAGAACAAAGACACTGTGTGCCATCCCTCTTCTATTTTTCGATCTTTCTTCCTCTAGGTGTTCCTCTCTCTGTCTTGCTCTATCCCTCTCTTTGTTGATTTTCGTTTTCTAAACATTTAATAAAGCTCGACAAGGGTACATCGAGAGAAAAACAACAAAGCTCACAGAGCTTCTAAGCACAAAAAATTTGCGCATCCAACCAATAGTTGGATAGCAAACCTGAAAGCTAGATTACAATCTCAGTTTTTGAATTCCATCGAAAAGAGATCTTGAACTCCTCTACGCTGTAGACCTTGATGTCGAACTTTGCCTTCATCCACATCGCAACCCTTGTTTTAACTGCATCTCCCACTTTTCGAGCCTGTTTTAATTTGTTGAGTTGTCGAAAATGCAGTCATTTCTCACCAACCATAGGGACCATAAAGTTGTATAGAAACAAGCTTCCCAAATACGTTTCTCCAAATTAGAAATCCATTTGCAAACCACCAAATAGCTAAATCAGAAATCAAAACTGGACATACCCATTTGATATTCCACCAAATCTAAAATTATTGACCAAACACTCCAGGAGAAATGGCAATGAAGAAATAGGTGCTGGTGTGTTTCAAAGCTCAGAGAACAAATAGGACATAATGCTAAATGAATCTCATTTATCACATTTCTAACAAGAAGTTCTGAATGAAGAAATAGTTAGAAGTATTGCACAGAAACGAGAATGACGTATTCCCCCTTTTTGCTTGACAGCTCATCACTTCATACACTCCTTTCTCTCTGCTTATTGTATGAGTGTATTATGTGTTGGAAAGAGGATGATTATTTGGGTGTTTGTGTTGGAAGAATTTTTTTCGGAGAGGGAAGAGTACTTGAGACTAGAGTGGGGAAGTAAGTTCTTTGTATTACAATTGAATACAAACGTTTTGGCTTTGTCCAAAATGACTAGAACCCTTCCATTTTTATACTACTTCATGGAATGTTCTAGATTTCTTCTTTACAATATAATATCAATGTAGGTTTTAGATTTTACACATGTGAGAAATAATTACAACCAATATGTAGGATATTTCTTAAGGCTTTTTTTTAGACATTTTTTAGAATGTAGATATTCTAAAACTCTTCTAGAAAAGATGCACTTAGGCTATCCACAATGGTGTAAAAAAAAATGGATAGTCAAAAGTGTACCATCAGCTTTTGATTATTCATTTAAGAGATTGCTAAAGTTAGCAATATAGAGGTCCATAATAGCATAATCAAAATTGGCTAACCAAAACTTGTCACATCACCTTTTCAAATTACAAAAAACTTAAAATTGTGAACATAGAAAATAATTTTTCTAAAAATAGTTTTGAAACTAATAAAAACTATTTATTAGAAATAAAAAATAATTTTTTTTTGAAAAAATAGTTTAAAAAAATAGTTTTTGGGTAGCTACAACTTTTTGAAACTTTTTTTACATAAGAAAAGGTTTTTGAAAAAAAGTAGTTTTAAAACAAAAAAGTGTTTTTCAAAAAAAGAATTATATGTTTCTGTATAAAAACAGTTAAGAAAATTTTTTTGGAGAAAAAACTTGTTTTTCAAAAACAATTTTTTTTTTTTTATAAAATAGTTTTTTAGTGAAATATTTTTTTTTGAAAATATTGTTTAAAAAGAAAGAGAGAGGAAAAGGGATGAAAAAGAACGTTTTTGTGTAACGATGAGTATTTGATTGAGAATATATGGGTTCCACTAATTTGGTTATTGGCAAAAAATTACTAGTTTTGGTTATCCAAATTCTAAAATTTGATTATTTCTAAAAAAGTTACTAAGTTTGATTATACCATTATGGAGTCCCCTGGGAAAAATTCAAAATTCCCCCCAACCTTTACACCCAAATTCAATTAGACTTCCAACCTTTTAAAAACTTCAATTTTACTCCCAACGTTATATTCCGTTAATCAAAATGCCCTATTCCGTCCGAATTACTAACAGATTCAGTTAAAGGCTCTGTTAAATAATTTTTCGATGGAATTTCGATGATCTAAGCCGTTCAATGTGTTCAAAACATGATTTTAAGGGTACTCATGAGAAATAAACAAAAAAAATAACCGAAAAGGGCTTCATCTGAACAGTTTTCTATTGAATAGTTCAATAAAAACTATTCAGATGAAGCCCTTCCCGATCATTTTTTTTGTTGATTTCTCACGGGTATCCTTAAAATCATGTCTAAATCACATTGAGCGGCTCGGATCATTGAAATTCAATTGGGAAAGGGGAGGTGCGAATTGATTCGAATTTTGTTGAAGTCCGGACGTCCGGATTTTGCTTTGGTCTGCACCTCCCCTTTTCCGATGATCTAAGTCGCTCAATGTGATTAGAATGTGATTTGAAGGGTACCCGCTAAAAATCGGTAAAAAAAATGACCTGGAAGGGCTTCATCTGAACGGTTTTTTTATTGAACTATTCAATAGAAAACTGTTCAGATGAAGCCCTTTTTGGTCATTTTTTTTTGTTGATTTCTCACAAGTACCCTTCAAAATCACTTTTTGAACACATTGAACGGCTTGGATCATCGAAATTCCATCGGGAAATTATTTAACGGAGCCTTTAACTGAATCTGTTAGTAATTCGGACGGAAGGGGGTATTTTGATTAACGGAATATAACGTTGGGAGTAAAATTGAAGTTTTTAAAAGGTTGGGAGTCTAATTGAATTTGGGTGTAAAGGTTGGGGGGTATTTTGAATTTTTTCCGAGTCCCCTTCTCCTAAGGACCACCTTAACTTAATAAAATAAGGACCTCCCTTTCCCGATCGAATTTCGATGATCCGAGCCGCCCAATATGTTCAGAACGTAATTTTAAGGGAACCCTCAGAAATCAGCAAAAAAAAAGACTAGAAAGGGCTTCATCCGAGCAGTTTTTGTTTATTTTTTATCAAACGGTTCAAATTAAAACTGCTCGGAAGAAGCCCTTTCTGGTCTTTTTTTTTTGCAGATTCCTAGCGGATACCTTAAAATCATGTTTTGAACACATTGAGCGGCTTGGATCATCAAAATTCGAATGGAAAATGGGAGAAATGGGGAGGTTCTTATTTTAACTAAAATAAAGATCTCTTCATTTGAAAATGGCTGTACCATTATGAGCGATATTTTGCATAAATATTTTTAACTTTAGAAAACTATTTCTTTTGATTATGCTATTGTGGATAGCCTTATATCTCCTTCCAAAGTATCTTTTTGACTTGGCCTTGTTGAGTTGGGCTTTTTTTTCTTAGGCCAAAAGACTAAATCAAGCTTATGCTGCAACATGATGTACTCCATTTGTACGTATATGTATGGGCAAATTTCACTCAGACCCCCTGAGGTATATGACAATGACAGAAAGTACCCCTCAATTTTCAAAAATGACAGAAACCTCCCTTACTTTACAGTTTGGGTTTCATTCCGTTAGTTCCGTTAGTTAAATGGACGGAAAATGTACGAAAATGTACGGAAAATGAAATCTTCAATTTTATTTAGTTCTACACCTATCTTAGAGCTCTCATTAAAAGTCTTAGAGTTAAAAATTAATTATGATCATTTAGGATAAAATAGTTAAAAAAATAAAATCTTCCCACCGATTCAAACGAATTAAAATTTGGAGCATTTAAAAATTTTGTTTTTCACTTGATTTTAGAGCTGTTAATGAAGAGCAAATACTTAAGTGCTCCAATTTTCAATCTATTTGAATCGGCGCAAAGATCTTATTTTTTTATTATTTTATCTTAAAATGCAATAATTAATTTTTGATTTTAAGATTTTCAATGAGAGCCCTAAGATAGCCGTAAAACTAAATGAAGAGGAGATACTTAAGTGCTCAAATTTTCAATCCGTTTGAATTGGTGCGAAAATCGTATTTTTCTGATTATTTTATCCTAAAGGGTCATAATTAATTTTTCGCTTTAGGATTTTCAATGAGAGCTTTAAGAAAACCATAGAACCAAATGAAGAGCAGATACTTAAGTGCTCCAATTTTTAATCCGTTTGAATCGGTGCGAAGATTTTATTTTTTTAATTATTTTATCCTAAATGATCATAATTAATTTTTAACTCTAGGACTTTTAATGAGAGCCCTTAGCTAGGTGTAGAACTAAATAAAATTGAAGATTTCATTTTCCGTACATTTTCGTACATTTTCCGTACATTTCCGTACATTTTACGTCCATTTAACTAACGGAACTAATGGAAACTAACGGAATGAAACCCAAACTGTAAAGTAAGGGAGGTTTCTGTCATTTTTGAAAACTGAGGGGTACTTTCTGTCATTGTCATATACCTCAGGGGGTCTGAGTGAAATTTTCCCTATATGTATTTATGTAAATGCTCCTCCTTGCAACTCCATCCGCATACTAATTTGTCCGCTTTTGAAAATTTTCACTTTTTGTGGGAAGAAAATGACCGCTCTTCAAAGTCACGCCTCAAATTCAAATACATAAAAGATTAGAAGTGTCATAACAAATTAACAATTATAACTTGGGAGCAACTCTGGTGTTCACTCAATACTCTAACAAATTTTTGCGGCTAATTAAACTACGTGTGGTTTTCAATATTTTTTTGGCTTCTAAATTATTATGAACGTTAAGAGCCCAAACACTTTCACAAATTTTCTGTCTCAGCTATTTAAGCCACAGTTTTTTTTTTTTTTGCCATTTGTTAAACTTAATCTACTCTATTCTAAGAAACTTGGGAGGGAGATGAGTGCTTACGAGAATTGAACTCTATCCATGTGTATGAGAATATAAGGGATTGGGGCACCAACTGTACTCTATTTCACTTGCGTCCACTGTTTTTCTTGAATCACTAATTTTAAGAATCCATCTGACTAATTTTTTTGTTTTTGCTCGGCAATCCATGTGACTATTTACGAATCTTGCAACTTGAGATGTGAACTTTTGACCATGTTCATTTGGAGATTTTGATTTTTTTCTCTGCGCGCGGTCTTTAATAAGTTCTTTTCAATGATTACTCTCATTTTTCTCTTTATCTTTCTCCACTCATTACCCAAAATCTAAAATTCAAAAACCAAAACGAACATGGTCAAGTGTGATTGGAGCATACGATTTTGGGGCAAAAGTGAAATGGATATTGTAGCTTTTCCTTAATTACAAAAGCCGGTAGGTTTGTAAATTGTAATTGTACGACGTTTGTAGTGTTGACTCACATAACGAACATTTATAGTTTAGCCTTGTTTGATAAATGAGTTGGATTAGATAGGATTAGTAAGGAGATGGGATTGAGATGGGATTAGTAAGAAGATGGGATTATGGTGTGGGATTCATAAGGAGATAGGATTAGTAATATTATATTTGTTTCCCACGTGTAGGATAGGATTGGAAGATTGATGTTCCAATATTACCCTTGTTCATCCATAATTTCCAAAATTTTACCTAATTTATTTTTTTGGCAATAAACAATGGAATATTTACCCAAAAAAAAAACATAGAATGATGAAATTATTAATACCATGTTTGTTTAGGACACAATTAGATTGGGTTAAAACAATAATTTTCTTTAATTTTTGCCCTCAATGAAGTAAAAGAGAAAATACAATTAAAATGTCCTATTTTTGTAGTCTTTCTTCTTCTTCTTCTTTTTTTTAACTGTACTTACCATTTTGTGAAAATAAAATTAAAATGGTTTGAAAATACAACTAATGTACATTTTTATACTACATTCAGGTTCAACACAATTATGGCTACCCAACACCATGCACCGACGGCGCACAATTGAGTTTGTGAAATCCACCTTTGAGTTCCACACAAATAATTCAAGTTACTCATTAAATCTATTATGCACTTTTTTTTCATTTCCATTTGTCTTTTTTGGTTTTACAAGTTCCAAAAATATCACGAAGCAACAAAAAATAAAGAAAGTGGAACAAAACAAAAAATTTACAAAACATGAAAAAAAAACTGTTTTAAAATCATTGCGCAAAAAATGTAGGAAAATAATGGATGTTTTTAACTCACTCTTCAAAAATGGACCGATGCATTGATAATCTAATTTTTACATGCACAACCAATATCATACCCATTATATCAGTGGTAATTTTCGGAGGTTTTTTGGTGCACTGGTGAGATCCCAAGGGTAATTAGGTCAATGTAATTTAATTTTATGGGATAGGATTGTTAATACCTAGTTCCCCAAGGTATTACTAATCCTCCCTAGTGAGGGAATTGCCCATCCCATGGGATTACTAATTCCCTTCCATTTTGTGCAATCAAACATAGAATTAGGGGACCCATAGAATTAGTAATCCTATCCCACCCTCTAACTCACTTATCAAACAAGGCCTAAAGTGGAGAAAGAATATGAGGTGGAAAGAAATAAAAAAATTAACGTTTGTAAAGAACCGTTAATTATAGTTTAGCACACTAGAATCCAAAGCGTTAATTTTTTTTTAATTTGCTTTTGCAAACTGTCTCTCTGATATACACTGATGATCTCTCATGATCGATTCTCTCTCTCTCTCTCTCGATGCAACACAGAAGTATCAATCTAACTCTCAAACTTTGTATTTCACAAACACTCAATTGTATTACACTGAGAAATTGGGTTTCTGTTACACTCTCTCACACACTTTGATCATTACTTACATATTCTGATTATAAGCCTATTTATAGGCTAAACAAGAGAGAAAAAATAAAGATGTGATACACTCACATTTATATATGGGTACCGATCAAAAGTGCACATATGCTTTTTGGGACCCTCCTAGGGGTCCCATATAAATGATCCAAATCATTTTTTTTGTTAAAATATTTGATTGTTTTTATTAAAAATCAACTCAATCAAATGCCGGTAACGAATTGATTTATTAATTCAATTTTTGGTCCATGTAATTCAAGAACCAAAGATATCGTTTATTTTATTTAAAATATTTTGATTGTTTTTTATTAAAAATTAACTCAATCGGATACTAGTGACTAATTGATTTATTAATTCAATTTTTGGTCCACACAATTCAAGAGCCAAAGATTAAATAAATCGATCAAGCTTTTAACGATATTCGATGGACTGGTTCTATACATGGACCTTTAAAAAATACTCCATCTTAAATATGAATGGTTTGGATTATGATTTATGTGGACCCCAAGGTGGGTCCCACAAAGGATCTTTGCATTATTTGTGCAGTTCAGATCGGTACCCATAGTTGGATGATTGTGTGCTCTTGGGGCTGAGCATTGTCATCTAGTATTGTAAGGCTTGAACCACCGCACATTCATGCGTAGTCCATGACTAAGTGTATGCACCAACATGGAGAGATTGTTTAGTACCTCTAGAACATTGCCACGTTGTTTCCCCCGCCTCATCCCCGCAACACACATTAAGTGTATGGGTCCCGCATGCAACATGTGTTGTGGTAGAGGAGCATGTAATATCATGTGGCGGTGCTCCAGCGAGTTGAATTTTTTTTTCTCACATGAATGTTAAGTGGTGGGGGCCACGTTGTGATTCAAGAGCACTTAATAATCATTTTTTTTTTCCACCCTAGAAGCGAGTCTTGGGAGTTACAAGCAATACTAAGATCGAGGTAGGTTTTTGCTACATAAAATTAAATGATGGTAAAAGTGAGGGGGAAAAAAGGAGACATAATTAGTCCTAAAAGTTTGATGGAGATGCTCCTATGATGCCATCTCTATGCATGATGACTAATGCTATTAGTTGTATTTTTTTTTTTGGTGGAAAGAGAATAACCTTTTAATGTGCATAGTTTCAACTGGTTAATGTTTAAGGGCAAGTGATGGGTGGGAATATTGTCCCTAGGCCAATGTAATCACAAGTCCCATTTGCATCACCAAAGGTCAGGTAGCCAGGCCAGTGGAAGAGCTCTAAATAGTGTACTTTTAATTAAAATATCTATTTTGTATATGATAAAGTTGATTGTGAGAATAATGAAAAGTTGAATCATGATTGTTAAGTTTTCTAATGCATGCTTGAATAGTTAATTCGTAAGAATATGGCACCACATCTTATATGTATCTTGCTGTTCCTCTTGTGATTGAATAATTAGCTAGCGCGTTTTGATTTATCATACCGAAGTAACTCTAATATAACCATGTAAAGACTGGTCGGCTACTGAGTCACCCAAAAAAAAAAAACAAAAAGCAAAATCATCGGGTTACTAAAATTTATGTTGAATAATGTCATTTATATAACAAATTAACAATCCTAAGAAATGGGCACGGTTAACTTATTAAAGGAGACTTGTAGAACGATATGTGTAGTAAACCGAACACTATCAATGAAACATGGTATATTGATCTTTCCCTCTTCACTGCCCAAATTCAAAAAAAAAAAAAAAAAGACTAACTCAAAAAAAAAAAAAAAAAAACGAACAAGGAGTTTCCCATTCTCCATTAATGAAAACAAAGGCATTTTAAAGAAAAGAAAGGCATAGCTTTTATGGAGAGAATGAACCTTTTATTGATGAAAACACCAAAACTTGAAGCTCAAATTGGACATGGCAAGTGACCAGAACTAAACCCTAATCAAGTAAACGCTGAGTTCAGGACCCCCATGTCCATCAGGGTTCATCATGTAGAAAGCTTCCGAATCTTTTGACCCCACAACTCTCTCAAACTTAGCTCTCATGTACATGAGCTCGCCCTCCGACCCGGACCCATCACCACAACCCGGCAACACTCCGGCACCCATCGAAACCGGCCCGACCGCGTTCAACACCTTCCACTCATCGGGGCCACAGTCATGCCTCATTGCGTACCCACATTTCTTCCCATTGCAATATGCCCTCCAGATGGGCTCCTCAAGCAATTTTCCCACTTTCTTCTCTGTTTTCTTCTTCTCGCACTCGAGCGCGATTCGGACTAGCCCGGATGCCATTTCCCTGACGAGAACACTCGTGGGCATCGCAATTTCGACAAGAAAGGCAGGATTCAACTTGGGATCCTCCTGGAACGCGAAATGGACGTGCCCCCTCCTGTAACCGAACAGGGTTCCCACCACTCGGGTGCCCAAACCCGCAGCGTGGCGTTGCGATTGGTTCTTGCTGCCAAAAACAGCAAGAGCCCATCGCAACTTAGCCAGTTTCTTCTTCTTCACCGGTGCCTTCGCTACAGTAGTTAGTGCTGGCACTGGGAAGTCGAGCTGGTGAACTTTTAGCTCCTCCTGATCACAAGCATGGGAGGAGGAGCTGAAAGTTAGGATTTCCTCATCATTGTCATCTTCATCTTCCACCTTCCTCTTCCAACTGAAGTACCTCCTAGAGAATGAGAAGGAAGAGTCATGAGGGGATTTTGCTGTGATTGCCCTCATTTGAGAAACAGCCAAAACAAATGAAGAGGAGAGGAATTAGACTCCTAAGAAGATGGGTATCAGAGAGATAGGAATGAGAACAAAGGATAGAGTCTGAGTGATTCGGTCAAGTTCTATTCTATATAGTGCTTTGTATGAGCTGATTTTTTGGGTTGTTACTTTTTTTATTTTCAGCTCTATGCGACTGTGGGGCTGGAAAAGAGAAAGCCATGACGAAAGGAAGGTGAGCAGCCCTACCTAACGACATGAAAAAATGAGATAGGAAGCGTGTAGACACATGAGAGAGAGAGAGAGAGAGAGAGAGAGATATTTTACAACAGAAGTCGTCTGAAGTGGGGGGAAAGGGGAATAATAGAATATGAAGGGACAAGCTTTGTGGAGGGTATGGCCTAACTTGGGGTGGAGCCGTGGAGGCCTTTGGTCAAGGAAATCAGGAGAGAGTATGGGGATGGGGAGATATAGGAGTAATTATTTAGTGGTCCTGACCGCAAGCAGCGCCACCCATCTTCGTTGGGTTCACACACTTGAGCCGGTAGAAATGTACGTGTGGTTTTGGAAAATATTAGAGCACCACGTGTCGGTGCGCCAAGACTACCAAATAATTTTTCAAGAGTAAGGAATAGACTTTGACTAATAAAATCAGTAGCATTGGAAACAGTTAAGGGAAGGTAAAGGCCATACCAAACTGGACCAAACCAAGAAGCCCCACTACTCCCAACTCAACCAGTGTGCCAATTACACATTTATCAATGAGCCCCCATTTCCCACCATAATGGAAAATGCTAAAAATAGCTCACCAAGCTGTCGCTGAGATCTAAAAAGTATATTGAAATGTATGAAAAATGTACAAATGTGTGTCAAAATGTGTTGAAAAACGTAAAAAAATGTATTAAGTGTGTTTTTATTTAGCTTATTGACAGTTCACTAGACCCTGTATGGTAGACTTTATTGGTATACTCTTATCATTGCTCTTTGTATTTTGTTTATGTAAAGAAAAATAAATTATTGCCCTAGCGTGCGTATAACTTTGCTTGACATTAATAGTATGTTAACATCAATAGTGTGCATATATTTTTGTGAAGTACTACTCCCTCTTTGACAATTTTATTGTGCCTTATTCGACATTATTTTAATCCATCTGTTCCATTAATGTTTATCCATTTTCGTTATTCGTACTGTTCTTTAAACGCTTATATGTTCAAATCTATTACTATTTTTCATAATTTTGAAAACTTTGAATTATAGACCTTAATCGAGAACTATCAAATAAGATCCATATATATTGCATAACTTTAGAGATTCATATTGGAAGATACAAGCGATTGAAAACTGACACGAATATTAAAAAAGGACAAACAAAATGGGATAGAGGGAGTAGCTTCTAATCAGTTAAGCTAATATTGTGCTTTCGTAGTAATAAAGTTGAGTGTTACTCATCAATTAAAAGATCTCTCATGTAGAGAAATAATTATAATCGAAAAATAGAACACATCTACACATCTACGTACATATATAATAATGATAGACCAAGAGACTCTGTTCCAATTTTGCATGCCTACTGGTTCAATGTCAACAAACTATTTTACTCTAATAAACACTAGTACTTAATCAGGGACAGTATAGATTCTGGTGCATGAATGGTTCTTAAATGTATAGATTAGTCTTTTTTTTTTGGGTAATTTGTATAGACAGTATAGATTCTCGTATATATTGATGTTAAAAGGACAAGGACACGAAAACAGAGAGTCTATTTTCGAAGCATTTTCCGCCCTTTTTTCCAGGGTAAAATAGCATTTTACTAGGTGCGATCCAGCATTTCATGCACAATCTCAATGAAACATATGCTTATCAAGAGATGACCAAATAAATATGTCGAACGCATGGTTCACCGTATGGCACCTGAACACTCGAGTTATCAAAAATTAAAAAAAAGTAAAA
Source organism: Rhododendron simsii (assembly GCA_014282245.1). NCBI lineage: Eukaryota > Viridiplantae > Streptophyta > Magnoliopsida > Ericales > Ericaceae > Rhododendron > Rhododendron simsii. The sequence continues at coordinate 10,045,825 of CM024964.1, read as the reverse complement.
ATAAAAATGACATGGGTATGTACTTCGTACATTTAGAAATCCATGGATGTAATCATGGACAGAATTGGAAGGTTCGTGGTTTTTTTTTTTGATCATAAGGTTCATGGTTTTTGGGCTCTATCTTTTCTTTAGTCTATAATCTTCCTAGAACTAGGGGTACCCATTGTGCTGTTAATTACCCCCTTTTATTACTCCAACTTTGGTATTTATCTTCAGGGACGGAATCAGGGTTTCGTAAATGCGGGGGCCAAACGATGAAAACAAGATTTTGAAATTTCAAGATTTGAAAATCTAATAGTTTGTCGGTTTAGGTTTTGAGGGAGGTTTTTTGGGTAATAAATGAAAAGAGATAGAAAGAGATATGAGATTAATAATTGAAGAAAAAACTTATGGAAGACCATGTGCAGAGAGAAAATTTGGATTTTGGGACCCCCAAAACAAACACATTCTTAAAGAATTTAAATGAATGACGCACAATACAAACTACAATATCTAGGTGTTTTTAACAAAAAAAGAAAAAACTAATATTAATATTAATATTAAATCTTAAATAAATAAAAAATCCTGAAACCATGCAGGGGCTGTGGTCCCCCTATGCCCTAACCTAAATCCATCTCTGTTTATCTTTATCAATTTATCTAATTATCCTTTTTATTTCTGAAAGATGCTTCAACAGTTGAAAAAGTCAAGTGCAATGCACAAAAAATTCAATATGGAGCATCATTACCTTTTGAAGGTATGAGGCGATCAAACGAAATAAATCCTTAATCAATCTAAAAATGAAAAGCAAAAGATATAGTACGTAAAAAGATATATAAAAATTTTCGAAGTATTGATCATTACGAGAACGCAAAAGTATAACTTAAATATCATTCTTCTTAAATTTTTTTTTTATGGCTAAAGTAGTAATTATGCTACCATAGTCAATATTTTTTGCGATCTCCTTTTCAATTGAGAAACTAAGGTAATGGATTTATTTTCATACCTAGCTAGTACTCTTTAGCATTGACAGGACGCACATACAGTAACTTTTATGGCTAAAAGTGCAAAACAAGCTAGCAGATCCAAAATGTCAAAAAAGCTGATCTAATTAGGCCTAAACTTCTTGTCTCCCCATGAGAGTGTGCTCCACACTAGCGCAGAAAAAATGCATCTAATTTTGACTGAATTTTGCAAACATTACATCCTTAAACAAACATCAGTTGACAATCTTGTTCTACCATCTAACAAAAAAATTGACCACATAGGACACAGAACCAAGGTTTTAAGTATAGATTGGAAGTATCGAGTGACACGTAGTGGGAATCGGATATAATAATTATGAAATTTTGAATTTATTTTCGACCCCAGAGGAGCATGCACCTGAAGCGACCGTAACTGTCACGTAGTGGCAGTGAAGCACGTAGCGAAAATCAGCTAATATAAGTGTGAATTTTTTGATAGCTAGCTAGAACTTGTATAACAGTGTCAAAGAAACGAGATCCCCTTACGTAGAAGCCGATACGCCAAACTGTCACACTGAATCCCTTACGGTCAAACTTGGTTGAATTTTGTGGAAATGATGATTGCATGAACCCATGTGGACGTAATTATTAGGAAGCCAAATAAGAAAACAAACATTTTCTTGAGTGACCTAAACACGTTTACAGATCAACTAATCATGAGCTAAAACCCAGCTAAAAAGATACATACAGTATAAAACTAGAGCATCTTCAGTTCATAGGACCCCACCGTAAGTTTTTGTTTTTTGAAAAAGAATCTATATTATTTAGTTCTCCTGTGAAGAGCGTGATCTAGGACCAACCACCAAAACTGAACTTGAGCGATCCATTCTTAAAAAATCTTAAATTGAAAGTCGGTTGCGTGAATATATGGTTTAACATGGAGAGAAAAAGGAATACCAAATTCTTAAGTTATTTAACTGTACAGATCAGTAGGTGCAGATCCATGAGCACGAATATCTCGCCGGACGGCCGGAGGTCACGTAACCATGTTGAAGTCGAACACCTATGTACACGTATGTCTTGTTCAATAAATCATAGGGTATTTTGCTATATGGGTAAGATTATCGTATCCTAGATGGTTGGATATTATATCCGTCAATATGTAGTCAAATTCGGTATTCGTAGCATAAGCCGCTTGTACTTGATACATCAAAATTGTGTGTCAAAATGGACAAAAAAACTGAAATTAAGTGGCTCCCATTTTCTGGAGTAAAATTTCGTAATCTCGTAAATCCTCTTCAATAATGAGAAGTCAGATCAAAGTGTGGGAAATATGCTTGAAAAGGGAAAAAATGTGGCTACACTGAAATGGAACTGCACTGGTGAACCAATCATTTTGGCACCGATTCGTGGACTTACTCTGAGAGCATTTCCACTGGGTACGTTGGCGAATTCCTTGGGACCTTGTTATCGTTTCCATTTTAATAGAAATAAGCGACGTTCCGCCCGATAGGTGGGACTTATAATATTGTCAAAAAAAATTTCAAATCGCTTGTTATATATATATGGTAAATTGGCAAACTTGGTTCGTTGTCGTCAGACTTCAATTACTTTTGGTCGAAAATAGCTTTGGAACCCATGAAGCAACATGGCTAAAAGAATTTAATAAATATGGCACTGTAGCGAGTCAAACTTTTATGAACGCCGCAACGATATGGCCCATGTCAGTGGGGGTGCTCCAACATCCGCATACAATCATTAAAGCCAGTTTACTATTGGACTGCAGTCCAGCATTTTGTGACTTCATGTTAGTTCCACTTTCATGATTGGATTCGTTCATTTTGTACAATCACTTAAAAGACGATGTTGATCAGATACCAATAATTTAATACATGATCGGAGTCCAAAAAAATAAGATTTTTTTTTCGAAGATCAAAAAAAAAGAGTTGGACACAATGGATTTCAACTCTAAAAACGCATTGTTTTCAAAATGAATGTATTTCGATCAAGTATCGACTTATATCTGATCAACATTATTTTTTACGTGATTGTTCGGTTCGAGGAGTCTACACGTTAATGTGTCCGATCATGAAAGCAAAACTAAAATTAATAAAGTCGAAAACAGCCAAAATGCACGCCGTGCGGTCCACTGGTAAACTGGAGACACTTCGTCTCCATAAATTTCCGTTCCAGAAATCCAAATAAGTAGCATAGTACTTATTTTGAAATAAGTATTTTTTTTTTGCAATTTTCAAGCTTAAAAATAATGAGTTTACTGAAATCTAAAAATATGTAATATGGATCTTGTTTAAAAGATTTCAATAAGATCTTTTATACGGTGCAAAAAAAATTATTTTCATAAGTATTTTATTTTTAAGCTTGAAAAATTAAAAATAAATACTTATTTTTTATGAAAGTTTTGAAACGGTTAAAGTACCCTGTGTGCCTTTTCGTAATTGGGCTAAAAAACTGTTTTGTATTGGATTATTTTGTGTTGTTATGTAGTTGGACCCATTTTGGAAAAATATTGTGAAGCCAAGGCCCAAGGCCCATTTCTGTACGTGAAATACTATCATGTTAGAAGGGGAAAACTTCAAAATAACACCTGAACTTTGCACCAAATGTTACAGAGACACCTGAACTTAAGTTTATATCAATTAAACACCTGTACTAACAAAATTCCTAAATTTATACACATGAACTTAAGTTTATTTCAATTAAACATCCGTACTAACAAAATTCTCAAAATTTAAACCCCCGCCGTTATACTATGTCCCAAAAATTGTTGACATAGCATCTCCAACCCGTTTAAGTTGCCTCATTACACATGTTTCTAACAAGGGACGATGCACCCAAGCAAAACCTATAAGCAGACTTTAGGTCTAGGGTTGAAGTGAGGGAGATGGTTGAACAATAGGCTTCTGGAGAGAGAAATGGAGGGAAAACAATTAGGTTGGGGTCATTTTCCCTCCAAACCCTGTTTTTTTGCCCAAACCCAGTTCTTCTTTCTGCTCGGCATACTTCTAATGATGGGTTTCGCTTGGGTGCATCGTCCCCTGTTGGAAACATGTGCAATGGGGCAACTTAAACGAGTTAAAGATACTATATCAGCAATTTTTGGGACAGAGTATAACGGCGAGCGTCTAAATTTGGGGATTTTATTAGTACAAGTGTTTAATTGAAATAAACTTAAGTTCAGGTGTCTAAATTTGGGGATTTTGTTAATACATGTGTTTAATTGATATAAACTTAAGTCCAGGTGTTTCTGAGACATTTGGTGCAAAGTTCAGGTGCCATTTTGAAATTTTCCCTGTTACAAATGTCAAGAAGTCAATTGAAAAAGGAAGCAGATTCTTCAGTAGTGCTATAGGTACTGACACTATAGGTATTGACGCCTGGTGTAGGAAAATCGTACCGACGGTTGCGCCGGGCTGTCTCCGGCCACCGGATGGCCGATCCGAGCCGTCCAAAAATTCAAAAAAAAAGAAAAACGAGAGGGCCTTCGCGAGAATCAATGGCATTCGATGTGTCTAGAGTGTTTGATCGTCGGTACGATTTCCTTACATCGGGCGTCGGTACTCATCATTTTTTTAGATTCTTTTAGGGAAAATGCTAGCTGTTTACACAGACTTTTTTCACACAGATCGCGCACAGATCATTCTAAGAAATGTCATGTAAGAAATGTCTAGAAGTCAATTGAAAAAGGAAGTAGATTCTTTTAGGGAAAATGCCAGCTATTTACACAGATTTTTTTCACACATATCTCGCACAGATCATTGGTGGGGCCCACTTCAAATCCCACAAATATGATCCAATCCATTCATTTAATGTAAAATATTTTTTCAAGGCCTCTTGCAAAAAAGCAGCTCAATCCGATACCTAAAGTACATGATCCAATAATCTAACTTTTCATTATCCTAAAATCTGAATGAAAATTTAGATGATTGGATCAATCATCCATAGGTGTTGGATTGAGATGATTTTTTCCTGGGGCCCTAGAAAAAATATTTTACATTTAATGAACGAATCAGATTGTATGAGATCCGGAGCGAGCCCCACACAATGATCTATGCGAGATTTGTGTGGAAATGTCTGTGTTGGTAGCACTACTGTTCTTTTACCCCTGCTCATTGTGGTTTTTTTTTTCAATATTATATATATTAGTGGGGCTCGAACCTCTACCTCCACCGGAAAAGGCATGCGGCACACCAACTGCACTGCATGGTTTTGGCCTTCTCTTCATTTTCTGTCCCTGTATTTTATAACTCAGTGTGCTCGGGTGAGTTGACACATACTTCGATTAATTCTACGAGACGAACGTCCCGTCCTCTCTCTCCCTATGGTGCACTAGCAGCAGGAATCAGGATCTTGGGCTTGCTTGGTCCACAATTTCCTCTTAAATAATCAAGGTCCAAGTTAATCCCAGGCCTTAAAAAAATGAGTTCAAATTCTTGCAGTAATCTAAACCGTTCGGTCTGTTCATTAAGTAGAATCCGCAGAGTAGTAAATCCATGAAAAAAATAACCTTTATTGGTAGCTCAAAAATTGAATTTGGTTTATAAAGTAGATGGTTGTGGATAATTGACTTTGAACTTATCTCCCGACAATTTTATAAACCAAAATTCAATTTTTTGTAATAATTAAAGCTGATTTTTTAAAACATAATATTAAGCGGGCCCTACAAGATGAATGATTCAGATTACTGCAATATACACACGGCGGGCCCCCAAATGGTTAGGACCAGCAGTGAGGGAAAGCCAGAGGTGCGACCGCTTTAGCCTTCCAAATTTTAGGCAAAAACTAGGGCCTTGTAATCCACATAAATAAAATAATATATACAAGTTATTCGGCTTCTAACAGAAGATTATTTCTGGCCAAGTGGTGCGGGCATTCTATTTTTTTTACTTCTTATTTCCTTTTGGATCTTGGTGTAGATACTTATTTTTTCCCTTATGGATCTTGGTGTAGATAATATATGACTCTTACTCCTCTTAATAAGGGTCATAATCGGACCGGGCCGGGCCGGTCCAGTCCGCCAAGTCACTACCCAAGCCCGCCGACGGGTCGGGCCGATCGGATTTTTATTTTTTTGCGGGCCAAGCTACCTACCATAAATTGAAGTCCAAGTCCGGCCCATGGGCTAGCCCAATTGTCGGGCTTGCGGGCCAAAAGACGGGTGGGCTAGCGGGCGGGTTTAAATTTCCTTGGGCAAGGGAAAAAAGAAAGGATTTTGGGCTAATGGGTGGGCAGGCTATTGGGCGGGTACCACGGACGGGCTCACGGGCCGGGCCGAGTAAAAATTCATAGGCCCAAGCCCGCCTATTACAAACTACAGGCCGGGTAAAAGCCCGATGGGCCAGACGGGCTTCGTGCGGGCCACGGGCCTTCGGGCTAATAATGACCCTTACCTCTTAAGCTAGTAATTGTACATATTAATCAAAACGAACGTTCAACTCTTTTGTGCACCTTAAATGTTTTGATAAGTTTTTTTTTTGTTTTAATTTTAATTTTAACTTTGAATATCAAATTCATAAATACGAGTCAATTAAACACGAGTAACTAAAGATGAATCAAAATGATTTATTTTCACTCAACAAATATTGATAAAAACATTAAATAGCCGTTAGGAAAAGCACAGTGTATGACATGTAGTTTGATATGTTTGATTCACATTTTTCTAATGGTATAACTTAAAAAAAAAAAAAAATCTTTCTTAAGTTGCTTGTTATGTCAGGGGAAGATAGAATCATTAAAATTCAAATACGTACTTTAGGGCTAAAAAACTTCTCTCTCCGTCCCTTTTTAAGTGTCCTGCTTCGTAACTCTAACTTATTAAAAAGACATCATCATTATACTTTTCACATCAACTTTTTTCTCTATTTTCCCTACTTACCCATCATCATTACACTTTCACTCACTTACTTTTCAAAATGGAATATACTTTTAGGGACAAAATAGGCAATTCACCAACTTTTATCCACTAACTTTACATATGGACACTTATTAAGGGACAATCCAAAATGAAATACCAAACTATAAATAAGGGACGGAGGGAGTATTGAGGACCAAAATTATGAAGCTAAAATACCATATTTAATCTTTTTACCTTTGCAGCCAAAAAAAAAAAAACTTTTTACCTTATATTATCCACCTATATTGAATTCTTTTGTTAAAAAGAACTATGTCTCATTTGAAAATTCGATTTAGACCTCTAAAATATTAGGCCTGGCCCGAAAAATGATGGTGGTGGAAAGCCCAAGGTTGATAGAATTTGCACTCAAAAAAATTTACTAAAGGGAAGTATCTATGAACAGTCCTAAAACTCCAACATCATATCAACGCTTAACAGCTTGAGAACATCTGGCCATACTTTAAAAGAAAGCATCAAAACATTGTTTAGCAATATCACCAAGCATAGCATCTGATTCAGAACAATCTTTTCAAAGTGGTTTTCATTCCAGCACTTACAGGTATCCTATTCCCGCGAATTGATTTGCCAGTCTCTTCGAATCCCCGAATTGTATACATAATTTCTCTTGTTCCATTGCTATTTTTTTTGATCTATAAATTGATGGTGTTTCAATGAGTTTTTTGATACTTGAGGCGAACAAGTTAGAGAAGCTTTAACCCCTCTTGTTTGTGAAGAAGAGTACTAATATTATGGCATCACTCAAGGCTGAGAAACCTGCAGCTGGTTCAAACCCAGCTGGGCAGGCCAAGAAGGAGCCTACGAAAGCTCCAGCCTCCAGTCAGGCCCCCAAAAAGGCTCAGGAGCCTAAAAAGAAGGTACGTACTTACATGGATGGAATTTTTTTTGGGGTTAATTTAGTCTGAACACGATATCAAGCGATTTATAGAATTCTGTCTTTGCGACATGCTTTTGAGATGCTTATCACGGATGAGTTTATCAGTTGTAGTGCTGGGATGCAAGGTTTTAAATTGTGAAGTAAATCGTAACAATAGCGTAAGTATCCAATCATACGTACGAAAAATCGGGTTTAGCAGTAGTATATAAACTTTTAAAAAATTATTTTTGACGTTAGAATATTAATAAAGAGATGGTAATGGTCATGTATTGGCCGCGAACCAGGCCAAAAAAGGAATACTAATGAGTAATGATACGTTTAGTATAGAATTGGCCGGTTGGCATGCTTGTGACCATATTGCATTATTCGTATATCAATGCGTACTAGAGCAATAGCATCAAAAAAAGGCCGAAAAAATTGATTCGTATTGGCAAAATGTTGTGTAGCGGCCGCTTATTAAAACCTTACTAGGATAATTATCTTTTGAGTCATGTGGGGTACCAGACTAAAATCAATCTCTCAGATAATTCATTTGTCCAGATCCAACATTTGGAGGATGTGTATTGTAGTAACTTTCCATTAGAATATTACATGTTACAACTATTTATGTGAGTGAAATTTATTCCTTTTCAGACATCAGCTGGTAGCAAGCCAGCAGCAAAAAAGAAATAAGGAAGGAGATGGAGCATCACACGTATCTATCAGCAGATTCTCTATGAAAGCTTCTAATTAATTAAGTCCTTTTCTCTTTAATTTCCCTTGTACGATCGATGCTATATAGGAATGTAACTGGCGTGTGATCTCAACTATCTATGTAGCCCTTTTCTTCCCATCAGCCTAATTAAATAAAAGATAATTAACTATTTGAATTATGATGATTTGTCACTTTCTATTTATGGAATTGGTGATTTTAGTAATATATATGTGGATGCTTTGGATGAATCAAGAGACAACTGCTTGTCTTGGGATACACTAGCTAATCTACCATGAGGCTAGGGGAGTTTGTATTGGAGTATCATTTTTGTTAGATTCCACACTCTCTCTCTCTCTCTCTCTCTAAAAAGTACTTATTCCTGCTTTACGAGTAGGGGTGTACATGGTCCGGATTGGTCAGGTTCCTTAGAAAACTAGTAACTGGACCATTTCGAACGGTTCTAGGAAACTGGAAACCAAAACCTAACAAATATATGAGTGGAACCTAACCAGAACCAAACCGCAAAACCGGTCCGGTTTTGGTTCGATTCCAGTTCCGATTCTATCCAATTAGCATCCAAATTTATCTCCGGTGTGTGAGATTGAAATTATAAAGACTAATCCGTTAAATAAGGTTGCAAAGAATTGAAAGAATAGGAAGGTAATTTATTAGAATAGAAAAAGAAGGAAGAAAATAAAAACTTTCCTAACAAATGAGATTTCATCTCTAAATAAAGTAAGTTTAACATGAAAGAGATTAACCTACCAAATTACACACATATATTTATTTTTATATAATTACATATATATTAGTTTTAAACGGTCCGGTCCGGTTCTAACCACGGTTCTTTAATTGAGAACCAGTAACTGAACCAAAATTAACGGTTCTTATTTTTTTGGAACCATAACCTGACCGCAGAACCACAAAACCAGACCAAATACGACGGTTCGGTCCGGATCGGACCGGTTTTAAGGTTCGGGCGGTTTTCTTGAACACCCCTATTTACGAGACATGTCATTCTCTCACAATACATCACATTTAATTCAAAAAATAAGTACTTATTTTAAGAAAGTGGAACGGATTGTCCCCGGATTTCGACAAACCATTGGTGTGTGTATTTATGCTTTTTTATTTTTACGAAGATTTTTGGAAGGTGGTTTAGGCTCCGTTCCAGAACACCTTCTTAAAAAATAAGTATTTATTTCATATTTTCAAACTTAAAAATAATATAAATAAAAAATATTTTTTTTGATTTTTTTTTGCACCGTATAAAAGATCTCATCGAGATCTTTTAAACAAGATCCACATTGCATATTTTTATATTTCAATAAGCCCATTATTTTTGAGCTTGAAGTTGCCTTCTTAAAAAATAATGACTTATTTTACGTTCCGGAACGGGGCCTTAGTTTGATTGAGTCTGGACACTCCGCCTGGTGGGTTGAAGTATTGGAGGTGGTTTTAGTATAATCATGCATTTCAAGATTGCTTTTAATTAGTTGAGAAAGTGCTTGGCATGGGCTGACACTAATCTACAATGAGGGGAGCATATTATTTAATTTTCTTATGGAATATCGAAACTGGACAAGAGATTGTTGTGTTAATTTCCTATTCTTTGGTAATCCCAAAATGCCCCTAGAAAGAAAAATTCAGTCATGTTTTGTTGAAATTTCTATGGCAATTATTAGGGCGGATGGAACAATATTTAAGTGGGGTCACTTGAACACGTAATCTTTTTATTTGCAATGAAAACTTTTCACCTACCTAATTTTTAAAAGGAAATGAGGGTAGTATTGTCATTAAAAAAAAACAAACAATTATGAGTAGTTTAGAAAATAGTGGTGAAAATTAATGCATTGTGAGTACCCATAAATACAACTGATGATTTTAGGTATGGTTATTGCACCTAAAATATTGACCTCACAATTGGGATGGATTTCATACCTTTGAAGAATTTACTATGTCTTTGGCTCTTGGATTCAATTGGCCTTGAAGATGGATTTTGGAGCTCTTCAACGGCATCAATGGCCGCATATACAGCGGATTCGGTGGTGATCTTTTAGCCTAGGGCGGGAACTAGCTTCAGCTAGGTGCAGATCTGGTCCCCTCACTTTCACTTTGTGTTCAATGGGTTCGACTTGGGTGCTGATGATTTGTTGCCGCTTTTGTAGTTTTTTTTTTTGTTTTGTTTTCTTTGTTATTGTAGTTGTAATCTTTTAGTTTTAATATAATTGGGATTATCTTTTGCTGAAAATAGGACCGACTCATAAGTTTTGGAGGCTAGAAGCGAATCTCTTGAATGAAGCCTCCCTATATTTTTCATACAAAAGTTGGTCTACAAAAAGTTATATATATATATAATCATTACAAAATATAAGCATATAATTATCCAAAAAAAATGCAACCATTACAATAACTCAAAATCCAGCATTTGAAAATTAATCTTTTCGCACTTTTTGCTGCAAACGTACTAATTAGTCTCCATAGTCAAGTTGTTTCACCAACTCCTTCTCGATTAGACAATATAGCAGTCCATTTATTCTTTCTCGAGACATGGTTGACCGATCAAAGATAATTTTTGATCAATTTTAACTTTGAAAAGCTTCTTTCCCCTAATCGAACACCCATGAATTAAATCAAATGATTCAAACTCCACACTATTATATTCATCACCATAAATAAAAATACCCTAAAATTTTTACAAATTAGGTCAACTGCTCAAGATAATAAAAAAAACTTACTTGATAGAGGTGGAGAGTTTGAGATGGTAAAAGAGGGGTCTCAAGGTATGCCGTATGAAAGTATTTTCCGTCTATGGTCGTCGGTTGTTGTGTCCCTTCCCTTCGAGTCGTCAGACATCAAGCGTTTCTTTTTTCTTTTTTGATTGCCTCTAGCGTTTTGTTAGTGTAATGTCGTAATGAGTTATGGCTAAGGGAGTTGATAATCAGTGTTTCTAATTAGTAATTCCACCATTTAGGCCTATTTTGTGGCTCTTAAATTTCAATTGGGCCTATTTTGTGTAAAGGAGGCTTAGTGCAAATTTTTCGGCCCAGAAATATATATAATATATACAGAAATTTTCAAGTAAGAGATCCTTGATTTTCTTATGGTCAGGATCTCATTGTTCTTGATTGAATCTTGATGATCCAAACTGTTCAATGTGTTTATGTAACGCCCCGATTTTCGGAAATAAAATCGGAGGCATTAAATATTGATTTCTAAAAATTTATTAAATTCAATTCAAAATCCAAACCGGATAATTCTCCCTAAAGATTCGTCTATTACAAACCATAATTTAAATACTAAAAATAGTCTTTGTGATAGTAAATTAAACAAAATAACAGAGCCGTCTTCTAAGATTGATACGGATTCCAAGCGTATTCTAGCTCGACTCCCACCTCTGGATTCTCTTTCTTATAAAATTGTTCACCTTCAAGATTCTGTATCTCTTCCTAATTTTCTGCAAAATCTGGCACGGAAGCCAGGCAATCCGTACCTGAGTGAAAGAGTTCACCCCGAAGTATAATCCAACCCAACTACCCCTCTTACTTTACAACTAGCAGGCAGCAGGATAATATGATAAAATGATACGAGAAAGTAAAACAGAGATTATTCACATAAATCAATTCATTACTATCCTTTAACCTATCATGTAGTCTAAGATCTCCTCCGCGGAATCTTTCCTCCCCAACCGTTAGCCATGCTCGGTCCCATGAGGTCACTTCCCTTTGCTGTCGCAGATACACCTAAGTTATATACCGAGTGTGCACCCCAATAACTACAACAAGGGGTAAGCTTATCATGCCTGAATCATGACTAGGGTTCGCTTATCTTATATACCACTTCACAATCATCACAATCATCACTGGACTCTCGCCAGTTTCAATCTCATTACAAATCTCATCACATCTCAAATCACGCCTGCAGGCAATCTAAAAATAAAACTTTACAATTCATCCATTATCTAGCATCGTCTAGGCGAATTCTATTCGCATACCACCCCATGTCTCTAGGGTCCAATCTAGCATTCAAATCAGATATCGGTGCAATATACAATTAAACCAAATAATAATTTAAAACAAATAATCAGCAATGCAATCACACAACCTTTTATGAATGGGCCGTTGCCCTTATTCTCGTATGGCCACAATGTCAATAATGAAGTAGAACTTTTATAAAAATTTTAATAAAATATGTTCTAGGCTCTTATTAATTATTTCTAAATAATTAGATTAATTAAAAGCTAATTAAATACATTAATTAGATAAAAATATTAGAATAATTAATCATGACCTAATAAGAGTCCTAAAGGTCCTATATAATCAGTTGAGTGTCAAAAGTTGGATTCGGAGGGTCGAAAAATTAATTTACATGAAAACGTTAATTAAGGTGACCGAAAGTGAAGTAAATAGACAATAAATAATTGATCATAAAAATAAATGTTGAGACTGACATAATTTCATCTTTGGACAGTAAGGAGTCTAAATAAAATTATCCGGGCATTAATAATAAAGTTTATACGATCGTAAAGTAATTTTGATTGGAATTACTTTAAAAATAATAATAAATAGTGATTTAAATAAAAAATATTTAATCTAACAATTTACTGTATTTGAGATTCAAGAAGTCTAAAAAAAATTAGTTTGAGTGTTAGAACGTAGGTTGAAAGGTCGTAACTAATTTTCGTTTGTAAACGTTGAACGATAACTAATAAATAATTTAATAAATAGATAATTAAATAAAAAAAATATGACCTTAACAAGTTATGATCTTTGAGGTGTGTAAAGTCTAGGAAAAATAGTTCGGGGGTCGAAAACGGTGTTCCGGAGGTCGCAAAACACTTTCGAAGCAAAACAGTCCAAACCGCAAGGTCTGACCGGTTGACCTTGCGGTGGAGCAGTCCAGCCGCAACCTTGGGTCTAGTTCTTGCGGCCCGAAGGTAGCGGCTGCAAAGTCGCGTCCAGATTTCATTTTTTTGGTTTTTCGTGACGGTTTTGATGCATGGGTCCATTTAGGGCATAGAGTTAAGCATAAAAACATTAAATATACTTAGAGAAGTGGTTAGGAGAGATTATACTACCTCGAATCGGATCGAATTGATTTTTAATCGAAACTTGAAAATTTGAGAAGAAGGTTTCGGGTTCTTCGATCGGGAAACCATGGGGCCGAATTGAATGATGTTTGGCGATGCTAGGAGTTGTAGGAAGGGATTAGAATGATCAATTCGGGTTTCGGTTGATCGTAGCTATGAAACCCACTTTTCTCTCTCTTTCTTTCTCTCTCTAGAACTCCGTGGATTGGAGTCTCGATTCCTCCTGTTTTCTCTCTTTTTTGGACTGGTGGGGCGTGAGAAATTTCGTGGTGTGCCCTAGGGTCGATGTACTAGGGTATAAATAGGAGAATTTTGAGAGTTTCGATTAAATTTGGATTTAAAGAAGTTGTATCCTATAGGGTTTCGTAATGGACGAATTTAGGGACGAGATACATTGAGGAAGGAAGTAGAAATCGAGTAGGAGAGTGAGAGTTATCAAGATTTACAAGCATGCAATTTAAAAGAATTAAAAGTAGGATAATAAAGGCTAAATTAATTTTATTTGTATATAACTATTAGATAAGTATGATTAAGATAATTTTATTATTACTAATAATATTCTTTAAAAGATATTATAATTGATAAAATTTACGGGTCGTTACAGTTTAAAACATATTTTTAAAAGTACCTTCTAGAAATCGGCGAAAAATATGACCGGGTAGGGCTTGAACTGAGCAGTTTTTCATGCATTTTATGAAAAACTGCTCAGATCAAGCCATTTTTAATCATATTTTTTGCCAATTTCTCATGAGCACCCTTAAAAACACTTTTTAAACACATTGAACGGTTCAGATCATCGAAATGTGATCGAAAAAGTGGACTTCTGCACAACGTTGTCGACACCCCAATTTAAACCCATTAAAAACCCTTGATTTGTGGCTTTTTGGCCCCCCAATGATGAATTAGGATGAATACAAGTCTTGTTTACAATTGGACCTTGCTCCTTGAATCAAAATCAATTTGTCAAAATCAGTCCTAAGCGCTCAGAACCTTTCAAAGCGCTCAGGACTTACCTTTAAAAACCCATATTTTGCCTCATTCTAGAGCGCTCAGAAGTGTCGCTCCTAGGTGCTTGGATCCACTCCCGAGCGCTCAGGTCAATAGAATTTCCATTGAAATTTGAATTTTCAGCTTTTTCAGCAGCACATGGCCATGTTTCCTTCAGCTGCCCGGTTTTTGCCACAATATTTTTGACCTAAATTAGCATAGGGTCAAATCATGCTTTTTGTTGTCCCTTTTAATTATTTTATAATTCAAATTTCAAAAATCAATTTTCCTTGGCCTATGAATAGCAGTTCCCTTGCTGCATTTTGGACAGCAGAAAATACCAAGAAATTTTGGACTCTCTCACTCATTCTCAAAGAAAAATTCACTTTGCAAAAAAATCATCATCTCTAGTATTGTCAAAAATATCAAATTGGGTTCAATTGCTTCTAGAAAAATGCTGAAAACCTGAGCATCACCTTTAATTCTGGCCTCTGGGGCTTTCTCATTTTTCTTCACTTTCAAAATCCAGTCAATGAGCAAGTTCCTTTGAAAAAGGTAGAAATCTCTTTCTCCTTTTAATCAAACAAGCTGTTATCCTTCTGAGGGAGACCATTCAGTCTACTCCAGCTTTTTCATATTGGATGTATGGGTGAATGGCCTTAATACAAAGTGAAAGCCAAGTGATCACGAGCAAGATTTTTCAAACACATTCTGTAGCACTCCTGAGCGCTCAGGAGTGATTTTGGTTATATTTTGCATTTTTCAGTTGAATGCTCAAGGGAAAATGGGAACTTCATGGCCTCATGGTATTTCTCTCACCTTTCTAGAACTAACTTAATTCTACAATTATTTCTAGAAACTCTTTCTTTTCCTTTAAACAAAATGAAGGCAACATCTAGATCTGTGAAGAAAGCCATAGTTCTCTTGAAAATTCTGCTCTTAATGCACTTGTTAATTTCAAAAGTAGTCTGGAATATGTAGAGTTAGTCTAGTTTTAATTTCAAGAGGCAATGATGTGGAGTCTGAATGGCCATGACCAGTTCTTGGTTGTATAGACTCTTTGCTGAACATCAGTTTATGTTCCCTATGTCGCTGTATTTCTGCCTAACAAAGATTTGCAGGATGTAACAGTAGTACTCCTGAGTGCTCAGGAGTGCAGTCCCAAGCACTTGAAAGTAATCTCAGAAACAAATTTGGATTTTGCATGCATCATTTCATATCCTGCACCATTTTGATAAATATACATTGTACACTAGCACAAGCAAGCACTGCCTTACTTGATATGTTTTTAGTATGTGCTAACTATTTATTAGATAGACAATGCAACAAAAAGTATTTTCAAAAATCCCTCAAATGTTTAGTAGAGACCGATTTTAAATCGGACGAGAGGGGTGCCGTAAAACTCTTCCCCTCTCATAACATGGCTTCCGAACCCAAAACAATCTCTGGTTTTCAAATTCAATCAATCATTTTCAATCAAAATGGTTTCTCGGGTGGCAAACCATAAATTCAAGTGGCCACTCTTCAATTTTTCAAATCAAAACATATTTTTTCGGGCCGCTCCGATCCACCCGGGGCTGTGGTAGCCCACAAAGGTCCAGATTGTAAGAAAAATCAGGGATCCCTGACTTGAAAATGACTAGTGTGTGTGTGTATAGAATTTTGGGAGCCCTCACTTTTAGTCCTTTTTTTGGGTCCGAAACCCATGCTTCTCTCGTCTATCTTCTAAGCCAACTCGTGGCTGAAAAAGAAGAAGAAGAATTTACTATGTCACGCTTTGAAAGTAAATGACCTGAGCAATTAAATCTAAGGATAAGCCACCAAACCAACAAACAATTTCATATACAAAATGAATAAAACAAAAGACCCAATCGTAGACGAGGAATAAAATAATTGTTTTTCGTGTAAACAATTTCATATTAAAAATGAATCTTGTTTGAAAGATTTCATCAAGTACATTCCAGATTTTATTTTTTTGTAAAATTAAATTTGCAGAACAAAAGTTATAATTGCTTAAAGTTTTAGCTATGAGCTATATATGGGTTTTGTTAACGTATGCCCTTTGGCATATGATAGAGACTATGTATTCTCCTTCATTTATAGTTTTTCTGCATGGGAAATCTAAGTTTGAAACACTAGCTATAAACTTTTCATTAATTGTTTTTGAAAGGATCAATTTTTTTGTTTTGGACAAAAATACCCCCATATCAAAAGTAGTGTTCGCTCTCTATTTTTTTTTTTTTTGAAAAATTTTAAAATCAGCCCAATAGGCTGACAATAGTGAATGTGTAATAAAGGGTATAAAAAGTACACAGAAATATATTTTTTCCTTGTCTTCTACTGTGCTTATCGTCAATCTAGTGGGCTGACAATAGCGAGACCCTTTTTTTTTTTTTTTTGTCGTTTGACTTTTGACATCCACAAGCATTAAGCATATAACACATTCTTCTTCTTCTATAAAGTAATCATAATATGGGCGGATGTATTAACGGATATTACGATCAATATTCGGAGATGGAGATTATTTTTGGGAGGGAAACTATGGGCAGTGTGCCCTTTAAAAAGGATTCCGTTCCTTTCTAAATGCCGGCTTGAGGGAGCGCTAAGCTGGACGACAAACGCTAGCAAAATACAGAGTCGCCACTCGGGTTTGAAGGTTCGACACCCAAGGAACCGTATTCAAAGCACTTGCCGCGCTTTTTGATTGAAAAAAGTGAAAGCACCAGTCCTTCATAACCATATCTGGGTTCGGGAGCTAGGTTATGAGAGGGGAATGGTTTTATGGCATCCCTCTCGCCTAATCCGGAGATCGGTCTCTACTTAGACATTTGCGAAAAATGTTTGTTTGCGATTCTGTTTGATTAATCAATTCTTTAGCCAATTAGGGCGGGGGAACAGTTTAGTGAGGATTAAAACTGTAACAGTTTGCAAGATGTGATTGAAAATAGCATGGATGAATGAAATATTGAAAAATAAATGAGATAAGATTCAAAACTGAGATTGGATATCAAAGCAGTGCACTTTGTATGAGTTTGGCACAAATAATGGCCAGCTTGCATGCATGGATTTTCATGCATGCAAGTCCACCATCGCGCGACAAACTCATTCAATCGTGCGAGAGTTGATATCCTCCAACAGGTTGAATTTTATCCCCTTTTGGGATCTGGAATGACCAGTGCTCACTCAGAACAAACCAATCAGTTTATAAGCAGTTGATAAGCAGGTTCTAAGAAGTTTTAAAGGCTGAAAAAGCCCTAAAAATTAACAAAACACCCCATAAAAGTGTGGGGACAAAATAATGGCCTAAGGCCGAGCTACCCGTGCAAGGCCACTCACTGGTCAGAGGTAGTCCGGTGCGTGAGGGTGCGCTCCGGCGCGCAATGGAGTCAGTCTGGTGCGCGACGATTGCGCCCTGGCGCGCGATGGTCTGAACCATATGACCGGTGTTTGGTTTACACATTTCTGGGTTCTGGGACAAGTCTAGAATGATCCCAGGAGTACTCCAAAATAGCAGAAACACAAACTAACTACAAACTAGCAGTTTCTAACAAAGGAAAGCAGTAAATTGGTTTTTAACATGCTTAACAGCGATCTATATGTAAATAAATACACAAAAACAGCAAGACACCAATCCCCACGCGGTTGATCGCGCGATGAAGTGAGAGTGTCGCGCGCGTATATGGGACCGTTGCGTGCTGGTTCTTGCCTCTACGGTTTTTAAAACCTTGCCAGCTTTAGGACCAGGACTGGTATTGATTATCAGCCTTGGCCCTGCTAGCCCCCCTCAGGGATCAGGACAGAAAGCAGAACAAAGGTAAGCTATACCTTTTGTTTTTGAGGTTGAAAGAGTATTTGAGCTTTGAGGTTTAAAATATGATTTGAGGTGTTTGAGGATTGTTGAGTGTTTAGAAAAGGAAGAACAAGCTATTTTCTTGAGATTAGGGTTTGTATCATTTGGAAAAGGATACTTGATAACCCTTGAAAAGCTTGAACCCTTTGAAAGAGAAACAAATGGGGATATATATAGGAGGAGATGGAGGTGAATCTGGTTGGTGTCAGGAGAGGAGTTCAGCCAGTCCACGAGGCCTAGTTGAGGTTGCATTGGTGGCCAAGTTTCCTCCCTAAGAAAGGTTGGTAGCAGTTTGGTCTATCGCCCGACGGAGTCAGTCTGTCGCACGAGGGTGCGCCCTGGCGCGCGATGGTCAACGGTCAAGCTTTGACTGTTGACCACCACCTGGCAGTTTGACCAGCGCGCGATGGTGTCAGTCAGTCGAATAAGGATGTGCCCTGGTGCGCGAGGGTCAACGGTCAAGCTTTGATTGTTGACCACCACCTGGCAGTTTGACCATCACGTGAGGATCTGGGAGCATTGCGCGTCAGTAGGGTTTTTGGCATTTAGAAGTGGCTTAGGATTGGGTTAGATTCAAAGGTTTTCCAAACACTCAAACCTCAAACACTCATCATTCCCGGGGTGTTCTTGATCCGTTTCATCATCGGGAAATCAAATACCGTAAGTAAACTAATCTAGAAGCCTAGATTGGGGTGTCTACAGAAACATGGTTGATGGAAGGTGAAAAGGCCAAAAGTTTTTGGGAGGGAAAGGTGTATTTTGATTGGGGGTATTTCTGTCCAATCAGAAAAAGTTGATCCATTCAAAAACATTTAATGAAGAGCCTATGGTTAGTGTTTCACACTTAGATTTCCCATGCAAAAAAGTCATAAATGAAGGAGAATATATAGTCTCTATCATATGCCTAGGGGCATACGTTAACAAAACCCATTTATGTATGTATATGTATGGACAAGTATAAGTACGCGTAAACATTTGACAACTCTAGAGAGAGAAAGGAAAAGTTATGATTAAATTTGGAGGTTTTGAAACAATGTTCCACCACTCATCAAATACCAAATGTTAATTTGTTTCTCAAATCATTTAAAAGAACTGATAGGTCCCTTAATATTAGCCAATGATACTTGATGAGTTGGGACATTAACATATAATATTCCATCCACATTGGATAATTTTTCCTAATGCTAACAACGCACGTGGGTGATGAAAAAAGGCTTGTGTAGGTAATGCTTGACAATGGATGAGTCTAGACAGGTACGCGGACACAAATGGGGCCGGCTAGTTAGAACCCCAATAACAATTAGGTGCCTTAGAGCATCCACAACGTAATAATCAAAATCAAAAAATTGCTAAAGTTAGTAATGTGTGCTTAAAAAAGTGCTCACATTGTAATAATCAAAGTTAGCAACCTCCTAACCAATAATCAAATTTGGGCATTTGAATAATCAAAAGTAACAATGTATGACTTCACATTGCTAACTTTAGCAACCCTTTAAATGAATAATCAAAAGCTGACGTGACAAGTTTTGATTATTCACTTTTGATTATTACATTGCGGATGCTCTTAGAGCATCTCCAACGGCCTCCTCAAACATTCCTCCTTGCCTGAGAGGCGAGCATACCGTCAAATTCCATGACCCATGTCACGACCTCGATTTTTAACTTAAATAAATAATACAATTTAACAAAAGATTCTCGCAAAACATACATATAACCCAACAGAGTTCCCACCTGTTTAAATCTTACAAACAAGTCCCAATAGTTACAGAAATACCACCTTGGCACTACGGCCAAAATTAACTTAGTTACAAATACAACCAACTCAAATTAATACAACTTTATAGTCAAAAGGGACTTAAGGTTATTTAGTTACAAACCCATCTTTACCAAAAGCAAATCAATTACGAAAGATGATTGAGTAACTAAAACAAAGTTAGCTTCCAAAAAGTCTTCATGTCCAAACATGCCATTGCATGCGGTCTAATGCTCGATATTCGAACCTGAAAAGAAGGATTTTGTTGAGCTACACTAGCCTAGTAGGAGAAACTTTACCAGTTTTATATGCACATATGATGAAAAAGTGAAATAAGAGTGCAAGGAGACAAAGTTCAAGCAGATGATAACTATGGACTCGTTGGTATATCGATAATCATTCTGTTTATTTATTATAAGCCAACATCATATTCTATAAGACTTGAACTCTTCCCCAAACCGACTTTCTATTCCAAAATCCCCACATTTGGTATTTCCACCCCATGCGTTACCGTATGCACTACGAGGATTACCATGTTACCACCCCATGCGTCATGGTGATCCCTAACGATTCGGTTCATCGTATTACCACCACTTGCGTTACGAGATCCATCTAAGTCTCCGTATTACCACCACTTGCGTTACGGGACCTCCTAATCCATCCCTCGACTCATTCATCTACCCTCGCACTCTACAAGCCAACTAAGACTCTACCTTAATCACACATTCACATAAAACATTATATGGTGTTCTAACAATGTTGTAAATATGCCACAAACATAGCCAAGTAAAATCAATAAGACATATTTCTAATAAAGTTCTAATTAAGGAAATCCTTATTCGATTCTAGCTAACGGAAAGCTAACGGATCAAGGAATACATCAAACCATCGCTGGGAGTCAATTAAACAACTTTGAGATAGCTTAGGAAGTGTCCCAAAGGGTTTATAAATAATCGGGGGTTGAGATGATTGAAGGAACACTAAATAGCATCGAAGCTGTCCAGAACAACAAGGGGTTTTGATACCCCTGAATCGGGTATCAGGCAGACTGGAAGTCCAGAGACGGATGGGGTATTGATACCCCAATTTTGGGTATCAATACCGCGCTGTTTCGAGGCGATTTTTCTGCAGTTTGACAGACATTCAAAGCACCAAAGGGGAACAATCAAAGCACGATTTCTACATTATTTCAACACATATACACATAAAAGAGGTAAATAAACCCCTACCTCAAGTCAAGGAGCGAAACCCAAGCGATTCAAACGAGCCCTAGCTCCGAACTCCTCGAAATCAACCGAAATATTCTCCTCCGAGCTTGACCCACGAAATTTTGAGCTCAATAATGTGATTGAAAGGCTTGAGGGAGGTTGGTTCTTGAAGTTTTGGGAGAGTTTTGAGCGAGAGAAGAGGAGAGAGAGGATGAGCCGAGAGAGAGAGAAGAGATCGGTAGAGAGAAAGAGGAAAAGAGGGAGAAAAATGATCTCCTACATGTTCACACCCCTATTTATACACGTATATCTTTTTATTACACCCACACTCCCTCAACTTTCTATTCCTTCACTTCATGCCCCAATCAAATTAGTCACCAAATAACTATATTGTCTCAATTTAGGCATTTAATAAATATATCAAGAATTAAAATTTTTCGGGTCTCTACAAGCAGCCTCGGTACAATCCCCGTCTCTTTCTAGTTTGCTACAGTAACTCGCTGGGGCAAGCGAGCTACTGTAGCACCCGGCAATGTCCCATCAACGTCGTTGTCTTCTTCTTCTTCTTCTTCTTCTTCTTCTTCTTCTTCTCTCTCTCTCTCTCTCTCTCTCTCTCTACCCCGGTCGTCCACCGTCTGCTTCTTTGTGTTCGCCGTAGTCCGTCGTTCGCCGTCATCATCCGTCGATTTCAGCGTTCGGTTTTTGGGTTTAGATTTTACAGAGAATGAGTTTCCGGGTTTCTATTTCAGAGAGAGACAGAGATGTATTTTGGTATCGACGGAGAGAGAGATGTATTCAGAAATTTTTTAGGGGCTCGGATCTGTTTCTGGCAAAGAGAAGTATGGTGTCACCGGCGTCGTCTCATGTCATTGTGGGTTTGAAGTTTAATTTATGGTATTCAGTTTGTGGTTGAGTTCAATTTATGGGTCTTCCAATGTTCGATTTTAGTTTGTGGGTGGTGGTTGGATTTTCAATCTGATTTTGATTCTGATTTGTCAGTTTGTGTTTGATTTTTGATTTCGACTTCCAACAGCGCATGGTGATTTGGTAGGCCTGATTTCCATTTGGATTTTCCGATGAGAGAGAGAGAGAGAGAGAGAGAGAGAGAGAGAGAGAGAGGAGGTGGATACCATTCTATGATTTTTGATTTTTTTTCCAAAAGAAGTTTTGGGATTTGAATAGGCATTTGCTTAGGTTGTTGGAAGAGGGATGTATTTTGTAATTAGTCAAAGTACAATTTTGGTGTTTTGGGTTGGCAATTTGCTTAGAATCCCCTTGAGGCTGTTGGAAATGCTCTTATGGCGTTTCTCACGACGGCCTCTAAGAATGACGTCCTCGCATGACGCTTTGAGTCCATGTAGACAAACTCCGCATCACCGACACCCACTCGGCACCCACGTGGAGCCATGTCGATAATTATTCCCCGGGTCGAACTAGATCGATTGATACTAGCCTGTCCCGGTCACATGCCTTATGGGCGCCATTCCATGGGCTGGGGCTTACAAACTCTAGCCCTCGTACCCATACCGGCTTTCATCTTCTTTTTTTTCTCTCTTTCAACTCTTAAATCTATCTCTCTCTAAGAGGTTGGACAAGTTGACAGAGCCACTCGTCCCTAGAGCAGTCCGCATGTATTCTCATTTATTCGATCTTTCTCACTGTGTGCTCTTCTTTTCGATCGTCTTGCAGTTCCATCGACGTTATCAGGCCGGCCCCGTTTTTGTCATTTTGGGCGTCGCATAGGTTCGCACCCTGACGAGGGTGCAGTTTCTGGGGATAGAGGTAGCAGTTGATGGTGTTGTATGGTGGGGTGTGGCTATTGTGGTGATCTAGGTCCCGTCCCGTGGTCTTTGCTGTGTCTTGGTCGCCCTTGTAGCAACAATGGCGGCGGCAGTGAGGGTCTTGATCGGCATTTTTGGGCGGCTGGACTTAGGGGTGTGGATCTGTTATTTTTTTATAGATTTTGCTTTAGTTATTATTTTTTATTTTTTGTTGGTATTCTTTAGCTGCATGAGACTTTCTCTCACTCTTTTGGGGTGTTTTTGTGGTGGGTTTTCTATGTTGTCTTGATGACTTTTCCTGGTCGGAGAGAAGTTTTGTCTGTATGAGGTCTTGAATGTTCATTTGTGAGCTTATACCTCCTTTATGATTGCTTTCCTCCTCCTTTAGGGGTGGCTACCCATTCTCAATGTATAATTTTCGTATTAGTGAAAGCATCTCTAAACTTTGACCCAAAAAAAAAAGTCCACAATCACTAAGCTCTCTCTCTCACATTTTTATTTTAATTTTAAAATTTTAAATGTTAGAATATTTATGACTTTTATTGTAAATATTCTTTTTAATATTTTTGAAATCTACTCATAAAGATATACCTAATGATACCAATATTAAATTGTGCACAATTACTACCCCATAAGGTCCCCTTTCTCTCTCTCTCTCCCCCCTTTTTATTTTAATCATTTCTCGTCTAAAAAGTTGAATAATGTTCTATAATTTTTCTGGAAGGTTCTAGAAGGAAGTAAAAGAGTTTTGAAAAAACCCTACATGCTAGACTTATGTGGTGTGGGGAGTTTTAGAATATTGTGGAGACTTAAAGAATGAAATATATTTTCTAGGAGAATTTTAGAAGGAGAATGTTGGCCATTGGATGAAAATAATCCGAATCATTCATTGAAGAGGTGGATGACTATAAAAAAGAAACAATATGCTCATTTGTGAGTGTGCATTTGTGTAAGTTATTTGTACAAGTGGTGGTTGCACCAATAGAACAATGATATTTTCATGCGTCAAACTCAACACCTATTGCAGATAAAAAAAAAACTTAACACTTGTCATAGGTGATAACAATATTGCCCACCCAATATGAAAGTTCTGAGTCCGTCCTTGATTGGGTTGTTTCGATCTAACGACAAAAATGCAACTGACACAAAAGGCGACCACGAATATTGCTAAAATCCCAACTCCAAGTATGATCACGCCCAATTAAAGGATCACAGAGTGAATGGTGGTTGGAGAGAGGGAGTTTGCCAGATTGGTGAGCTTACAGGTACGCAATTCTCTTGACACCTTAAACTTGAATTGCGAAAACGATTGTCGTCAATCGCTTCACAAGGGGAATGTGGGTTGTGTGGCATTATCACTATAGCAAATTGTTGTTCAACCGTATATGCTATCGATAAGAATGATGATCCTCCAGAATTTTCTTTTCAACATATGTTCAATGGACTGCAAAAAACGCACCTCAGTCGTGTTTCTGCACCAGTATTGTTGTTGTACTCTATTTGAGAGTACAACAAATTTGCTCATGTGTATTTTATGACTGTTAACAAATTTGTAAACCGAGCAAATGGCTGCCCCTTCCTCGCCAATGCCTCTACGCAAAGAGTTGATTCTGTCACACCCAATCGAACTGAACGAGCTGCAACAAAATATCCCAAGGAGTCCCACTGCCCCATCTTCAGATTTAGTTACTCATTCTTTATAACAATCATTCAAATTAACATCACTAACAATAGGTATGCATAAGATAAGAAGAGACAAATCATCCAAGTAATGCAGACACACAATCACATGAGAAGAATCTGTCTCCATGATATTATGCATCAATTAAGATATTAAAGATCCTACATCCCGCTCACTACGAGATTGGGAGGTTACCCCACGAATAAAGCTAGCCGTCTTTCTTATCATTCGTATGTGCCCCATCAACAATTACCTTCAATTTTCTCAGCTATTGATTGTGCGAATGGATGGTTAAGATTGTGCTGCTCTGTGAACACCTTTGTAAATAAGTTTCTCTCATACCTTGTCACCAACAACATTTTGCCACATCTATCTAGCCTAAGACACCAAAATAATTTAAGCAACATGGTTGAAATCTTCGGGGGGTAAGCTTACCTTAATCAATTCTTCTCTAGCCAATCAACCCATTTATTTTTTGTCCATTTTTAAACTACTGGTGACTGTAGCAAAAGCAATAGAGAAAATTCAACAAAATTTTTTTTGGGGAGACACAATCAATAAGAGAAAACTCCACCTAGTCAAATGGGAGGTGCAAGAAGAAAGAGTTTGGTGGCTTAGGCGTGAAGAATTTAATGATCCAAAATTTGGCCCTTTTGGTCAAATGGTGGTGGCGATTTCATAAGGACAGAGAGTCTCTCTGGGTGCGGGTTGTTAGGGGAAAATATAATTTGGAGCTTGACTGTTGGTTTCCTCGTATGCCGGCCTCGGGAAGGGCTTCTCAAATCTGGAAAGATATTTGCAAAATTGGGGATGTGTCTTCTTGTATCGGTACTATAATCCAAGGGGGATTTAGATTACAGATCCACTCAGGCTTGGGGATTTCATTTTGGAATCATATATGGCTAGGGAATACAACTCTTAGAGAAGATTACCCTCGGCTGTACTTAATTTCTTCTCAAAAAGAAGCGGTGGTCAGTGCGGTGAGGGGCGGAACTGATGACGGCAGTTGGAATCTAACTTTTTAGTAGGGCCTTATGAGATTGGGAAAACCTTCAAGTGGGCGAATTAAAACAGAGGTTGCTACCTATTACTCTTGATCCGGCAAGGCTAGATTCTGTACTTTGGCAATGGTCCTTTGACAATCTTTTCTCGATAAGATCTGTTTATTACTAGTGGGAGAATGGAGGTTACGCAAGAAGTCTGGTGTTGGAAGCTCTGTGGAAGAATCTTTTCCCCCCAAAGGTGGAAATATTCGCTTGGATGGCTGTTCAATCCAAGGTGGCTACTAGATCCGTGCTTTTGGAAAGAAATCTGATTCTCGAGGGTCAATCTGTCCTTTGCCCGTTTTGCTCACTGCAATTGGAAACTCCTCATTATTTATTCTTGCATTGCCAATTTTCTTGGGATGTTTGGTCGCGAATATTGGATTGGTGACATGTAAGTTGGATATGCCCTGCATCTTTGGAAGACCAATTCATTTGGTGGGGTGGCAGTAGATTCAGAATGTGGGAGAAACACTTGTGGAAAATTACTTTCCTTGCAACGGTATGGTCCTTGTGGCTGGTTAGAAATGCTTATATGTTTAACAATGCTACGACAAGTTCTGGGGAAGTGGGTGAATTGATCAAAACTAGAGTTGCAATGTGGGCAAAGGCAAAATTCGACATAAAGGTGTATTCGGTGGAGGAATTTAGGATTTTGTTTGGATAGATTTCGACTGTTGAAATTGTAAATTGGTTGGGTAGCGAGGTGTTTGCCTTCCAACTGT
Source organism: Rhododendron simsii (assembly GCA_014282245.1). Taxonomy (NCBI): domain Eukaryota; kingdom Viridiplantae; phylum Streptophyta; class Magnoliopsida; order Ericales; family Ericaceae; genus Rhododendron; species Rhododendron simsii. The sequence goes on along the minus strand of CM024964.1, from coordinate 10,019,264 downwards.
TTGTTGGAGGGTTTTATCTCGATGTTTCTTTTTCTTTTATTCCGTTTTGCTTGAGTAAGTGCTTACTATGCTCGAGCCTCCTCAATGTATCATTTTCGAGATGGTATAAAAGTTTCGTTCTTTGCCGAGCCAAAAAAAAAAAAAAAACATGATTGAAATCTTTTTAAAATCTTTGTACTCAGAATATCATTGACCCATAACACGATTCATATAAAAGGGCCAAACTGATTTTTTACATATATACAATACTCTGCAGCCCTACAAAATAAACAATTCAGATTATAGTGATAAAATGTCGATGGGGTTTACAAATGTCGGGGTACAAACTTGGAGTTTACAACCCCTCCGTAAATAAGTTTATCTCATGTGTATATATTTTAAATCTTGCTATTGATTTCTGATGGTTTAAATTTGATTATAACATTCAACAGTTTTTTCTTGAATGTCATGTAGGGTGATGATATCAATGAATGTCATGTAGGATGAAGTCGATGTGATTTGCGGAGGTCCCCCATGCTACTTTAAGATGACCGCGACGAGTGTTGAAACACATGTTTTTTAGCCACGCCTTGTTTTTTAATGAAGTCAAGATTATCTTTCAGGTGTATATGTGCTGAAACACCCGTCACGGTCGTATTAAAGTAGCAGGGGGACCTCCGCAAATCACATTGACATCACCGTACAGGACATTTATCGACATCACCCTACATGATATTCAGGAAAAAACTGTTGAATGTTAAAATCAGATTTAAACCATCAGAAATCAATAGCAAGATTTAAAATATATACACATGAGATTAACTTGTTTACGGAGGGGGTGTAATCTCCAAGTTTTACCTCGACATCCGTAAACCCCATCGACATTTTATCACAATAATCTGAACTGTTCATTTTGTAGGGCTGCAGAGTATTGTATATATGTCAAAAGTCAGTTTGACCCTTTTATATGAATGGTGTTATGAAATCATACAAGGAAACTACATGTTTCACTCTTCGCTAACAAGGTTCTATGATAAGCGTGTAAATGTTCACATAAGCACCTCCTAATTTATCATTGTTAAGTCTATTTATTTTATTACTTGGTGTTTTAATGTTTGATTTTTGTATTGTAGGTGTTTGAAAGCTTAATAGGTTAAAGCCAATTAAATCATGAATTGGCCCATATTTTGCTCCTACTGTTGCATGTCTTGGCGGGCCTTAAAAGGCTACCTTTTATTACCACTTATTTTGACTGAAGTCTTGGAGAAAAGAAAAAGGAATTAGGCCTAAGCCAATTCTTGGCCCACGAGGGTTAGGATTAATCGGCTACAGAAAGACATAAAAAGGAGGAAGGGCTGCGCTTTTTGAAATAACACACGAATTGAAACAGAAAAAAGAAGAAGGGGTGGCTACCTAATAGCCAATTCAAATTATAACAATCCGAGTTTTTAAGTTAGCACACATCTCCATCTCTGTGGATTCGACTCTGGTCTCACCGGATATTGTGCCACGTCGGTCTCCGCTTTACGCTTGGGGCAACCCATTAATTTAGGATTAAGAAATCGCTAAGCATTCTACTAAATTTGATGTTTACTTTTCGGTCTTCAACTCTTAATGTGTTGTTATTGGTTCTCGCTTTATATATTTTGTTTTGTGCCCACGCCGTCTTAAAGAGCTTGAACATTGTTGTAAGTACCATTATATTGGTTAATTAAGTCATACAAGAATATATATGTTTGTTTGATCACTTGCACAAATATTTCGTGTGCCACGCCTTCTATGTGTATCTATTATTTTAATATATATAAATGGAGAGTACCTTTTGGTGTAACTCTTTGGTCATGTTTGATAACCATTCTATTTTCTGTTTTTTGTTTTCATTTCAGAATTTTCAAAAGTTAACTTTGAAAGTTTGTTTGGTGCACTACTTCCACTTTCAAATTCTAGAAATCACTTTCACTATTTTCACAATTTGAGGAAGTAACAAAACTCAACTTTCACTATTTTCAGAAACAAAAAACAGACTGCTTCGCTACAATTCCTTAGAGGTCTTTTTTTCATTTCCTCTTCCTCTCTCTCTCTCTTAAACCCAGGCCATTGAAGACTCTCTCTCTCTCTCTCTCTCTCTCTCTCTCTCTCTCTCTCTCTCTCTCTCTCTCTCTCTCTCTCTCTCTCCTCCTCCTCCTCCTCCTCCTCCTCCTACAATTCCTTAATGCATGTATTTGTTTTTTTATTATGCAGGGCCAGTACCGGCCATATACCCGTACTTATAGAAGGAGAAAAACCTTAGTCAATAAAGGACCAATTTTGGAATTAGAAAATTTCATATATATTTCATCTATATATATATACTCTCTTAACTTAGAGATGAGAGGAGGCCGGAAGGGATACGTTGGGCTTATGAAGCCATCATTTTATGAAAGTTGATACTATAACTTTGGCCCACAAAAGAAGAAACCAATCACCTGGACTCAGTGCAGGCTCAAAGATATTTGGGCCCGAAGCGAAAGTCGTAATAAAAAGTCGTAATAAGGGGCCATTTATCTCCTCATCTTTGAATTTTTTTTGTTTTTTTGCAAATGTTGAGGACAACTAAGGGGTGGAGATTCAAACCTAGTTTTTAAAGCATCCAAAGAGCTTAAGCTGCCACATGACCAATAAGACGTTACTCAAAGCAAGGCAATTAAAACTTCTTGTTATTTAAAACTAAAAAATTGTATTTTTTGGAGCTCTCTTCGGGCTAAAAAATCGGGGGCCGGAAGCAACGGCTTCCCCTCTAAGCCGGCTATGCCTGGTCTATCTACCCGGCCCTTTCTTTTAGAATATCAAGTATGGAATTCGTTTCTAACATGATTGCAAAGGCAAGGACGATTCTCTCTCTCTCTCTCTCTCTCTCTCTCTCTCTCTCTCTTCTGTATAGTTTGGAAACTAGTGGAGAAATTGCAAGAAAGACCATTTTACAAAAAGTAAAAAATTCAAAAATTGATTTAAAAAGAAAACAGGTTGATACAAACATGTTTTCTGCTTTTACTTTTTTTTCAGGAAAAATAAAAACTGATTTCAGCAAATAAAAAACAGAAAACAGAAAAGTGATAGTGTTACTAACCATAATTCTTTTGATCTGATCCATGTTAGGAAAATACCTTCTCTACCACCTTTCGGACGTACCAAAATCAACTATCAGCGGAAGGATATTGAAATAACCTTGCTAATTAGAAGTAATCTCCCCTTGTAATTGCGATTTAATTATTTGGGTAATAATGGCTCTCATTATTTCATTGTTTCTGCATTTTGATATCCTTATTTCTTTGACCAGTGTGTTTAATTTTGCCGTTCGAAAATTTGTATTTTTAAATTGGATAGCATGGAATTTGTATTGGATTGCCACGAAGTCCTATGAAAGAATAATTCGGGACTTCATCTGGGCAATACATGCTTTTTTTGATTTGTGGATAATTAAATTAGAATACATAATTACTAATGTATGGTATTTTCATACCGAACTACCATAATACTTCCCTGAACAAAAACAGAAGTTCACAAAAAAAATTAAAAATGTAACCAATGTATATTTTCTTCATCAACACTTGCACATGCATGCATTGCGTATGCCCCAAGCGATGACACATACTGTAGACACTATACTAATAACCGGGGCACACGCGATGCGTCTGCAAATTGAATTTGGACATAATATGCACGGACAGGATATGCTCTTTGTACTATTACTTTTATCAACTTATCTTTACATTTCAAGTACTTTGTACTACATCTTGTCAAAAAGTACTTTGTACTACTACTTTTATTTCCAGAAAAATCCCTTTTACCAGCACCTTTAGCCTTGTAATCCAGCTATGTTATTCCGGTATAGTAAAGTTGATTTACAGTAGTTCTTAATTTTGTTCTATACTTTTCCCACATGTTTTTTTTTTTTTTTTTGAATCAGTTTTCTCACATAGTTGGGATATATTGAAGTCCACTTCGTTGAGGTAAACCACGAACCATGTTGTGATCTTGCCTTTTGGATCAATCACGCACATTTTTCCTTGTTAAAAGTTACAATCGTGGGACGCGATAATTCCTGACACACCCGCACTTTCATCAACGCATTAGAAGTTTTTCGCTCACGCTTTTGCGGCGAAAAAGGAAGCCAATCACAGCCACATAGTAAAACAAGGATATGCCTTTCCCCAAACAACTAGAGTTTAGGCCCTTATACAAGCGGCCTTTATTGCAAAGAAAATTGCTGCGAATTTCGCAACTAACTAGTGCCACACTTTTTATCAAACTGAGATATGATAAGAATGGAACGGCCTACAAGGATAGTCGATCAGATCACTTAACTCGATCAACTTGTATGATAATGAGGGAGCTAGAAATTAAGGAACATTCCATGGAATTAAGCTAGCTAGGAATATTTCAAGAGAGAAGATGACGTCGTACGTGACACGAATACGAATACAGAAGAGACAAGTTAATTGAAAGTAAAAACCATATATAGTTGATGCAAAATTTAAATACATACAGGAATGAGAATTTGTAACGTACGAGGATATAAAATCCAATGTGTCATAAAAATGTACTCCGGAAATGAAACAATCATGCATGGAAATTGTTAGAAAATCGTGATTTGACAAAGTATTGCACACATTTTGGCAACTCTGAGTTTGCGAGATTCTGGTATTCGTACATCGGAAGTTAGACCTCCTATTTGGTAATTAGAATTTTTGTGGAACAATAAACATCCTCTTTGATGTACTGCTATGCTTTTTTTTTTTTTTCAATGAAATTAAGTTTTCTACCATGTTAATTAAAAAAAAAAACAAGTAATGTGTGTCAATAACCGGCTATTATCAATATGAATATATAAAAGCTTGCATCCTCCTCCCTCAACTGACCAAGGTTGTAGAGGATCGAAGGGAAGGGTCAGCCTAGCGTGTCTCCACCTCAGTACGGAAAGGGGAGATCAATGGTCGAGTGGTCAAAAACGGTAATGTAAACAGTGGTGGAGTCAGGATTTCGAACCGAATGGGCCAACAAAGAGATAAGTTTTCATTCAAAAAATATACTCTTTGTATTAATAGATCTTTGTATTCTCGTATATATCACATAATATAAAAGTCGATTGATTTGAGTCTGAAGCTACAATATATACAATTTTTTTTTGCTTATCCAAAAAAATACATACGAATTTTTTTTTCTTCATCAAATGACTAAAGCACACATGTACTTATTACTTGTTCACGAAAGTATTTTAACAATAATATTAGGCTAATGTAGAATTGTCTGAAATTGACCTCAATTGAATTGTAATTTGAAAGACATTCGTCTACTACTTATAATATTTAATACTTGTTCATAAAAAGTGGGGGAGGGGGTTGGGTTTCGGCCCGCCCAACTATAGCTCCCCCTGGCTGTAAATTTATTGAAGTTTTTCTTCCAGGTATATATTGGATCTATTTGTAATGGTTGAGCCAGGATCTCAATTCGGGAAGGGCCGAATTAAAAGGAAGAAAAAATTGACAAAAAATGAACTTCTGAATATTGATTAAGTATAGAGTTCAAAATTTAATTAAGTATTCTTAAAAAGAGTTTTAACTATTAAAACGCACAAGATGTGGTATTTAAATTTTTTTTAAATGACTGTGAAAGTGTTATTCCACTTCACTTGTGGCAAATTGAGTGACAGTTAAGTGGTGAACACAACATACTTCTTACACTAGGTGATGGTTTAAATCTCACCAACTAGCTTCATCCACTTTCTCCTACATTAGTATTAATCGAATAAGATTAATTTGTTTTGTTAAAAAATAAACTTGACATGGATAACTATAAATAAAAAAAACACCAAAGTGGGGAAGGGGAGCCTTGGCCCCCACCCAACCCCTTAATGGCTCCGTCATTGCCTATTCGATACGTGTTTGAAGCGTGTTGCGGTGATGTCAACCCAGATGTGTGATGAAGAACATGCACGTGAGGCCAGTTGATATGTCCCTCCTCTCCCAACAAATCAAATGCAAAAATTATTCCAAATCTAGTCTAGGCATAAAAGCACCGCGGTAAGGCCTAATTAAAAATAAAAGAATTGATATCTTCTTAATCCCTCTCAAAGAAAAAGAAAGCACATTCAGAAAATGCCACTAAAAGTCGTTTGATGACATATAATTAATTGTAGGGAATAATAGCATAATGCCACCTAAATTTTCTTATCTTATCCAGATCTCAACGGCCGATTTTGATTCTGAGCACATCACGAGAGAATATCAAAACCAGTAGTAATTAGCAGTGTGGAAGATTAATTAACCTTGTGATCCAATATTAATTGGCATTTTGAAAATATGCTCAACAAAATACAGAACTAATTAACCGATCGAACCTTCCATAAGCTCAAGACGTCACACAAGTTACTAGTACTAATTTGATGCTGAAAAACATTCAGGAACTACTCAAACTTCTTGAATTCAGTCGATCGATTCTCGTAACACCAGAAAGAATATTTATATGTGGAAATTTGTCACCCCTGTTATTTTTATTTTTAATTTTTTTGTCGTTTGACAGCAAATTTCAAGTGTTCATAAATTTATATTGGGCAATGCTCTTCACACTCTCCATTTTAATATATGCACTCTATTTCTTGTCTTTTAGTGAATGTTTTTTTTTAATGTAATTATTGCACTAAAAGACAAGAACATGAGGATACATGCATTAAAAAATGGAGTGTGAAAATTATTTTCCTTCATCTTTTGTACAATTATCTGTTCAATAATATGAGACATTCATCGATTCTGAAATATAAATAATTTTGTAATTTTTTTTCAACAAAACACAGTAATAACCGCAGAGTGTGTCTTTTTTTTTTTTGGAAACTAAGCGATGAGCCTTGTTTGTTAGCAAGGTGCGAGACATTACAATATATAGGTGGGGTCACTTGATCCCACTGACTGACGAATTTTCCTATATATAGATATCAAAAATTGTCCCACGAATCTACTACAAATCATGTAGCACTTGTCAATTTTTTCAAATATTGTTTAGGTACTTGATCCCACCGCTTATGGTTCTTGGCTCCGCCCCAGTTTGTTAGGCCTCTTCAAATAAAAATGATGAAAAGTTGTTGAAATTAGAATTTTGCTATTGAACTGTCAGATTACTTTGGGCATTTTTATCGTGCATGGATCAATGATGCCTGTACCATATATAATTCAATCAAACGACCTATCACATGAAATGCCATTTACCAGAAGATTGTGGGGTGGGGGGGTGAGGGGAACACGTCTTTCGAATCCGAATCCTTACCGGTTATGTCCTAAACAAGGATAGTCATATGAGAAAGATGCAAAGTAAGGCATATACTCAAATAAACCCAATTAAGGTGGGAATATATGGTTTAATATTGTACTGATATGACCAGGAAAAAAAAATATCCGCGTAAAAGAATGTTCTTCGCGTACCTTCCATCGGTTGATGATTGATGGGGTCTGAGTTTCCAATCGTCCCTGTTCGGTTTGGGTTTTGAGAAAGATTTTTGAAAGTAATGAGTGAATAGAGATAGATAAAGGAAAATATTGGAGATCGTGCACAAGGTTTTCAAGACCCCAAAACGAACAAGGCCACTCAAAATAGCAAACGGATCAATAGTGGTTAACTTTTGTTTTGTCTTTATAATGATTAAGGATTATTTGTTGTCTTTATTCAAAAAAATGTTAGTCCAGTTTCGAATATAATTTTGTACTTTCCCTCGTCGACACACGAACCTATAATTCGTGAAAAATTAATTCAAAACTAACAAATTTTTTTGTTGAATAAAGACAAAAAATAATAATTATCAAGCCTAATCAGTGCCCTAGTACAGCTTGGTCTGTTTTTTTCCCCCAAACAGTTTGGTTCCGGTTCAAAGTAATTTAGAGAAATGACATAAGGTTCGGTTCGTGATTTTGTCTAGAAAACAACCACATTGAATGGAATCATTCGCGATATTTTCGCCAACAGGCTTTTGACCCAACAGCATCAAGAATGCACTTAAGTGTCAGGAGATAGGAAATCATAATCGAGTTCCTTAAATTTTTTTTTTTTGGTTTTTGACTAGACGATAGGATGTTAATAGATATTATATAATTACAAAGTTAGTAGTTATAACGGGAGCCGAACATCTCCTCTATAAAGACTAGCACTCCTCTTCCAAAATGCTAATTTAATTATTCTAACAATATATACTGACTTTTGCGGATGCTCTAAGCGTTTGGTATCACCTTGAGGGGTGAGCAACAACGAATTTTAGCTACTGGCACTGTCTAGTACCCGTACTTCCTTTAGAAATTGACTGTGCTCTTAATTAACCTGGATCATATATCAACAAAACAATAATTAAAGTGGCAATGAAAATTAAGATGGCCTCCTAATCCATTATTCTATGTAAAAGTGGGGCTTATGTATTGAAATATACTACTACTTCATAAGGGTTAATAACTACAACATGGAATCGGAGCCCCGAATCGTATGCTTTAGAATCTTTTTTCCCAAACTTCTTTTTGTTTTCCAATATTAATGTTGTTTCAATTAAACTAATTTCAATGGAGCCATATATAGATTATGTCTGATAATAGAGAATGGAATCTAATCTTGGAAATTAACAATGCACGTGCATGTAATTGCATGCCATCTTAGGCCGCATTATCAGAATCCAGCTTAAATTATGTAAGCATGCATGGATAATTAAGTAACTCTAATTAGTCTAAAGCCTTATATCAGGAGCACATCAATTTGTTACATCTCGACCACACCCTTCTCATATACATGTGGGTTCCTAGCATTTATTTTGGAATTCTCTCACGCATGCATGTAATATGGGTGTGGTCGAGATGTGACACATTGATGTGTCCCTAACATTTCCCAAGTCTAAACGTAGATTTGTCCCAATTAACTTTAATTGATCCCCGCCAGTGAATGGTTGGATGAGCCCTACAGAATCAAAATGCGCGTAAGTTGGCTGAAACACGTTAAGTACTTAAGTTGTAAAAAATGAATGGACAAGTATTCAGGATTCTATCAACGTCGATCATGCTTGAAGAAAATGCGATCATGCTTCAAGATTCTCTTCCATAAATAAAGTACAAAATGTTGAAGAAAAAAGAGAATAAATTACAAAATCTTCTCTCATTATGTCACATTCCTTCTTCATTTTGAAGTTTTGGAGATGATTTTTTTTAATATAATCAAACTATGTATGGGATGAGTATGTGTTTCTGCCGAACATCTGCCTACTACACTTGTTTATTAAGCAGCCGGCAGGTAACTAGTAAGATAGCACGTGAGGGAAATTTTCATGCTTCCATAATATTGTAGGGGCCGGCTATTCGCAGCCACAAATTTTCTCCCATAGCCCACTATATTTTGGTAAGTGGTTGTTGAAAATCATAAATAACATTTCGGTAAATAGTTGTTGAAAATAAGATTATATTTCGGTAACTACATGTCGAAAATATATTCAATTTTCGGTAGACAATTGCCAAACATGCATTTTCGGTAAATAGCTGTTGAAAAAAATATCATATTTCGGTAATTGGATGCTGAAAATGTATCTCAATTTCGGTAACTAACTGTCGAGTCTAATTGAAAATTTTTAACGGGGTATGGGAGAAAATTTGTGGCTGCGAATAGCGCCGGCCATATTGTAGAAGGGCGCCAAGTTAAATTATAAAACTAACCTCTTGACTGAAAGTGGTTTCAAATCATTTTACACAATAAAATCCAATTGCATATTGTTCAGAGAGATGTTCAATTATATATGCTACCTAAACGTTGTAAGTACAACAAATTTGACATATATGGATGATATGGATGGTTTTGCTTCTTAATTACCAGATATGGCGGGAATATAATGGAATTAGAATATAAACTTGACGACGATATGGATGATAGGGATGTTCACGCCAGTGACGGACACAAAATTTGTACATAGTGGAGGCCCGAACTAATGTGTTTCTATAGTGATAACACAGATTATTTACACTTATAATCGCTACTTGATAGATCTAAGTTTGTATATGCATGTATACATAGTTGTCATTTTATTTTAAATGCGGGACCACAAAATGTTAATAACTTAGAATTATGAGTTTTGCCCACATATATATTATTCATTTTAAGAATCTTTTTTCATTCAAGGGACTCATAGGGACCAATATATCTTATAGTCCTTTCTCTTAATTAATCTAAAAAATTAGTACGATTAAAGGAAATATTTTGAGTTGTGCAAGGGCCTGGCACCCTCTCGGCACCCCCTTCCGTGCCCCGGTTCGCTCCATATATTCCACTATAAATTCGTGGCTCAAACATTCCCTACATACACTTTGTATTTTTAGCCAAACTTTCATTGATCATGTCATGTTATCATTAGGTATATGATTCTAAGTATATTTAAGATATAGATCACATGAAATGATAATGTAATTAAATGAATAGAGAGAAAATATAGAAAAGTGGGGGAGCCTACCCAGAAAATAATGCTATCCGACTCGGACCATGACATTATTATATGGCCTGTCATGTGTTCCTTGGATTCGCAGCTTTAGATTTCGTGGGCGTGGCGGCGTTTTTTCTTCTCCTTTTAGATAGCTGATGATGTTCTAGCTTCAAGAAATAGATATTTCCCTCTTAGAATCTCGGCAGAAGGAAAAGAAGAATAATTTTCTGATAAGAAACTCTTATTAATACGAGTAAAGATTCTCTTATGTGACGATCTCTTATGTTGTTTATTATGTGACGCGAAATGGAATCCATAACAGTCTCATTTGACGACCTAAGGCATTCGTTTTGTGGGCCTCGATGTGCTCATTGCCCATGCCAAAAATTGAGATGATTGGTTATCAGTAAAGACTTGGCCAACTCATATTTGTCTCAAAGCAGATAAAGTCACTAGACATGCAGCACTACACATTACTCATTCGACAAATATGCTTACTTTGTTTAGATGGATGCTTGTTTTCGACTGGCTTGAGGTTTTGATAGAGATTATAAACAGACCAAGACCTACAAATGAACGGTCCGGATAGTCAAATAGACTACTATGAATCTCATTTTGTGTCATGAAGAGCACATGTGAGGTTATCACATGAGAATATCATGATTTGATCCCTCCAAGTTGTTCATGAAAAATGTACCCTTCTTGTTTTATTTTTAGTGTCATTTTTGAAGATTAGTTCTTTTGATAAACGGGGTTAGAACTTGTGACTCTATTTTATCTTTTTATTTATCACTAGCTACTTCTTCTTTTCTTTTTCTCTTTTTTGTCTTTTTCATTAACTTTCAACCCTTCAATAATGGAGGAAATTAGGCATTGTTCTTCTAAAAAAGCCAATGGCTTTCCCGCAAAAAATGAGCCAAACAAACCAAAAAAAAAACGAAAATAAGCCAATAAGCCAATTGTTTCGTCTTTATTCAAACAAAATTGGATTTCGGTCAAAAAATTTTACTTTTTAGATTCCTCTTGTCATGAGGATGCAATAATTCCCAAAAAATTGACAATAAGCTAAGTGATACGAAAAAAATTTGAATAAGGACAAAAAATAAGTCACTTTGACTTATTTATCCGAACACCCTAATTAATCACAAAGATGTATACTACCAATCTGACATATTTGAAGTGTTTTCATTTGATGCGACAGAAAACAATAATAGCGTGAGCTTGGAGTCAAGACCGAATACATTACAGACGTTGTCAATTTTCCACATTTACAATGTTGGTGTTGGATATTGTGGAGAGAGAGAGAGGGGGGCTATGACTTTCGAATGGCTTGTTCATTTTGAATCTCAAAATTTAACTCCTCTTTTTGTGCACGATCCACTATAAATAATTACATTTTCTTGATCTATGTCTCCCCACTTAGTACCACAAAAATCTCTCTCAAAATTTAAACCGAAGTGATCTGACAAGTTGATATGAATGTGGGATTTTGAACAAGGAATATAACGTTCATTATCATTTCTACTAACGTTACATGCAAAGTAAACTCATAACCTCATTTACTACCCATCATTCACCAACAAATCATGACATAATTTCTGTTGTAAGAGAGAGTAAAGGAAAAGTGTATAGGGTGTTAACTTACCCTAACACATAAAGAGCTTTATTTATATTATGTCGAAACCCATTACATAACATGACTACCCGATGTGGGACTAAACTATTCTAACACTCCCTCTCAAGCTGGAGAATAAATATCACAAAGTCCCAGCTTGTTACATAACAACTCTAAACGTGGTTTGAATAATGATTTGGTGAAGATATCGGCCAACTGAGCTCCAGTAGACACAAACGGAGTAGCTAACACACCACTGTCAATCTTCTCGCGAACAATGTGACAATCTACCTCAATATGCTTGGTTCGCTCATGAAACACTGGATTCGAGGCAATATGTATCGCTGCCTGATTGTCACAGTACATAGGAATGGGCAATTGCACTCGAAATCCCAACTCCTCAAGAAATGATCTCAGCCAAATAACCTCACATGTAGTATGAGCCATAGCACGATATTCTGCTTCCGCACTAGACCTTGCAACCACAGTTTGCTTCTTACTCTTCCAAGTAACTAGGTTGCCACCAACAAAAGTACAGTAACCAGTTGTTGAACGTCTATCAGAGGGTGATCCTGCCCAATCTGCATCAGTAAACGCCTCGACACGTAGATGACCATTGGAACGGTAAAATAAGCCACGTCCAGGATGAGCCTTAAGATACTTCACAATGCGAATACAAGCTTCCCAATGTGGAAGACGAGGAGCAGACATGAACTGACTCACAACACTAACAGCAAATGAGATATCAGGACGAGTATTGGTAAGATAATTCAACTTACCAACCAAACGACGATATTGGTCTGGATGAGGAAACTCCTCCCCCTGATCAACGCAAAGTTTGACATTAGGATCCATCGGAGTCTCCACTGGTTTGGCTCCCAACAAACCTGTCTCTTCTAGAATATCCAACACATATTTCCTCTGGGACAAACTAATCCCATCCTTAGACCTTGCTACCTCAATACCCAAGAAATACCGTAGCTTACCCAAGTCTTTAGTGTGAAACTGACTATGTAAGAACTGCTTTAGCTCTTCAATCCCTTTCTGATCATCTCCAGTAATAATAATGTCATCAACATAGACAATGAGCAATACTTTCCCTCGAGCTGTCATAAGGGAAAATACAGAATGATCTGAGTGACTTCGACGCATACCAAACCTCAAAACAGCCTCACTAAACTTGCCAAACCATGCTCTAGGGGATTGCTTAAGTCCATAAAGTGCCTTACGAAGACGACATACCTTATGATGCTCCCCCTGAGCAACAAACCCAGGTGGTTGCTCCATATAAACTTCCTCCTGGAGATCGCCATGGAGAAAGGCATTTTTGACATCAAGCTGAAACAATGGCCAACCAAGATTGGCGGCAAGAGAAATAAGAATCCGCACAGAGCAAAGCTTGGCAACAGGAGAGAACGTATCAAAATAATCAACACCATAAGTCTGGGTGTAGCCTTTAGCAACCAGGCGAGCTTTGTGACGCTCAACAGTACCATCAGGAAGATACTTGATAGTATAGACCCAACGACAGCCAACAGTAGATTTCCCAGCAGGAAGAGTAACCAACTCCCATGTGCCATTAGTATGAAGAGCAGACATTTCATCCACCATAGCTGTCCGCCACTCAGACCGAGATAATGCCTCCTGAACATTGTTAGGAACAGAAACGGAGGAAACAGTAGTAGTGAAAGCACGAAGGGATGGAGAGAGATGAGCATAAGAGATAAATCAAGAAATAGGATGAAAAGTGCTGGAGATATTAGTATAACCATATTTTACCGGGGGACGACGATTCTCACGAGTCGGATAACGAGGGGCTGGCGGATCCGGCGACGGGGGAGAAGACATAGGCGTTGGCACTGAGAGTTCGGCAGACTGGAGCGGAGGCGGAGGCGGAGGCTGAGGCTGTGCTAGTGCCGGGAATCGACGAACATAGACCTGCAAATGGTGAGGTGAAACGGTGCCAGTAGGAACAGACATAGGTAATACAGACTCAAGGTGAAGAAGGTCGGTGGTAGTAACAGGATCCGAGTAATATGGCAATGACTCATTGAACGTGACATCAGCACAGACAAAGTGACGACGCAAAGAAGGAGAGTAACAACGATATCCTTTCTGGGTGTGTGAGTATCCCAGAAAGATACACTTAAAAGATCGAGGATCAAGTTTACTCCTATCAGGGTCGAGAGCATGAACATAACAGGTACACCCAAAAACGCGAGGAGGGAGAGAGTGGAGAGGCTGACTAGGAAATAACACTGTATGGGGAACCTGACCACCTAAGACCGTTGAAGGCATACGGTTGATTAGGTAACATGCAGTGAGAACGGCGTCACTCCAATAGGACTTAGGGACCTGCATTTGAAATAATAGAGCACGCATAACCTCAGATAAGTGCCTAATCTTGCGCTCAGCAACTCCATTTTGTTGTGGAGTCCGAGAGCATGACGATTGGTGAACAATGCCATGATCAGCGAAAAACTGAGAAAGTAGATGGTGAAAATATTCGCGAGCATTATCTGAACGAAATATCTTAACAGAAGTATCAAATTGGGTTTTAACTTCCATGTAAAAAGTTTGAAAAACTGATTTCAATTCAGATCGCTCTTTCATTAAATAAAGATATGTGATACGAGAAAAATCATCCACAAAAATAACGTAATACTGAAAACCAGAAACACTGGGCACATGAATAGGCCCCCAAATGTCTGAATGAACTAACTGAAAAGGACATGACGCACGACGCTCAACCCTAGGTAAAAAAGTGACTCGACGGTGTTTACTAAACTCACAGGTCTCACAGACCAACTTATTAATGGAACGACAGGAGGGCACAAGGTGCTTCAGATTCTGAAGAGAGGGATGACCAAGACGACAGTGTTGTTGGTAGGGAGATTCGGATGTCTGAAGAGCTACAGGTTGAGGATCAGTCAGGTAATATAGGCCACCTCGCTCAGTGCCCCCACCAATCTTCTTCCCCGTCTTGAGATCCTGAAAAACACAACCATGAGGAAGAAATGTGATGGAACAGTTTAAAGATTTTGTAAGGCGGCCCACAGATATAAGATTAAATGGTAAACGAGGAACATGTAAAACAGATGACAAAGTAAGAGAGGAAGTGACAGGGACAGAACCAAAACCAGTAACAGCCGTGGTAGAGCCATCAGCCAAGGTAACATGAGATGGTCTACCAACTGGTTGTCGATCAAAGAAAATAGATGTACCAGTCATATGATCAGTGGCACCTGAGTCAATAACCCAAGGAGAGGAAGAAGATGAGGCAACACAAGCAACAGATGTACCGGTCTGAGCGAGCGTAGCAGTGGAGGATCCTGTCACATCCTGAAATGACAAAAAGCGTTGGTACTCCTCAGCTGGAACAGCTACACTATTGGCAGAAGATTGAGTAAACTGTCCAGTATCTTGAGAGCTAGCAGCCTGATGAGCCTGGGGAAATCCATGAAGATTGTAACAGAACTCTACCGTATGATTTGTTCCCCAACAATGAGTACAAAATCTAGAATCACGACCGCGACCGCGACCACCTCCCCCTGATATGCGACCCCCACGAGTATCAAAAACAGAATCACGGCCACCTAAGCCACGACCAAAACCACGGCCTCCACGGCCTCCAAAGTCACGACCACGACCACTAAACCCAGACTCACGGCTGCGACCACGACCACGGCTAACAGAGAAAATAGAGCCATCAGAAACAGTAGAACTCAAAGCAGAACGGCCAGAAGTCGAAGCAGAAATAGACGACGATTGCCGGAGACGACTGAATACCTCGCTGAGAGAAGGTAAGTCACGACTCCCCAAAATCTGATTACCCACAGGACCAAAATCAGATGATGCACCAGATAAGAAACGAGTAACCCGCATGCGCTCACGCTGGCGCCGCATAATCTGAATATCAGTAGATAGTGGCTCACAGATATCTAATTCATTACAAACGCGCCGGAACTTGGCATAATAATCTTCAAAAGAATCAGCACCCTGAGATATATCAAAGAAAGACCGATGAAGGTCATATGTGCGACGGAGATTGTCGACACCTGAATATAATTCTTTTGCCTGGGTCCACACCTCTTTAGCGGTATCACAGAACATCAGCGTACTGGCAACCTGTTCTATCATACTATTCCATAACTCTGAACGAACACGGGCATCAACAGCTTTCCAGGCCCTATATGTGGGGCTATCAGTAGCAGGAGGTTCATCAGTCAAATAGGAGTCCTCAGACTGACCCATATAATACACCTCAACAGCTTTAGCCCAAAGAACATAATTGCCCCCATTTAATGGCGTTGAGGTAATAGGGCGCCTCTCGCGAGACCAAGAACCACTCAATGAGCTACCAACAAGAGTAGAAGCAGATCTAGAAATAGTACCAGACTCAGAATCCTTCTTCTGTTCAGACATTTTACCAGTCAACAGAGAGACAACAACCAATAACTAGTAAATAACCAGTACGCAACCAAATCAATGCCAACCAAGCGGAATATCAATAACTAATGATCGATAACATCAATTAATATACTAACACCGTCACCAAACTGCATCGGTACCCAACATCAACAACTCCAACATAACAGATCCGTCACAACTAATAACTGCAGACTCCGTAAATCAAAGCGAACAACAACTGAACCCAATTGCATGAACAGTAACAAGTAACATCCGGAAGACGATACCGTATGAAAAGGTGAGCAAATAAGTAGTCAAAGACACAATACCAGAGGCAGATCAGCAACAAAACAAGAACAACAAGGTGATAAACAGTACCGGCGATGAACAGTAATGACGGTGAACAGTGCGCGGGAACAGTAATCGGTGAGGTAGAATTAGGGTTAGGGTTAAGGCTAGGGTTGTGGTGGTTTAGGATTAAGGTTAAGATCCCGCTCTGATACCATGTTGTAAGAGAGAGTAAAGGAAAAGTGTATAGGGTGTTAACTTACCCTAACACATAAAGAGCTTTATTTATATTATGTCGAAACCCATTACATAACATGACTACCCAATGTGGGACTAAACTATTCTAACAATTTCGTTTCTTGTTTGTTTACACTTGGTTTTACTGTGACACAAAATAAGACCAATTATGGTTTCACTTGACGGGCCAAGCAGTTTTCTCTATAGGTCTTGAGATATTTATCGTCCATTTGGAAAACTCTAAAATAATTGGAAGATGACATCCAGTTGAACGGGACATGCTTGCATTGTCACAAGAGTAACATGCAATCAACTTTTGACCGTTCGTTTCTTTTCAAACAGATTTGATTCGACCCAGCCTTCATCGTTAAACCCCAATCATCTTGTTATTTGCCATGGGCGACAAACACATCGGGAGTCGGGACCTACAAAATGACCGACTCAAATATCAAATGGGACTGTTGTGTCGTCCATTTTTCGTTACATGAGGGACAACATGAGGAGTCATCATATGATAGGATCTTTACCCTGCTTTTCATACTTGGTCTCTGAATTAAATTTAACGAGTTCTATACATTGTAAACATTTAATAGTTTAAGCTCAATTTGTGAATTCAAAGAATTAAAGAGAAAAAAATGGGCAAAGTTCACTTTGACCCCTTGTGGTTTGGATCATGTGCGGATAAGCCCCCTATGGTTCAAAAGTGTGCACATAATACCCTGTGATTTTAAAAATATGCGAATAGACCCCATGCTGTCATGTTTTTCCCAATGCATACGACATGCCCATTTATAACTCAACAAACAATTAAAACTTTTGAGGTAAAAAACTACACAAAAATTAGGGGTTCTTATTCATATTTTTCTGAATATTATGTGCGGTATTGTTCGTTTCAGTTTTATCAGAAGCTCAAATTCATCAAAATCAACACAAAAAATACTTTTTCTTCTGATATGTTTCTAATAATTCTTTTTGAATTTGACGAAAATAAATATTTAAAAAATCTCTTGTTGCGAATTGGCCTAGGACCTCCAACCTATCGAACTAGCAATGATCAAACTAGCAATGATTACAGATATCGTATAATACTATTTTTTTTTTTTTTTTGCGAACCCCATATCCCCATGCATTCATCGGATCTACTTTAACATTACAAACAAAGCTTGGATATTTTACCACTTAAAAGTGGGAGAAAAAGAATTTATTTAAAACTATCACTTAATGATCCCCAACCCAACCCAGCGGATATGATTCTGGTCTAATCACTGGCAAGCTTTTTGCATGGTGTTTCCCAGTCAACTTTCAATTACTAAAGGAGCCACTTAATTGCTAGTTCATTGTAATGAATGATTTTATATTAAAAAAAAGAAGCATACAAAATTAATATGTATCTTGGTTCATTCTGCATGTGGTCGGAACTGTACAATTCTTTTTTGATAAAAATTGTTAGTTCGTGTTATTTTTTAAGGGGTATTTTCATTAAGAAAAATATCAGGGGGTGTCAGTGAAATATGCCCTTTTGATTATGTATTTTATTAATTACAATTTCTTTTTTTTCTTTTTTGGTGTTTAAAATGGAAGTGCATATATAGTACTCATCACCCCCGTTAGGCGTCATATCACATCACTATCTGTAGATGACCCAAAAAAATACACTTAGATCAAAGACTGAAGGTAAAATCTCAACACGCGTGAGTGTTAAGAATATGCGTAGCCTCAATAAAAGGTTATAGGAACTTGAACTTGAACATTGTCCAACTAATTCTACTTTTCCAAGACTACAACATGGACGAAAGACGATGGATGTTCCCATACAATTCGAATTAGATTTGTTCTCACTTCCATATCCACTTGAAATTCACACGTTTTCTCCATACATACGTGTGATTGGCCGCGAAGCCGTGGAAGGTGGCGGCAGCAAGGTCATTTTCCGGTGAACAAAACCACCACTTTACGTCTTTACCCGCCAAGTGGGGAGGCGGATGAGCATAGGATAATGCAACTGCACAGGATATTGGTAGAATGTGCTGTCGAGCATCTATACGAAATTACCACATCACTCCAAAATTCCTTTTTCCCTCCCCCATATATAACTGACCATGGCCCCTACTGAAACACTCACAAGTCACTAGCAAAAAAGAAAAAAAAATTCACTTAATTTCCCCTCTAGAATTCGTTTTTTTGCCCTTTTCCTTTCTCTTTGGGGAAAGGAAAATTAAAAAAAAAAAAAATGGTGAAGTTCTCTAAGCAGTTTGAGGGTCAGCTAATTCCTGAATGGAAAGATGCATTTGTCGATTACTGGCAACTCAAGAAAGATCTCAAGAAAATTCATCTCATGAACAATACCAGCCCTGTCACCAAACAGGAACATAGCGATTTTCCCAACACCTTCTTCTCCTCCATAAGGAAAAAGTTCTCTTTGTTTGGCAATCAACATAGAGACCATGGTGTCATTCAAGTATGCCTCTCTCTCTCTCTCTCTCTCTCTCTCTCTCTCTCTCTCTCTCTAAATATCTACATATGAATATATTGTATGCATATTTAATGTGATTTGGCTAATGGGTTTTTTAACTTTTGACAGGTTCATAGGAAACTTGCTTCATCGGCAAGTAAAGGGGATTTCTATGAGACTGAACTGCTGGAGCAGTTTGATGATACTGATGCAGCCAATGAGTTTTTCTCCTGTTTGGATTTACAGCTCAATAAAGTGAATCAATTTTACAGGACGAAGGAGAAAGAGTTTGTGGAGAGAGGGGATTCACTGAAGAAGCAAATGGAGATCCTCGTCGAGCTCAAAACCGCGATGAAGCAGCATCGCGAAAAGGGTTCTTCGTCTAAGGAAACCAAGGAGGATGTTTCCTTTTCTGGCACCATTTCTTGTGGTATATGATCTGATTCCTCTGTTTCAAACGTTTGAAAGTGGGGGAATATTTTTTTTTTACCTAATGCCTTTTTACAGTGTTTGGTTCGCTTTAATGAAACGGCAATGACGGTTATTTTAAGAATGCTAGTCCGGATATCTGGTTCACTGTGAGGGAATGCAGATTACAAAGGTCTGAGTTCCTGTAGAGCTTTGTTACTGTCCAGTCTCCTCCAGTTTTCAAATTTTTTAATTGGAATTGTTTATTTTGTAGAACTCGTCAAAAAGAATATTCATGCCAAACAATTAGTTTCATCGGACTTCATTTGCTACATGAAAGAATCGTGTTTGTGCAAAAAAATAATAATAGTAAACGGTTGAAGTTTCAAACCGTATTTTTGTTTGCACAAACATAGTTTGTTCATATAGTAAATGGAGTCATATCAAACTGATTTTCGACATGGATTTTTTCTTTTGATCAGCTCATAAAAATAAACGATTCTGGTCAAATTTTTTGGGTCCGAAAGGACCTCAAAAAGCTGAAAACTGAAGGACACTGGACAGTAAAAAAAAAAGTTGACAGGAACTCTGTTGCATTACAAATGAAATCATCATTCTTTTAAATTACAAATGGAATCATCATTCTGTTCTCATTTTCTCGAAAACAAATAAAAAACTGATTGGCCTTTTCTTTTTTAAACACAGTTTCACAGAAATAGTTAAAAAATAGTACCCATTTGTTAAAAAATACCAAAAAGGTAATTCCTAATAAAATAGAATCTCATAGCAATTTAAGCTTTTGAATTTGCTTTTGTTTTACGCAGCATGATTTCTTCCCCTTTCTCCGTTAATACTGGATAATCTTATATCGAATAATGAGTTTTTAAAATTTTCTTTGGCTGCAGAGGAAGAATCCATCACAGGAAAAACAGAGGAAGAGCAAGGGCAGGGCAACGCAACCGACGAGTTCGAGCTCAACGATGCACAATTCTCGGACTCAGGAAGATCAGGGGAGGTACTGGGACAATCAACGAGAACAAACAGAGAAGAAGGGAAAATCACGAGGGCGCTCTCGGGTCGGGTTTTCCATTGCCAAGGGAAAAACTTGAGGATCAACATTCCAGTGACTAACCCAACAAGAACATTCTCAGCAATCACTTACTTGCTTTGGGATGATTTGGTTAGTCAGTCCTCCAGGAAAGGTGGACCTGATGGGAAAAGCAGGCTGCATATCAATAAAACAAAGCTTCATCATGCTGAGAAGATGATTAAGGGTGCTTCCATTGAGCTCTATAAAGGGCTAGGGTACCTCAAAACTTATAGGTAAAAGCCCTTGCCTGCTTTGGTATCGTTTTCGTTTTCTGTTATGGAACTGTGGAGAAAACTAATCTGGCCGACGGTCCCATTTTCAATAAAGTTTTTGGAAAATACAGTAGTTACCTATTTTCCTGATCAAAAAGTGTTGGAAAGCTGTTGCTATTTCCACTGAAAGTTGTATGCGAGGTGGCAACTGAGCGTTTTTAATATATACCAAAAGTAGTTTTCGATAGCGATGGTTTCTTCCCCAGACCCATTTTGGGACTACTAAACCATGCCGTTGGACAACACTTATATATGGGCCTTTCTCGGATCGAAACCTTCTATGTTTTAGTCGGTCAAGAATATCAATCATGTCACAAGTTCGAGCCATCCAAAAATGCTATGGAAAGTTCGGATGCACCGAACGGACACTACGTGGTACCACTTGGCACTGAAATTTTTTCCCTGGGCTGGACCCTCTTGCAAAGTATGGTGCAAAACCTAATTTCATGTCGTTTCTGTCGTCTTTGTTTTCCAGGAACTTGAACATGCTTGCTTTTGCAAAAATTTTGAAGAAATTCGACAAAGTAAGCAATTGGGGTAACTTTTTAATCTTTTTTATTCTGTGACCACTAATAGGTTTGTTTTTTTGCTTTTCTGACTGACCCTTTTGGCTATTGCATTTCCTTTAGGTCACTAACAAACAAGTTTTGCCCATTTATCTAAAAGTGGTTGAGAGCTCCTACTTCAACAGCTCTGATAAGGTAAAACCACTAATCCAAATGCTAATTTTTTAAAGTAAAAATATCTAGTGTATCCTCATTTGGCTTTAAAAATGGAACAATAATTTTTTTTGTCTTTATTGAAAAAAAAATTACATTTGTTAGTTTTGCGTCAAACTTTTGTGACTTATCGATTTGTTTCGGCGAGAGGAATCGAAAAGGTAAAATTTTCTAATCAAAACTCATAATTTCTTTCAACAGGACAAGAATAAGTTAAAAAAAAAAGGCTAACTTATTGACTTATTTTTGTCTTTATTTAAAAAATTATGAGTTTCGATCAAAATTTTTTACTTTTTCGATTCCTCTCGTTGAGACAAATCAATAAGTCATAAAAGTTTGACGCAAAACAAACAAATGCAAAAAAAAAAAATTTTGAACAAGGAAAAAAAATAAGTCACTCAACTTTTTAATCCAAACCGAGTGCTATTGTAATTGGAAGATGATTGGGTGTGGGCCTTCAGATATCCCATCATCAAGATTATTCTTAGACAATGTTAAGTGGCCATCTGTCCTTCAAGTGTATTTCCACACCAGGGATAGCCTAAGATATGCACAGGCTGAGCTAAGATATGCTTGTCTGACAGTACAAATGGGTTACAAGCAGGTTCTGTACAGCGGTACTGGAATGCTTGTGTATCCATCTATACGGTTATATATTGGCTGATATCAGATAGTATTCGTACATCACATCCAACACACATCACACAACACAATAGTTTCAATTTTGAATGTCGAGATCCATGATAGAGACAAAAGGCAAGAATTGCACGCACATGCACTATAATCCTAATTCTCAAAGAAATTTGCAATTTCGAATGATGAAGATTAATGATTACATTGCTGAACTTCTTAAACATAGATTATTAACCCATTGATTAAAAAGGAATTTACTACTATAAATTAATCTATAACTACCTAGCACGAGAAGTTACGTATATACACAAGTAAAGTGGTTAAACCTTCTAATTAGTTTTTCATGAGTGGTACAGGTTATGAATTTAGCAGATGAGGTTGAGGAGATGTTCATAAAACACTTTGCCGATGATGATAAAAGAAAGGCCATGAAGTACCTGAAACCCACACAGCACGAAGAATCGCACACAGTAACTTTCTTCATAGGTGAGTGTTTTTTTTCCACATAATCATGAACAGATAAATTCACAAATGCTCTGAGAACAGGACTGCTAGATAACATATTCAATTGGTACTTTTTCTTGAATTATTCGATAATGGAGATTTATAAGCTGTTGTTCACTTTCTAGCCGTAAAGCCGCATAAATGAAGCACAAAAGAAGTACATGGGGCCTCTTGACAATTAGGCCATGAATCAAGGGGTCATACCAACCCATCAAACGTAAAAACAAAAAAAAAAACAAAAAAAAGTGCGAAAAAAGTGAATGGAACATAAAAATCAGTTTAGATTTATTTTTGAAGTGACCTAGACCACCGCGAATTCAAATAGGATCGCACGCCTCACGTGCCCTTGTGCATTTGCCTTTTTTGGTGCTTGTAAAAGTTTTTGGTTCCGATTTTGGGTGGATGGTAAAGCCAAGAACCATGCTAGGGAAATTTCATGTGGTGCAAAAAATTCTGGCCCTACATGGGCTTGAACATATACTTGGCCTATAAGACGGCATTGATAAGACAGCATTACATGGTTTCCATTGCGTTACGTTGTGCCAAGCTAATTTCCAAAAACAATTCTGAAATAGAGAAGTACCTTTGTCGGCTTCGTATTAGACACGTTTCGAAAGCCAACATGAAATATCTTATAGGCCGACACCAGAGTCGGACCCATCAGTTTGTACTTTTACACCATAGCAAGTACGTTAAGCTTTTAAGTGTTCATAATCAAGTTCATTAACGTGTGATTTCAACGTAACAAGAAAGTGAAAATATGCGTTCTTTTAGATTTGGAACTATAATAACATTCACAGCACCTGGTGAACTGAAAATAAAAGTTGTCCCTCTTATTTGTTAAATGACTCTTATAACAATCATAAATATTTACGAAGTTTGTCTATTTTTCGTATAAGCAGGGCTATTTACGGGATGTTTCATCGCGTTGTTTGCTGGCTATGTAATCACGGCTCATATGGCCGGAATGTATGGACCAAAGTCTGATATAGTCTATATGGAAACTGTTTACCCTGTGCTTAGGCAAGTACCCCTTATTCTCAACTTCTTAGGCCCCGTTTGTTTTCAGTTATTTCCAAATTTACTTAAGCTTCAAATTCGAACCCAATGGCTTTTAGCAGTTTACTTATGCTACAAAGTACTCTGTTTTTTCTGCAGCATGTTCAGCCTATTGTTTCTGCATTTCTTCTTGTACGGATGTAACATCTTCATGTGGCGAAAGACTCGGATAAATTACACTTTCATCTTCGAGCTGGCCCCGACGAAAGATCTCAAGTACAGAGATGTGTTCTTGATCTGCACCACTTCAATGACTGCTGTAATGGGGGTGCTGTTTGTGCATTTATCATTTGTGGCCAAAGGGTATTCTTACTCCCAAGTCCAAGCAATCCCGGCCCTTCTGTTACTGGTAATTTGCTTAATAATAGATGACATTATTAACATAAGTTGGTTTCAATTAATCTGTATAGCACAGTTAAAACATCAATTTTTTGAACAGGTCTTTTTGCTACTGCTTGTGTGCCCGTTCAACATTTTCTACAAATCGAGCCGATATCGGTTCCTTCGGGTGATTCGAAACATTATTCTATCTCCTCTCTACAAGGTAAAGATTTTCTATTGTTTTTGTTTCTTTTTTGATCAGTCATTGGATGATCATAACTAGAAAGCAGAAATACCCAACTTTTGAGGCAAAAATTTCCCTTGGTCTTGTATCTCTATTAGTTGTAGACATTGTGAAGAAATCTTAGTAAGCAATGTTAAATCCTGTGACTGATAAATTTAGCAACCCTGCAGGTTGTCATGCTGGACTTTTTCATGGCTGATCAACTTTGTAGCCAGGTAACTGTCTCTATATTTGGTATCGTTTTCGTCTTCCGTGTTTTCAGAATTGCAAACAATAACTATACTAGTTCGGAAACAATCATTTTCATTTTGCATGACTTTTTGGTGTTTTGATGAAGGTGATTTGGTTTGTTAAACTGAAGAAACAAGTTTTCTTTGTTTGCCAAAAAAGAAAATAGCAAAAGCCGAAAACGCAAAATGCTTTAAATCAAGCAAACTGAAGAGCCTTATTCGACTGAATCTTATCTTATTCTATAGGTGCCGATGCTTAGAAACCTTGAATACGTAGCGTGTTACTTCATAACTGGGAGCTTCAAAAATCAAGACTATGGCTATTGCATGAGGACCAAAAACTACAGAGATCTTGCCTATGCTGTTTCCTTCCTACCTTATTACTGGAGGGCAATGCAGGTTCCATTTTCAGCTCTTTGCCTGAATCCTGAAATTGTTTCTGCAATTACAATAGCGTCACTGGTCATCAATCTTGTAAATGTACCATACAAAAACTCAGTTTTGCAGAGAACTATCAAGAAACTCTTTTCTATTCTATTTTTTTCCAAAAATGAAGCCAGAAAACAGGATCTTCCGAAATTGAAACCAAAAGTGAGCTTCATCGTTCCAATATCTTTTGTTCATTCGAAGTGCAAACGATTGCCAAAAATTTGAAGGGGAAAAAAAACTTTCTGATGTTCTCTACAAAATGGGATCTTCAAAGGATTCTCCGAAAGTAAGTTTCGAAAATTATCAACCAAAAAAGTCTTCCAGTAAAACTTATTCTGAAAATAACAAACAAACAAAAATAAAAAGGCGCGGATAACAAGATGAATTCTTATTTCTTACGGAGACTTGTCCTGATTGGATTTTGCAGTGTGCAAGGAGGTGGTTTGATGAAGGGCAAACAAGTCATCTTGTGAACTTAGGGAAGTACGTATCAGCAATGCTAGCTGCAGGAGCCAAAGTGGTTTACGAGAAGGAAAGGAGTGTGGGGTGGCTATGCTTAGTTGTGGCAATGTCAAGTGGTGCAACTGTGTACCAGTTGTACTGGGACTTTGTCAAGGATTGGGGTTTGCTCCAGTTTCATTCCAAGAACCCTTGGTTGAGGAATGAGCTCATGCTTCGTCAGAAGTTTATTTACTACTTCTCCATGGTACGCTCCTTTCCTCTCTTCCCGTCTCACAAATTGCCAATTCCAAATCGCAATATCAGGATAAACATTGATCGGTGATATGATCAATAGCAAGCCACTATAGGTTGATACGTGGGTCTATATATTAGTAACGGGGGTTCAAAATTTCATTATGCAATCGGCCTATATCTGAAACTCTAGTGCTTACAATCCTTTTATTTTTTCCAAACATCATGTTCCTCTTTGACAGATGCTTGATATGGTTGAAATCACAAAAATACTACAGTAGTTTGAAAGATGATTGCGCTGCTCTTGACACATTGCGCACGAGAGACATGAGTCTTTGGGAGCAGAGAATCCCTGGCCTGCTAAAATGATAAAAAAAATTAAATTAAATCTTCCGTCATCTTTTGGGGGCAACTCCAATGCTGCCTTGTTACCCCACAAGGCAATTCAGGAAATTACTCTGTTTGAAAAAGGCCCGAAATTTTTTTATCTTCAAATGTTCATGGGTTTTTTTTTTTTTTAATCTAGGTTCTTTTGAATTCAGAAGATGTAGTTGGATTTAATAACAAGTTCGGTTTTTTGTTGCAGGGATTGAACCTAGTTTTAAGGTTGGCATGGTTACAAACAGTGCTGCATTACAACATAGGAAGCGTTGATTACAGAGTAACAGGGCTATTTTTAGCAGCCCTTGAAGTTATCAGAAGAGGGCAGTGGAATTTCTACCGGTAAAATTAGACATCTTTGATTTCTAGTAGAGAAAAAAATGATATAGACCCAGAATTGTTAACAATTGTTTTCAAAAAGTAGTGAAACCAAAAAAACACTAATGCTTGAGTAACCACGTTTAGAGTTTTGGTAGACGGGAGTTCCATTCAGCAATGTGTAAGTGCCAAGTGAAATGGCATTCAAAATACGACACTTAAATGTGGTTATCACAATATCTTCCAAGAAAATGTCGGAAATTTAAGGTTGGCAACTGGCGAATTATAATTCTGAATGCAACGCAAAATCCATGACGGTTGGCATCTTTTCTGTTAAGTTTTTATGGGTTTGTTGCTAATCAGCTGTGAACCTAATGAAGAGTTGTTTTCACAGGTTGGAAAATGAGCACCTCAATAATGCTGGAAAGTTCAGAGCTGTTAAAACAGTTCCACTACCATTCCATGAAGTAGATGAGCAAGACTGATGAGAAGATAACCCCCCCAATTGGCACCATTTGCCTAGAGAATACAATTCTCAGGGTCATAGATGATTTTTTGACCCTATGGCTCAAATATACTTCTCAGCTGGCATACAAGTTGACAGAACAGAATGCCAACTTGCCTAACATTGTTCGGATCAAATTCTGCAAATAATGTCTTTTTTTTGTCAATTCGGTTGGTGCATCACTTCTAGCTAAAGTGTTATCTAGCAATTTTTTAAAGCGCGGATGGTGTACCTTTCACATGATATTCATTTGAACTGGATTGGTGACCTCAATCACTCTTACAATGGCGTTAATCATTGTTACGGTATTTAAATTAACCTCGCGTAATTGGGGCCCCTATGAAATAGTATACTCCTACATAATTGGCTCAAATATACTTCTCATTTACCACTCTCATTGTGCACCCTAGATAATCCTTGTCAGTTGATTGATTTCCCGACTATGACCATAAAATAATTTACTGTATTGAAGAAATTTGTCCAAAAGCGGAATATTATCAATTGCAACCAATCACCTTTTGGGCTTCTTTTGGGCCAGTTCTATGTGAATGGACAATGCCCAATAGGTCCTTGCCCAAGAATTTTAAAAGAAGCTCATAGCCCTTCAATCTGGTGCATTATTTTTTTTTCTCCTCTCTCTCTCTCTCTCTCTCTCTCTCTCTCTCTCTCTCTCCATGTATGCGTATACTATTCTATTGGTGGTGGTGGCGGGCGGTGCCAGCTCTAAGATTCTCTCTCTCTCTCTCTCTCTCTCTCTCTCTCTCTCCATATCCATGTATGCGTATACTATTCTATTGGTGGTGGTGGGCGGTGCCGGCTCTAAGATTCTCAAGGCCTGAGACAAACTTGTGATGGAGAAAATTTATTTTTATTGGGAAGGAAAATAGAGGCCATAGGATTTGAATCACGTACCTATTAGATAGCAAAACTAAACATTTAAAGAACTCATTTGTTGTATGAGAGCTAAGTATATATTATAAACCTATACATGTACATATACCTATCTGAGGCCCTAGTTTGAGAAAAATTCAGGGGCTTAAGAGCTCAAGGCCGGACCCTGGTGGCGGGGAATCCGATGAAGCTGATCGATTTCTTCTTCTTCCATCACTTTTTCTTTTTCTGATTTCTGGTAACGGGTTGGGTAAATTACAAGACGCAGTCATCGATTCACAAATCCAAAAACCAAACAAAATCCAAAACACCACAATGGAGTTGGAGTAGAGAGAGTTCAAATGAGGCCTCTTCTTTTCTGGCTCATCGGAGTCGGCGTTTTCCATTAGGCCTCTCCCAGCGACAACACCACCATTACCATTAGGATAAGATAACTTCTTCAATCAAAATCTATTTTTTCCATTAAAATGACCATAGATGCAATCACCCAATTTTCCTTTAAAATCTTCTTCTTTTTTAATTTGGATCCCCGAATCACCGCGGAGATCTCCGTTCCCCATTTGGGACGGAGATGGAGGACCAAAGGAAATCTCCGTCAAGGATCGGGACGGATTTAGGGACAGGTGGAGGGTTCGGGGATAGTCATATCCGCCCTGTTGCCATCAAACTTCCCCTATTCCTTTGGCCGCCAAGATTCCAGAATGTCTAGATTGATGTTCAAATCATCGATCGAATTCCCCAACTCTTTGGATTGCCAGGTGTCCAGAAGGATCGATCATTTGCTTGATCGAATTCCCCAACTCTTTGGCTAAACAATTCTCTATGTAACACGTGGGGTGAAGTGACAAGCTAGGAAGTTCCCTATAAATATAGGTCATGCGTAGGAACTGGTTCATGCATGACTAACCCTGGGTTGGATTAATTTCCAATCCATGCATGGTTTTTTAAGAATCCGTAAGAAAAGTTGTTCTCCTGACTTGTTGATTGTCATTACGTTGCAAGCTGGGTCTGTATGTTCAGAATATGGAGGCCATGGGAACATAGGTACGTAGCCGCGCGCTCATTCCTAGGCTACATTGCAACACGTAAAACAAAACAAGAAGAATGTATCTGCAGCAGAATTTCAAACGCCTCCACAATATATAACCTGCGAAATTCAACGTACACTGCTGATAGCGGGAGGAGGAGTTGGTTTTTTTTTTTTTGTGTGTGGAGAGGTTGACATCATCTAGATCTCTTCAAGAGGAGCACCTTAACATTGGATGAAATAAATATTGATGCAGATATATAAGAGGTTCAATCGTAACTAAAATATATTATTAATACTTGCATGAAATTTTGTTGAATAAATTAATGCAACTGCTTAATTTTGCGGATTTGACAAGACCATACAAAGGAATCTCGATCGGAGTGCTTTGAATTTTGATATAGATAGATTACTCCTTTGATATATGTTTTAATTTGTTGTTTATGTTTTCATATTTATTTATTTATTTTTTATATTTAAAATTTTGGTTTCTCGGTTTAAGTTTGCTGATCTAAGAAAATAGAAAAAGAGGAAACAAAAACAATCTAAGACAGTAAAATGATGAACAGAAACAGATCATCGATTCATCGTACGTTATTTCGTAATTCAAAAAGAAGAAGTAAGACCCCCAAAATCTGAGACCTTAAGCTTAAGAACTGGACACAAGATCGATAATCTAAGTGCGTGAGAGAGAGACGGAGTCGACAATCTTCAGAGACCGAGTTGATCTGTGTTGAAGAAGACAGCTCCCAGCTGTATTTCTAAATCAACGAAATACTTGACACCCAATATATATGATCCACGAAACACTTGACACTGTAGCCTCACTAAATCAACTCCTAAAATTGACAGAATGCGAACGACAGATTTGGAAGGGATTTGGTAGGGTAAAGTAAATCATAAAATCTAGGAATTATTCGTAACCTGCGTGTGAGAAAGAATGAAATTGTGTATACTCAATACTCTTAAGAATCCTTAATGGTTTGGGTTCCAATACCTACATTAGTATATTAAAAACTTTTCTAAAACATGAGATTTTTTTCCTAAATAAATTACCTTTAGTAAGGAATATCAAATCCAAATACATATGTTTACATATTTATCTTTTGGTAATTAAAAACAGAAAAGTCCGGCGATTTAAAGGTTCCCAATCTAAATAAAAAATTAATAACCAAAAGTTGTTTTTGTTTTTTAAGAGATTGCTAAGGTTAACAACGTAGAGGTCCACAATGGCATAATCAAAATTAAATAACCAAAAGTTGCCACATCACTTTTTTAAATTACAAAAAAACTAAAAACTATGAACATAGAAAAACTATTTAAAATAGAAAATAATTTTTGAACTTTTTTCAAAACTTCAAAAAAAAAAGTAAAAAAAATTTTGGTCTCGATTTTTAAAAAAAAATAGTTTTTATAGAAGAAAAGATTTTGAGAAAAAATATTTTCTTATACAAAACAATTTTTCAAAAAAAGAACAATTTATTTTGTATTAAATGCTTTTTTTTTAAAAAGTTAAAAAATAAATTTTGGGGGAAAACAGTTTTTTAAAAATAAATTTAAAAAAATAGTAAAATATTTTTTTTTGAAAACATTGTTGAAAAAGAAAAAGAGAGGGGGGAAATGGAAGAGAGAAAACATTTATTTTGTAATATTTTATTTGTTGAGAAAGAATTAAATTTGGTTATTGGCAAAATGTTGTAAGTTTTGGTTATCCAAAATCCAAAATTTGATTATTTCTAAGAAGGTTGCTAAATTTGATTATAGCATTGTGAGCCATATTTTGCACCAACATTTCTAACTTTAAAAACCTATCACTTTTGGTTATGCCATTGTGGATACTCTAACCACGGTTCTTTTATTGAAATCAGTAACTGAATCAAAATTAATGGTTTTTATTTTTTTTTGGAACCATAACTTGACCAATGAACCGCATAACCAGACCAAATAGCAAGGTTTGGTTCAAATTGGACCGATTTTGTGGTTTAGGGATTTTTTGAGCACCCCTAGATCAAACACGTAAAGGATATTGAGTCACTTATGTCACCGTTTATGTCCGGTCATTTTAACCGAACCATCACCCCTTAAACTGAACCAAATGTGTTACATAAAACGAACCAAACCGCAAAATTTTGGTTGTTTTTTCGGTTAATTTGATTTTGCCAGTTAAGATTACACCCTTAAGATTCACCGCCATCACCACCACCACAAACACACTCACATACTCAACTCAGTATACGTATACTCTGTATGTATGTGTGTGTGTGTGTGTATATATATATATATATATATATATATATATATAGAGAGAGAGAGAGAGAGAGAGAGAGAGAGAGAGAGAGAGATTATCCCTAGTATTACTAGGGTGGGAGGGAGGGAGAAAAGTGAGCGGCCTCATGCGGCCATGTGGGTGACTGGTGTAGTAGTGGGAATGACTGAACCCTAAAAATAATAAAGTGTAAAAAAAACATATATATATATATATGTATATATCCTTGGTAGTCGGGGACGGATTGGGGCGAATCGGGGACGGAGTGGGGAACGGATTCGGGGTGGGGCTTACCTTCGAATCTTATCGGATTCCCAAATTTTTTTTTAGCAAAAATCTCTGTATCTGTCCCGATCTCCGAAAAGATCCCCAAATTCCTGATTCAAATGGGACAGGTAACGAATCGGATATAGACGGGACGACCGAGATGGCAATCGCTGATTAGACTAAAAAACTAGGACTGGCTGGGCATTATCTCTGCCCTTTTTGGTTCTTCTTCAACTAGCAGCCCGTACTCATTTTTCATTCAGGCGGCCCACAAAAAAGAGGCCCTGGGTCGGTTTCCTCCTATGGGCTGCAGCCCATTAAATTGGCCACGGAAGTGATTCGCCTTGTGGAATCCATCAAACTATTTCAGCCCATTAAGGTGGTGTTCCATTTTTAAAAAAGATATATTTTTTTTCAAATGAAGGTAATTTCAAATTTAAATATAATGAAAATAAAAAATATTTTTTCAATTTTTTTTCACTGTTTAAAAGATCTTAATGAGATTTATCAAACAAGATCTATATTGTTAGAAAAATTATTTGTGTAAACACATAATTTTTGAACTTGAAATTGCCTTATTTTCAAAAAGTTCTTTTTTCACGAAAGTTGAGCACCCCCTAACCTTCATATCAATCAGCAATTCAATTTTCCATATGGGTTTAACAATGGATTGCCAAAGCTATTTTTTGGCAAAATATCCCAGAAGATATTTTCCTATCTATTGCGAAACATCTTTGTGACCAAAAAAAAAATATCTATTGCGAAAATCTCAAGCTGAAAAACCTAGCTTTGCCTTCCTCAGCCAAATCATTACTTGGCTTCTTATCATCATTATC
This sequence comes from Rhododendron simsii, assembly GCA_014282245.1. NCBI lineage: Eukaryota > Viridiplantae > Streptophyta > Magnoliopsida > Ericales > Ericaceae > Rhododendron > Rhododendron simsii. The sequence continues at coordinate 9,986,728 of CM024964.1, read as the reverse complement.
AAGGATGGGATCAAGGGGGTCAAGTGGCGGCGGTCGCCACGACAAGAATTTTAAAAAATGCAATTATTATAAGTGGAAATTTTTTTTTATCCTCAACGTATATAGCCTCGTCACTACTAGGTTTTTTTTTTTTTTTATTATATACTACTATAAATCTTCTATTATTATTTTTTAATAAATGAGACCCAAAAAAGTATTCTAAATCTAAATTCAATGGGCCAAAGTGAAATAATATAAATGATGATGTATAATTAAGAAGAAGAAAAAACTCCACATTCTAACCCTAAAATAACTTAACCTAAAAAAATTAGGAGAATTTAATTATAATGTCACTCTCCAAATTTATAATGTCATTCCCAAAATGGAGTGCGGTTATTAATTTGAGATAATCTATATAGGGATCTAGGGAGTGATATTATAAATTTGGAGACTGACATTATATTTGTGCATACCGATACTCTAGACTATCAATGAAGGAAGCATGATAATGTGCATATAAATTGAATTGGGTCTCTAGGTCTGCCCTTTCTGATGTCACTTGGTTTTGATTTGGGAGTATGGTTCTACAGCAAAATAAGTATATGGGGCTACTGTTTAAATGACATTCTGAGAGCAGTCACTTTGTGCATATTGCTAAAGGTTAAATCTATCTCCAATCCTCCCCTGCTCATACCCCCAATGATTGAGGACTACATGGATTCTGCTATTATTGTTGGAGTGACATTATCGATACCTAAAATTAAAGTTAAGTCTATTTTCATATTTCATGTGCAAATGAAAAATATCATTTACTGTAGTTTTTGTTATGTTATTTTAATTTTTTTTCTGGAGCCAATGACTATTAATATTGTAATGCATTTTTTATTTTTTTAATATACATTTCGCCACTGTTAGGATAAAATCCTGGTTTCGTCCTTGATCATTATATTATATCAGGAATGTGCAATTGGAGGGTTTTCTCGGTAATTAACATCAAGTTTTCGAAATTAGTCAAGATGCACGTAATTAGCTACTTGGACATCAAGTTATCAAAAAAATAAAAAATGGGCAGCTATATTTCTTCATTCACAACTTTAGGAGATGATCCAAACAGGCAAACAAGGCTAAGGCGGATGACCTCAAAAACATGGCTTTGTAACTAACTTTGTCAAAGTTTGACAAAATAGCACTTAAACAAGACAAAAAATACAGGGTATGTATGCGCTTTAGGATGACTTCAAACCATTCGCGCCTCACAAACCCCCCCCCCCCCCCCCCCCCCCCCCCCTTTTTTTTTTTTTTTTTTTTTTTTTTTTTTTTTTTTTTTTTTTTTTTTTTTTTTTTTTTTTTTTTTTTTTTTTTTTTTTTTTGATTGGGATTTTATTCTTAATTTATCGGTTGATTTTTTCAGAAATCTTAAAACATTATTTTTTGGCTTTATTTTTTTTTTTGAAGTTTTTGTTGTGGTTTTTATTTTCCTTTTTGGTGGTTGGCGTCTTGCCTTATTCGTCATTTCGCGTCTTGGTGGCGTTTTTCGCCGGTGTGCCTAGTCCCTATAATCTTTGTTTCTCTTTCTTCAAAGATTAATAATAGTAAATTTCTTTTGCTAAGCCAAAAAAATAAAATTTGTTGAAAGAAAATCGTTGAAAAGACTATTTGGATGTACAATGCATCCTTTCAGAAAAAAACAAAAAAAGATGTAGAATACATTTGTTGGGACTCCAACTACCAAACTTCTGTTCAGATTGTAATGTTTCTAATCTTATTCGTTCTTCCTTTCGAGTAATATGGTTAGTATATTGCTAACTACTACTATCTTTTGAGGACTTTGGGTGGCATGTGATTGTCTGGGTCTAGAATGCCAACTTCGCTAGGATGCCAAATTTTTCTCATCGTGATGCTCGCTCGAGTCCGTTTTAATAGTTGTAACTTTCTTCAATGATTAATAAATTCTTTTGCAGATAAAATAAAATAAAATAGAATAAAAACAAGCAGACTTTTCAGCAAAAAACGTGGTGCACATTTCTCCATCGTACTCCTATTTACTTGTCCTGCGCTGGCTAATCTGGAAGTTCTTATCCTTCTAGTGTTTTGTACAAATCAGACCTAGACTACGACGTCAATTCATTTTAAACTATGATATGAAAGGAATGTTCATCGTGAATCTTGTGACCCTTATTAATTGTAGTAGTAATTTTGATTTCAAAATTTCAAATCCGTGTGAAAAAGGAGAGAGGACTTTATTCGAAACTAAGACTCTTCCAACAGCAACGGTCAAAAATGGAGATGTCAAATTATTTTGAAGGCTTATGTGGCAATTTGACATCACGCTCCCCCTCTCCAACCCTTATGTCAAATTATTTTGAAAGCTTATGGTCAATTTTTGAAAATTGATAGTCTAGAGGTTGATGTCAAAGTTGACATGTTGTGACTTCTCTTTAAAGCCACGTCACCTCTCTTCAAAGCCATGTCATTTTTGACCTGATAGAAGGCATCATAGTTGGATGGCGATTTAATGCCAAAACTAGCCGTTTGATTATCCACCTCAGTTTTGATGTGTCCCGTTGGAGATGCATCTCCAACCCATGACTTCATATTGGAGATGTCAAAAGTTTTTTGAAGGCTGACGTGACATTTTGGCATTTCTAATTTGACATCAAAGCCTTCCTTTCCAACCCTTTATGTCAAATTCTATTTATTTGACATCAAATTATCCCTCTCCAACCCTTATGTCAAAATACAAATGGTCATTTTTTGAATTTGGCATGAAGGAGGGTGGTTGTCAATTTTGACAACTTTGTCATTCCCTTCAAATCCATGTAGGAATTGGCAACAAGGAAGGCTGTTGAGTTGGATTGAATTTTGATGTCAAATGTTACCGTTAACATGTCCACATAGGATTTGACATCTCCCATTAGAGATGCTCTAAGGTCATCTCCAACAAGAGGTGTCAAAATTTTTTTAAAGGCTTATGTGACACTTTAACATCTTCTTTTTGACATCAAACTCTCCCTCTCCGATTCTTATGTCAAAAAAATAGAGCTCAAGCTTGGGGGGAAAAAAAACTCAAACGGAAGAATTCCTTTTTTAACTTCAACGGTAAGTTTTTTAACTTGCAAAGGTAAGTTTTTGAAAATTGGCATGTGGAGAGGTAGATGTCAAAATTGGCATGAGCTTGAGAGATGTCAAAGCCACCTCAACTTTGGCATGAGTGAAGACATATCTGTTGGATTATCCATTTATGCCAAAGTGACCATTAAAGATGTCACCTCAACTTTGACATCTTCTGTTAAAGATGCTCTAATACCTTATTTTTTCACATGGAAAACAACCTTGTTGAATTTTCTCTTATCCGCAATTGAAAATTATCCAACTAAATTTTGGTCCTGTCTTTTAATAGATGTCCTCGTCAAGGGATCACATCCAAGACTTCAGAATGTGTGCTCAAGGCATAACATGCCAAAGATCCACAATTCATGCCGTTTGGGTTTGTTCAACTCAGATTTTTATGCGCTTAGATTATATCAGATCGAGCTGTTCGTGTCAAAATTGACCGCTCGGTACCTTTGCCAAGCTTCCCCTGCTTGGCAGCATCTCTCATTCCCTCATTAAGCGTTCTCACATATATAGGACAATTTATTTCTCCTTGTCTCCTAGTTCATGTAGTATTTCTTTTTATACTACCTAAATGAATCAAAACTTGGGGGGTGTTCGGACAAATAAGTCAAAGTGGCTTATTTTTTGTCCTTATTCAAATTTTTTTTGTATTACTTGGCTTATTGTCAATTTTTTGGAGATTATTGCATCCTCGTGACAAGAAGAATCTAAAAAGTAAAAAATTTTGACCGTAATCTAATTTTTTTTTGAATAAAGACGAAAAAATTTCAATAAACCAAATTTTTTGTCTTTATTCAAAGAAAAAATTGAATTTGCCCCAAAACATTATATATTTTGATCAGAACATTAATTATCAGGTTCACACTATATTAATCCGACTACGTACGTACGTCAATCAGTTCATATTTTGCCCCAAAATGGCCACGCTTAGCTGCCAATATTATTTCTTAAAACTTTGAAAGATACCTTCACCCATTTTTTGTCCTGACGCAGTGGAATTCACGAGACTAGTTAGCGTACTAGTCCAAACGAGATAAGCAACTCATCGCAACGAGCAAATCTTACGCACAAGAAAAGAAAGAGAGAATCTATGCAATATTATTGATTAAAAGCTACATAATCATTAGGTTACAACCCCTTATATAGGCCGAAACCCTAAAAATAAACTTGAAAAATAAAAAGTTTCATAATTTGGAGCGTTTCCTAAAACTGAAAATCGGAAAGAAAAACAAGACTTTCCCTTTCCCAAAAAGAATCAACTTAAAAGGGATTATGGACTAAGAGTTATTAACGAAACAAATCTTTTCTAAAACGGCAAAATAACGCAATTGAAAGCCTAAACGAATGAATTAAGCCAAAAAGCACCATTCACAATCAACCTACGGTTGATGAGTATGGACCAGAGTGCGAAAATAAGTCAGCCCACCAAGTTTGGACCTATTCCGAGCTCGACCGAATTTTGCCAATTTGGATAATTTGAAATTAAACACCGTTTGGGCTTCCGGAGCTTGGCTAAGTCCAACTGATAATGGAATTGGATCTCCACGTGTTCTATATCAGTCCAACGCCTATGGAATAACCTAAAGCAAAGAAATTCGATAAGGGATTACAATAGAAATATAATTTGGCATAACTTGCATAAAAGGTTATCCAGCTAAATCTTGTAAGGGTGACATTCACATTGGTCATAGAACTAGTGAAGTTGACAGAAGTACCAAGTGATCTAGCTCACTGCAACAAAATACACCTTTTGCGTCACCGTTTTTGCAATGGGGTTAAATATGGTGGCAAAAGATCAGCTTTTGCCATGATTATCCCGAAGCAAAATCACTACTATTTGCGACTGTAACAGCCTGTCTCAAAAAAAATCGTCACAAAATGGTATTAGTTGCATCGGTTATTTGAAGTCATATCGCTACATTTTACCAAAATATATAATAGTCAAGTTATAGCTCACGATGCTTACCACATTCAACAATAGCTTTTGGGATTCAAAAAGCCAAAAACCAGTCACAGAACCAACCACCACTTCAGAGTATATGGATGAACAAGATTTTGTCACAGAACTAACCACCACTTTAATGCATTACGTTGAAACTCTGTAGATGAATATCTCACTCAAGTTGAACCATTAAACTTTGAAGCAAGGTTTTAAGTATTGGCTGTTACGTATATCATATTGGCTAATATGTAATAGTTTTCGCACCTTATGATATTGTTATATCCAAATATACCAGTGATCAGAAAGAAATTGCATGGCTATCGGCCAGTTCCTATTATTGATGGGTTCATTTTTTCTCGGATGTGTTTACCACCATTACGTCTGATACTCGATTGTTACGGCTTACTTAGGCACTTTAATTTTTCTTACAAAATTAATTTTTAAAAATTCACAACCACTACAACTGAATCACGCAACGTATCATTCAATACTCACATTTCACTATAACTACAACCTTTACCTGTCTAGATACTAGTACTTAAGGCTTAGTTTTTCAAAAGTGTTGAACGGAGCTTATTTTTCTTTACAAAATATAAAATACTTAAACCTTGCTTTTAAATATGAGACCCATGTCAAATGGATAGTCATGCTCAATCATTAGTGTATACAACCAAAGAAATACTCTCTCCCTCTCACAAATTATGTCCAAAACTACTAGTTACATCTCTAATTGTATTACATTCATATTTATAACTTTCGCTATATGTAACATGAATCTTATTTAATAAATTTCAACTAATTTTTGAGAAGTGTGAATAGTGATTTTGGACATCCTTTTTGAGAAGAAGGGAGTACACCTTAGAAGGATCATATGCTTAAACAATGGAGCGGGAAGCTACTTCAATTCAATTAATCTAGTATCAATTGAAAAAGGTAATGACCGCATGCTACTAATAAATCTCTAGATATTAAAATCAATAAAAAATTGATCTGGGATCCACTACAGGAAACTTGTAACTCAATTAGTCCACTTCTAATGTTTGTAACCTCTCTAGTCCACTAATATAGTTTAGTAAGACCTTAAGTTCACTTTTTTAAAAAAAGAAATTAAATAAAGACAAAATGTCCTCTTATATAAGTTGTCATATACAGAAAAACTCTTAACAAAAACAAATTTAGAACACAGCCTCCTCCTCCTCCTCCTCCTCCTCCTCCTCTCTCTCTCTCTCTCTCTCTCTCTCTCTCTCTCACATAATCTCTTGTTTTGTTAGAAACGACGGTCGACGGCGTACCAGTCGTGGCAAAAAAGCTACGGTGATGTGTTTTTCAACGGTGATGAGGACGTCGGCGAGGATTTGGTTGGCGCTGTCGAGTATATAAGAGTTTTGGGCTAAGAAGCCAAAATCTCGAGATCCGTTGAAGTCTTAAAGACCTCCACGTATACTGGCATTCATTGTAGTGTTGGCAGTTGGCATAGAAAGGAACCAATGATATAGAGGGGTAGGAGTTCTATTTCTGTTTTTTCCCTTTGTCCTTTGTTTTATTGGCAAAACTTCTTCTCACTTTTTTGTCTTTTCCTGCTACTGTATTTAACATTTGATAGGAAAAGAGGAAATGATATACTATGATGATTACTCCATTTGTTACTATTTAAATTCTGAAAGATGAAAAACCACGGAAATGGTATGTCTTGAAAAAAAAATTGAACAAATTATATGTGCACTTTTTCAACATGCAGAGGACATATTTGATATGGTACAAAGTTCAGATATACACATATAATATTATATGTGGTTGTGTTGACCAAAAATACGTTCTAGATATCAGTAGATAACTTTATATGTCTCAGATCTATCTTCGTTTTTTATAACGTACAGAGGACAGATTGGACACATAAGATTATATGTGCACTTTTGTTTATGTAGTACCAAACATAAGACAAGAGCCCAGATTGGGACAGATAACGTTATATGTTAAGGTGTGACGAGTTCAAGAATGAAAATGCTCAAAACATGTAAAAAAGAAAAAAGAAATTTTTGTCAACGTTATATGTTAAGAGATAGCGGGTTCAAGAAGGGAAGGGCTCAAAACATGAATAAAAGAAGAAAATAGAAATTTTTGTCACACATATAACATTATAGTTGGCGTGGTGGTGAAGGATGTGGAGTGGTGGTGGTGGTGGTGGGGAAAGAAAAAAGAAAAGAGAAATTTTTGTTACACATATAACGTTATATGTTGGCGTGGTGGTGGTGGTGGTGGCGGAGATGGGTGTGGTGGTGGTGATTACTTGGTTGCAACAAGATCGAAAAAAAGTCAAAAAATACATTTTTACTGTTAGCCAAACAAGGCCCTTATTTCTTTTACATAGGGTAATTTTGTCATGAAAATTATTAGTGGACTAGAGAGGTTAAGAATTTTAGCAGTGGACTATAGTGAAGTTAGAAATATGCTATAGTGGACCCCCCAAAAATTCTCCCTAAAATCAATGACAGGGTGCAATAAGTTTAGAACTAGACTCGATCTACGCATCCAATCACATACACTCACACGTCTTGTGGTCCCCACACATAGCACATGAAAATAATCGATTCTACTGCATGTCATTAAACTCTTCACCTGTAGCATGTGTAAGTTTGACGACTATTAATTATGGGTTGACGGAAGCAAATAATTATAAAATCATTTTTTAATTACTAGTAGTAAAATATATAGATGAAACTGTCATTACCGTCAAACACACATGTATACATATGAAACCCCCGAGTCTGAGACTCCGAGACTAGCATGCATAAATAGTAGTAAATACATACGATTTGTATATTAGTTTACGGTGTTTCCGGTTAAAATTAATATTCACATTAGTTATATAGTCTTCTTAGCAATTTACAAAATATCAATCTGTTTTTATAATTTATAAAAAAAGTTTGAATTTTTTCTTTAAAAGATGGATCCGACAAATTTTTAGGACGGGTGTAGTAGTACTATACAAAAATATATCTACTTATTATCTGTATCTGTGATTGTATCTAGACTGTAGTTATTAGATATGACCAATGACTAGGGTTGGCAACTTGGTGGATTTGGATTAAATTGGGTAGGTTGTAAGTGAGTTGGATTGTTAGTTAGTTATTAACCCATTTAGAACCCATTAGTTATGAGTCTAAGTACCCATACATAACTTGACCCGTCCATTAATCCAATTACAATTTTTTTTTGAATGGTATTTACCCAATTGGTCATGTTCACTGAAATGACTATATTACCACTATACATCTAAATGACTAAAATGCCCATGTTCACTTAAATTATCATATTATCCCTATATACAAAAATGACCAAATTAGTTTTGTGTGTTCATTACCGGTCTTACAAAGATGATTCAAACCACAAGTCATGTTTGGGTAAGAAAATCCTGAGTTTTTTTTTTTAAATTTTTGCGGGCCCATTACGGGTCTTACAAATTAAAGATAATTCAAACAGCAAGTATATATATAGAGTCCCTTTCTTCTAAGGATCACCTTAACTTAATAAAATAAGGACCTCCCTTTCCCGATAGAATTTCAATGATCCAAGCCGCTCAATGTGTTTAGAACATGATTTTAAGGGTACCCGCGAGAAATCAGCAAAAAAAATGACCGGAAAGGCTTCATCTAAGCAGTTTTTGTTTATTTTTTATCAAACGGTTCAAATAAAAACTACTCGGTTGAAGCCCTTCCGGGTCATTTTTTTTGCTGATTCCTCGCGAGTATTCTTAAAATCACGTTCTGAACATATTAAGCGGCTCGGATCATCGAAATTCGAATAGAAAATGGGAGAAATGGAGAGGTTAAGGACCTCCTCATTTGAAAATGACTGATATATATATATATATATATTTGCGAGTCCATTATGAGTTTTATAGAGATCATTCAAGCCACAATGAGCCCATTTCGGTTTGAATTATCTTTATAGGATTCGTAATGGACCCACAAAAAAAAAAAAAAAAAACTCATGCTTTTCAGCTTGCCCAAACAGGGCCCTTGTACACTTGTGCAACAACGTGTGTAAGGGAGAGGAAGTCTCATGTAGGACATTTTGAACTCAATATTCTCTTGATGCCACTCCGTATTGTTATATACTGTTGATAGCTTTCAAAATTATTTTATTTTATCGGTGGCAAATGCAATCAATAGGAAGGGGCGGGGAGGGATGCCGGGTGTTTCCGAGAGAGGGGGTGTTTTGTTTAATGGGTTATGTTGATCGCTTATTGGGTCATTTAAGTTGACCCAATTAATATCCAATTGAGACCCATTAATAGATGAGCTAGATGGGTTGAGACTCATTCTAACCCAATTTATAAATGGATTGGATTGGATCTAATTTTAATAGGAAAAATAACGTCCAAGAACGTGTTTTGATAATTAATACTCGCCAAGGACGTGTTTTCCCATTTTAATAAGTAGATTTGGATTTATTAATGGATTTGGGTTTAATTTGCCACCCCTACCAATGACTCACCACATTAATTCACATTTGTATGTGTAGTTTCTACCGTGTCTTTTGTTGAGACTCTTATCTTCTTTATTTTGTATTGAAGTATCAATACATAGTTGTATTTATATTCATATTTGTGTTTGTGTCTGTGTCCATATCCGTAGTTCTTCGATATGACCATTAACTTACCACATTAATTGTGCGTAAGAATTAACAGCTAGCAATTGCCGGCCAGAATAAAATGGCTAGTATTTCGGTTCTGATCAATTAATAGTTGACCTAGCTATCTCTGTCTCTTCTTCGCGAAGCCGGACGGCTCATCATCCATCTTGTTCACTTTGGCTCTCCAATTTTATCAATTGTTTTATTTCTCCTCTAAAGTTGTGCATGTCCGTGTGTGTATATATATATATACACACATATAGCATATAAGAAAATCAAATCATTGTTGTCCCCTAAAAATATTTGATATGTTGTATTTTGAAACAGAGTTTATAAGTTGGCCAGTAAAAGTTTAGAAGAAAATGTTATAATACATACCCGTAGTATTAGTGAATGTTATACTTTTTTTTTTATGGTTAACGGTGCATAGAGTATGTGCCGTAGGTATTATGCCTATTAGGGTAAAATGTTACGTCTCTTTGTAGTGAAATGATATGCCTCTTTGTGGTGAATGTTACCCATGTTTTTATTAAATGTTATGAAGTGCATATTGTATACCCAAAATGAGAACATGTATTGTAGTTTCATAAGCAATAACATGTTAAAACTACGTACTATTTTAGGTAAAGAATAGGCATATACAGTGGGTAAATTTTCTGATTAGGTTATTGAACTTCACCTATATGAGCTCACCACTTGAGGACGGTGACAGAGATCATGAAAGAGCAATGTGGAATTGTTGGCTATTAAAGGTGGTGGTGTACTATGTGTGATTAGTAGCGAGACCAGGATTTTAACTTTGGGAGGCCAGCTTAAAAGAGATATATTTTTTATCGGAACATATACTTGATATCATAATGTTTTTTCTTTTCGATTCACTACATTTGTACATTAAAATGATTCTTTAGGTTGATTCAACTGTCACATGATTATTTTTTATTTATAAAAGAAATTGAGAGATGAGAATGTAAATTAAATAACTAGGTTTTTATCAAATCGGACCAAAATTATTAAGATTGTAAGTAACTATACACGAATAATTATCAATAATGTTCAAAATCAGGTATGTGCAAAATAAAAATTTTAAAACTTGAATACTCGGGGAGCTGGTGTCGAGGCCCCCCGGACCCCAACATAGCTCTACCCTTGTGTGTGATGGAGTTTTGGTGGTTCACTCTTTGTGAATTTGTTTTGCGCCACTCGTTTCGGTGTATTAGTAGGATAACATTGTTCGAAAAGAGGTAACGTGTAAACATTTAAAAGCACATTTCTGTTAACAAAAGTGATGAGACAAGTCTAACAGGGAAAATCAATCTCATTCAGAAACTTGACGGGCGGTTCCTATTATTTTCAAAACCTCAAGGTAGGTCAATGTAATTTACCCAAGTTCTTCTGTAATATCAAAAGTATACTCATTACGTAGAGAGAGATTCTTGGATAGCATTCTTTTCTAAAATTCAGTATTCAGGTCAATTTACGTGCAACTCGAGACCAATTTCACATCTGCTAGTAGAAGCCCCAATTGAAGCCATAGTAAAGGTCTATTGGACTAGTCTAAATAGAGTTGATATTACTTTAGATATTTTGAATTTAGAGACCTGAAAATGAAGTAAATCTTAAGTTGCAAGTTTTGATTAAAAGGTCAACCCCTTAGGGTACGTTAAAAGATTTCTACTTAAAAATCTATCTATATCATAATATATTATGAAACAAATCCCATACATTTTGAAAATATTAAACTTCTCGAGTAACCTGATGAAGAACTTATATTACCAGTATAATTCATATATTAGTCCCATTTTTTATTTTCAATGCGTAAAATTTATTATTACTAATTTTTTTCATTGTTATTACTGTGGTGTCTAATAATAATTGCAAGAAATCCTTGGCGGCACAAGTTCAGTAAGCACTAGTATATGTATATATGAAAACATGTGTGTGTATCTATGTAATAAAGTACTAGACGATTTTGAATTCCGTATAAATCCGACCCTCTATTTCTAATCTTATGGCTAAGATGCGACAAAAACTTTTTATAAAAATAATGAGATGACAGATCAAATAGTATTGCTTAAAGATGACACTAAAAGTAGAAATAGAAATTCTAAAAAGATTTTCTTGTTACTTTAGTATCAGTTTCAAACAAAAAGTGACATTGAAAGGAGCAATTATTTTGACAGCTACTTTCATAACCGTGATAAAAAGTTACAAACATCTCACTTTATAGAGCCCTACTTTTGGTACCGATGGGGTGGTGTAGATACTTTGTACAATGCCGTGTGGGGTCATTACGGGTTTCACATAAATAATTTGATTCGTGGATAAATTTTAAAATATTTGTTTAAGTGGCTTAGTATGAAATCAGTTGAATTACATATGTATAAATATTTGATCGAATCTTCCAATTTTTCATTTAGAAATTAGCCTAAATGATGAATGAAAAGTTAGAAGATTGGATTAAGTACTTACATATATCTAATTGAGCTGATTATTAATAAGGCCACTTGAAAAAATATTTTAAAATTTATCAAACGGATTGAATTATTTGTGTGAGACCCTTTTTGAGCCCTACACGACGATGTACGCCATATGTACACCACCCCATTGGTATCCCTAGCATAATGCCACTTAATAACATAAACGACATTAAAAATCAACCCTTCCTTTTCATATGTCACTTTTTAAAAAGTGACATCTCTTTTAGAATTTTTAGTGTCTATCTTTAGGCATTATTGTTACTTTCTTTTTTTTTTGGGATAGAATACAAATAAGATGCTGATTAAAACCGTCATCTAAACTTTTAATTATGCATAGAAAAGATGATGGTTTGAAGTGCTTATCATTATAATCACATTTTATGATGTAGTGCAATCTCCTTTTATGAAACTAATTGCAAGAAGAAAACACGAAAACCATTTGATCAAGACGTACTCCCTCTTTGAACAAACGAATTTGAGAATTAATCTTGATTTTCTTTAGTTCATAACAACCACATTGCCCTAAGACTTACAACAAATATAAATAGGGTGGAAGAAACCCTAATCAAAGGAAATACAAAAACTATCAAAAAAGAAAATTTGTAATATGATTAGGAAATCAAATACTAGAGAGAAATATAAGATCGGCAAAACAGACGGCAACAAAACTGGAATTTTCTATCAAAAGTTATTAACAATCTAAATATTACTATAAACGACAAAATAGGCCTTTTTGAAGGCTAACAAAATTACTATAAATAGAATTTTCTATCAAAAGTTATTGTCATCTTTATTCATTATTGTTGTATTGTCTATTTTCTTATTCAATCAAACCGACGGCTAGAATATTTTTAAATAAAAAACTTGAATATTTGAATCTTCCCTTTTTGATCGACTTGCTATTTTTAAATTGTTCATATTTTTTAATGTATAATGTTCTTTAAGATTTTATAAATTTTATATAATGGAACCAATTGGGATATATTAAACGAGATTCATATTGTAAATTTTTTAATTTTTATACTAAAAGATACGTGAAATGTTAAATGATGCTACTGTCAAATAACATATGTAAAAATTTGACTTTCGATTTAAAGTTAAGGATTAAGATGCGACTAAATTCTTTTATAAATCATAGCCTTCTTTTCCTCTTTCAATACATCTAAAAGCTAAGATGGCCCTCCTCCCTCTCTCTTTCCATTTTCATGTACTCAATTTTGATTTGGTCCAGATTGGTTTCCTTTCCTCTCCCTCGGCAATACGTTATGCAAAGAATATAAAATAAAAAAACTTTTAATTGGGAACCCAAAACAAAATAAAATATACAAAAAAAAAAATTCGGTTTGGATTGAAAAAAAAATTATTGATAACTCAAAACAAAACCTCCAAAGATTACTGTCTAAGAAGGTTGATCACTAGGTTTCTAAATCTTTACCAACGATGTGTATTGGAACTTTTTTCAAAAAAAAATAAGACAATTTTTTTTTTATGTCAAGTGCGTTTAGGCACAGGCAATTTTTACTTCATTTATATGGGGGCATTTATGTTAATATAATTATGATCAATTAGATTTTGATTTTGGTTTGGGGTTGTATAAAATTGAACTTGAACTGAAACCCTTCAATTGTTTTAGAATAGAAATCAAAACTGAACCCACGTATGTGATAAAAACCTTTACAATCGATGCGGATCATTTTGGGTATCAATTGATTTTGATGGAATTGTTATCCCTCGCACTAGTTTATATACATATACATTCAATTATGTGTTTAATTTCATTTCAAAAAATAGAAAAATTGTGTTTAATAAACTTCTAGATAAAAAGGGAAAGTCTACTCACACTCCCATTTGTACAACCCAATGTACAACCGATTTGTCATATTAGCATATAGGTTCTATCATTTTAATGATTGAAAGTGTTCATATCATAGACCACGTTAGAATTATTGGTCACGCCAAAATTTATATTTTATCTGATTTTGATAAATACATAATTAGAACACATTTAGCTTCTATGTGAGTTACTTATTTTTTTCTATTTTGATGATGCATTTATCGGCATTCTATAAACATGAACTTTTGTGTTCTTATTATTTTTCAAAACAATATTATGATGACCACATTGTGGATACTCGATATCATATGATGTGCTAGCATTGTATTGGTAAAATATGCTCCTCTACATGACATGTCACGTACACAATTTACCCATAAATGTTTTGATACATTACATAATGTCCAAATGGAGTCATTAAAGTATTAGTGTTATTTTCGATGTGCTCTGTAAGGTGAATGTTTCTGATCATCAAAGCTATGAAGCTTATATATTAATGTGACAAATCGGTCATAAGTTTGGTTGTAAGAAATGAGAGTTCTAGTAGAGATATTCCAAAACAAAAGAGAGTAAAAACTATCGTGGGAAGCCATTCGAAACAAATATCCCAAGGTTCAATGCTCTTCTCTTGTTTGGTTCATTAATAACGTTCCAAAGTGAGCATTTATACTTTGGATTATCTGTCTTAAGAAGCTTTCGACAAAAGATAGACTCAGGAGATGGGGTATGCAAATAGACCCTCTCTGCATTCTTTGCTCACAGAAAGAAAAAATTGTTTCTCGCCTATTTTTTAACTGCATTTTATTCTAGATTAATATGGGAATCTATTCTCAACAAATTTCAAATTCTTCGACCAACTTGTGGATAGGAGAATGAGTTGAATTCTACCATTAATTCTGCAAAGGGAATTCATTCCGTGCTCTTGTGTTCAAGCTTTCGCTTGCTGCTGGGGTATACTTCATCTGACTTGAGAGGAACTCGTGTTTTTGGAGGGAATCCTAAGAATCAAGACCGTATTTTAGCTTATAGTAGAAAATATGAGACTTAGAATTTGTACATGAAGAAACATCCATAAAATTGTGGAGAACCAAAGATTATGTGATCTTTGGTGCATTTTTGCTAGTTTGCTAGGGAATACTACCCCTTTGGGGTTTTGATTACGGTACTTTATATTAGGTTCTCGACTTCTCGTTGTAAAGTTGTTTTTTAAGGGGTTCTCCCATCGGATTTTAGTTTGGTTGGCTATAAAACGTATCATTTACCCAAAAAAAACTATCAAAATCACCCTAAGTTTTTTTTTATAAATTATAGATTGCGCCTCATGTTTGGGAAATTACAAACTACTGCATGTCGCATAACAAATTAGTCTATTGTTTTGATGTAGCCACTCGGAAGTTCAATAATATTTTTCTAACATCATCAAATCCTACTTACAATGGATCACACTGTCATTTTGCAGAAGTGTGAAAATAACCTTTTATAGACTCAAAAGATGTTGGTTCACTGTTATTATGATTAGATGATGTCAGACAAATTTATCGAATTTCTTAGTGGCTACATTAAGACAAGGAAGTAATTTGTTATGACACGGCGCATATTTTGTAATTTTCCAAACATGAGAGGGTATTATGTAATTTAGAGAAACCTTGAGGGTTCTTCTTGATAATTTACCACACAAAAAAAAAAAAAAAAAAAAAAAAAAACCTACTAGAATGATGTCTGTTGATCTGGGAACTTTCGTGGCCTGCATCAAAAAGTAGAGTAGACCAAACCACACGCAATTGATTCATTCTCCAATAGTTTGCCGCGGAAACAAAAAACCCCATCTTTTTCTTGGAGTCTGAAATTGCCATAGCTTGCTAGAACAAACCCAATAATATAGTGCTCCACTTCATTTCTTCAATTTGGTTTCTCATTTGAAGCTTCCAATCCATGCTGATCTCAGAGTAGAAGTGGTTTCCTTTAATATTACGTAGTAAGTAGTTGAGAATTGGAACATGTCTTTGAACCAATGCGCGTGTAAAAGCCAAAGTCAAAGGATTAAATAGACAGAGATCCAAGTCCATGTTCAAAGCTGTTGCCTGAGAAAGATCAAACAGCCGAATTTTGTAACAGGTGTCATGGGGTATATATTTGATATGTACATGAATATTAGTAATACGTAAATTTTAGGACTTGGGTTCTTCTGAATCAGATGTTTCTGTTTCTGGGTTCTCTGTTTCCTGCCAAAGATTGTAGTTTTTTTCTATTTTTTGCTGATATTCAATAAATTTTCCAGCTCGGTCTGGTCTCTCTCTCTCTCTCTCTCTCTCTCTCTCTCTTTCTCTCTTTCTCTCTCTCTGTGTCGGGTTTGTGTTACTTTAATCCACCTCTTCTCATTTTAATCTAATTAACTCGACTACTGCTTACTACTTTTAAGTCTGTTTCTGGGGGGGTTCTGTTCTTTGAGAGTTGAAATATTTGGGGGTTTGTGGTTCTGGGAGTTTGTTGTGGGTGGTTTTCCTTGAAGGAGTTTCATTTTCTATTGAGAAAGTTGGTTTGATTTCATTTCTGGATCTGGATTTGGATTTGGGAAGAGTTTGTGGAATTGCACATACACTAGTCTAAATTTGGAGAGATGAAACATACTGGGAGAAGGAGGAGGCTGCATTTTAGCAAGATCTATTCATTTAGATGTGGTAAAACACCTGTGGATGATGATCATTCACAGATTGGGGGACCTGGGTTCTCAAGGGTAGTTTATTGCAATGAACCAGGTGGCTTTGAGGCTTCGATTCGCAATTATGTTGGTAATTATGTGAGGAGTACAAAGTACACTGCTGCAAGTTTCTTGCCCAAGGCCTTGTTTGAGCAGTTCAGAAGGGTTGCCAATTTCTACTTCCTCGTCATCGGCGTCTTGGCCTTCACTCCCCTTGCTCCTTATACTGCTGTCAGTGCTATTCTCCCTCTGGTTGTAATTGTTGGGGCCACCATGATCAAGGAAGGCATTGAGGATTGGCAGCGGAAAAAGCAGGTATTCCTCTCAGTTATATGCTTTCCTGTTTTCACATTAAGGATAAAATTTTGCGTTATAATTTCCAAAATGGGGTTTTCAGAAGGTTTCACAATCAGGATTAAACAATTTTTTTAGCACTTTTCTTGTGAAAAGAACCCCTTTTTTGGGAAAATATTGACAAAAGTTATTTTTATGTTCTTGAAAAACTTAAGCAAGATGATCTGAAAATGATGATTATTTGCATCCAGTGTGAGTGTTCTTAATTTTTCATCTCATTTAACTTCGGAATATTCTGGGAAATTTACTTACGGATTAGTTTGTGATGATTAGTGGTAACAAAATGGTTGGACTAACACGCAATACGACTATGTTTTATCTATGTAATCCCCAATCGGAATCGTTATTGATTTTGAAGAATGGTCTTGGCTAAACTAAATTTTCTTATGCTGCTTTGGGCTACTTTTCACCAGAGAATCAGTGATTGTTTTTTTCTTGTTGATAGAAATGGTTATTCTAACCATCAAGCTGTATATGATCCAAAGTCCAAACATTCTCGCTGGTGAATGAAATCGCTTACTATCATGACCTCAAAATCTTTTTGCAAGAGTGCAGTATATTGCTGGTTAGCTGGAATCACCAGAAAATTACTTTTGTTTGTCAAATCTTTGAATCAAGTTGTATAACTTGGTATTTGCTTCATGCTTATGGCAAAAGTTATTTACCAGACACTCTTGTCATTTTCCAAACAAAGTGATAAATCTTTTTATATTGTTTATGGTACTTTGCAAGGATCACATATGCTCCATTGTTATACTGATTCTACTAATTCTTCAGGATATCACAGTGAACAATCGAAAGGTTAAAGTACATCGTGGTGATGGAGTTTTTGAGCCTACTCAATGGAGGAATCTCAGAGTAGGAGATATAGTGAAGGTGGAGAAGGATGAGTTCTTTCCAGCAGATCTTGTCTTGCTTTCATCCAGTTATGATGATTCAATTTGTTATGTTGAAACCATGAACCTTGATGGGGAAACAAATTTGAAACTAAAACAAGCAGTAGAGGTCACTTCATTTTTACACGAGGATTCTAACTTCAAGGATTTTAAGGCCCTTGTCAGATGTGAAGATCCAAATGCAAATTTGTATTCTTTTGTTGGAAGTATGGAATTTGAAGAGCAACAGTTTCCCCTTTCCCCTCAGCAACTTCTCCTCAGAGATTCTAAACTCCGAAATACTGACTACATATATGGTGCTGTTATCTTCACTGGTCCGGATACAAAGGTAATTCAAAACTCCACTGATCCCCCATCGAAGAGAAGCAAAATCGAGAAGAAAATGGATAAAATTATCTACTTCTTATTCGGTGTTCTCTTTACAATCGCTCTTATCGGGTCAATTTATTTTGGCATTACAACTGCTGATGACCTAGAAAATGGTAATATGAAAAGGTGGTATTTGAGACCCGATGATTCTACGATTTTCTATGATCCCAAAAAAGCCCCGCAAGCTGCACTTCTTCACTTTCTGACGGCAGTGATGTTATATAGCACCTTGATCCCAATCTCCTTGTATGTGTCCATAGAAATCGTCAAAGTAGTTCAGAGTGTCTTTATCAATAATGACATTTGTATGTATTATGAAGAAGCTGACCAACCAGCGCATGCTCGCACTTCAAATTTAACTGAGGAATTAGGCCAAGTGGACACAATACTTTCTGATAAGACAGGAACATTGACTTGCAATTCTATGGAGTTTATCAAGTGTTCTGTGGCTGGGACAGCTTATGGCCGCAGTTTTACGGAAGTTGAGAAGGCTATGGCTAGAAGAAAAGGATCTCCATTGCCAAATGGAACGGTAAATGGGAAGGACCACGTTGATGATTCCTCCGATACAAAGTCGCTCATTAAAGGCTTCAATTTTGAGGATGAAAGGATCGTGAATGGGAATTGGGTTAATGAACCTCGTGCAGAAGTCATACAGAAGTTTCTTTGTTTACTGGCAATATGTCATACGGCCATACCTGAAGTGGATGAAGATACAGGGAATGTTTCGTATGAAGCTGAGTCACCAGATGAGGCAGCTTTTGTGATCGCAGCAAGAGAGCTTGGCTTTGAATTCTGTAAAAGGACTCAAACAAGTGTATCATTGTCTGAATTGGATCCGGTGTCTGGCAGAAAAGTTGAAAGGTTGGTTTCTCTTAAGTTTTTTGCATTCTCTTTTAGTTTTTCATAGTTTTGGTTGACACTTGTAGTTTGGCTTGCATCCTCGCCAAATTATCTGGACACATCAGCCAGATACAGACTTAGTTTTTTATTTTGAAGAGAGATACAGACTCTGTTCATGGCTTGGGTTTTGTCATAATATCCCTTAACAAATGGACTCAGGTACATGTATCAAGTGAGGCAGCATATTTAGGGGTCACATTCACCAGAAAAGGATCTTATTTTGTTTATTTTGAACTTTTTTTTTGATGGGCTTGTCTATTTTAAACTTTTTTTGGGGTAATTAACCATTTTATAAAGCAAACCAACCAAGAACAAAGGAAAATCCCAACATACAACGGGAACTCAGGCAGAACTAACACATAC
Organism: Rhododendron simsii; assembly: GCA_014282245.1. Lineage (NCBI taxonomy): Eukaryota > Viridiplantae > Streptophyta > Magnoliopsida > Ericales > Ericaceae > Rhododendron > Rhododendron simsii. Next base: position 9,967,161 of record CM024964.1, on the reverse strand, counting down.
CTAGCTGCCTAGGAAAGGATAGTTGTCTTTGTATTTCAATTTGTTGAGTGTGAAAAAATGGTGTTAGGTATAGTGTCAAAATATTATGCCACATTGCCACAAAAATAGGCCTATAAAGATTATTATGTATCAGACACATACCCCATATCCTTGTCCTGCTGTTACATGTCCAACATGGGTATTTGGTTTCTTATGACTGGTCCATCAACATAGAGCTGCATGCTTATTAGGAAATAGGCTTCGGTAATGTTTTCGGGTGCTGTGTCTTTTCTAAGGATAAAGAGAGACACATGATAGATGATGTTTATGCACACGTACAAAGTACGCGAGTTCCTACAAATACTTTTGTGGATGATTGTCATCTACGTAGGCCAAACACAAAACCTTGGCCAAGTGTCAATACTGACCTGTTTTGTATACTTAGAAGAGTCCATGTAATGTTGGGAAGAGCACCAGAGCTCTGTTTTGCTTCTGCATTACCTTGGCTTGCTGCTCAGGCTTTCAAGATGGATACCCTGTGAATACTTCTATCTCAAATTTTGAGGATAACAGAAGTTCAAAAGTTGACCAATTGGAGTTTAAACCTGATTGGCGATGTCTTAGTTTCCAGATTATATCTAGCTGGATAGGTGATGATTGAACTGTGAATTACATGTATACAGACAGATTGATGCATTAATATATCTTTCAAGTTTTGGCATTGCTCTTGCACATCACCCACGTTAATTAACTTGAGTACAATTAAACTTGACGTTAGTACTTTCCTTTTTGCAGGGTGTATAATCTTTTAAATGTCTTAGAATTTAACAGCTCAAGAAAGCGGATGTCTGTAATAGTAAGAGATGAGGAGGGAAAGCTTATACTGCTTTGTAAAGGTGCTGACAGGTTTGTAAATTTACAGCTTCAATCGCCCAAATCTCATAAGCACGGTGAATAGGTGTCCCGTATTCTTGGTCCTTTCCTTTCTTGGGATGTCGCAAGAAAATTTTTAGCATTAAAAAGTCAAAGCAAAATTCGTAACTGAGAAGTGTGGGGCAAATTAGTAAATACTGCAGTTGACATTGTTTACCAGTACATTACCTTATAGAGTTGGAATCCCCATAAAGGACCAAGAATATGTTAAAGAGGGAGTGCTTTTGGAACTCTGACACATAGTGGGTGTATTTTTATGTAATCATTCCTTTTCGTTTTGTTCAATGCAGTGTCATGTTTGAAAGGCTTTCCGAACATGGAAGGGAGTTTGAAGACAAAACCAGGGAACACGTGAGTGAATATGCTGATGCAGGTTTGAGGACCTTGATACTTGCTTATCGTGAACTCGAAGAGGAAGAGTACAAAGATTTCAATAAGAAATTTGCAGAGGCCAAGAATTCTGTCAGTGCAGATCGGGAGGAATTGATTGACGAAGTGGCAGATAACATTGAGAAGGATTTGATTCTTCTTGGTGCAACAGCTGTTGAGGATAAACTTCAAAATGGGGTGAGTTTGAAACTTATCCGATAAGAGTCGTCATAATAAGTTCTTTGCGGAGATTACTAGTGGCAAAATGAAACTAACTTGTTTTAATCGTCTGTATTTGTTAGGTTCCTGAATGTATTGACAAGCTTGCTCAAGCAGGAATAAAGATATGGGTTTTAACTGGAGATAAGATGGAGACAGCCATCAATATTGGGTATGCTTAGTATGAGTTTTCTGATATTACTTATGTGATGTGCGGTGTCCTTGTCTCAGCATTTCTGACTGAAAAGTTCAAATTTGCAGTTTTGCTTGTCGTTTGCTTAGACAAAAAATGAAGCAGATAACAATACACTTGGACACACCAGAAATCACATCTCTAGAGAAAGCAGGAGACAAGGGCGCCATTGTCAAGGTAAATTAACGTTTTTTTTTTATTTGTTTAAATAGCAATTCAGAGATTTTAAAAAAATGTGGATGGCTTGAACTGTCTGGTGAGAAAATTGTCTCATACTGATGACTGAAAATTATGTGACAATTGTGATATGCTGTAAAAATTAGATACTTATGGTATCAATATATTCCTCTGTAACATACACTGTTTTCTTACTTGAGTAGTTCCACCAGGGTAATTTTAAGCACATCTCTCAAACATTTCAAGCCAGGAAGCCTTTTCAATCATGCTGGGTTAGATGGACATATCTAGTCTTTCTTTCTGCTCTTCATAGGGGCATGGTTTCAAGATTTCCGAGTAACCAAGTTTAGTCCTTTGCGACACGAGCAAATCTCTTTAGTCCTTTGTGACAATGTAATTTTTACGAACTTGAATCATATTAGTCATTGGGAATGCAACCAGTTGATTTGGTTGCATATTGACCAAATGAATTAGTCATTGTCAGAGGTTGTGGCATTTTGGGGCATAACATATATTATTGCAGAAATGGCTACTAGTTTCTTGTTCTTAGCCATAACAAAAAAATCCGCACGTTAGATGGGGTTCCTTACTTGCTTTTGTTGCCTGGGCCTGAATGTATGTATTGGAATGGATTCATAAGATTTCCACGATCCCTGATAGGAAAACTGGCAATATCGGAATGGACTCACAAGATTCCACATTCCCTGGCAATATATCTTCTTTCTTTTTCGATATCCTAATGTGCATTCTTTAGCCTTTGACATTAAGTCTCATGGTATTGGAAACTGCCAAATGAGCAATGACATTGTGTTAATCATCTCAGACATGGATAAATATTACTCCCTCCATCCCATTTTCTTTGTTCATTTTTTTAGTCGCACCTTTAGTCGATCAACAAATGAGATACTCTCGTGGATGATTTTCCATATTGTTTTCACCACTCAAAATATTTTTGTTCTTCTGATTAGTGAAGTTGCTCGATAATTTATTTACAAAAGTATGTTAGCTGTTTCTCTGATGAAAGGTAAAGGCGCAACTATAGCAAACAGAAAAAAATAAAATAAAATGAGGCTATCGTATCTACGACATTAACAGGTATTTTGATTTTGTCCTCTAGGCTTCAAAAGAGAGTGTTCGTCACCAGATAAGTGAAGGGAAGGCTCAACTTACTGCATCAAGAGGAAGCTCTCATGGCTTTGCTTTGATCATTGATGGGAAATCACTTGTGTACGCTCTGGGGGAAGACTTGAAAACGTTGTTTTTTGAACTTGCAGTTGCCTGCGCATCTGTTATTTGCTGCCGTTCATCACCGAAACAGAAGGCACTGGTGAGTTGTCCATATTTATTCCTTCCTATGTTTTCCCTGTTATTCTCTTTAATCCAATTTAGGTTTAGAGAGGAATGGTTAATTCCCTAAATAACTGATACCCGGATAAACAGGTCACTAGACTTGTTAAAGACGGAACCGGGAAGACAACATTAGCAATTGGTGACGGTGCTAATGATGTGGGGATGCTTCAAGAAGCTGACATTGGGGTTGGAATCAGTGGCGTTGAAGGAATGCAGGTGATCAATCAAACCAACAGCTGAATGTGTTCGGATCTATTGCCAATGTGAAAATGCTTCAATTGCTTTTCTTTGGTCCTCTTCTTCTGAGACCTCTATCTATTTTCCAAATCTCAGGCGGTCATGTCAAGTGATGTTGCAATTGCTCAGTTCAGATTTCTGGAGCGGTTGCTACTGGTGCATGGACATTGGTGTTACAGAAGGATATCGACAATGGTACTAATTTTTCATCCCGAACATATACTCCGACTGTTTTATCTTTCTTGTTTCAGTTAACATATTGGTCAAAATTCTGCTGGTTTGAAATTTCTAAATGGTTGGAAGTCTAAACTGGTTTCTACATTTAACAAAAATGATTAAATTTCATAACCATCTTAACACTCATTTGACATATTTCTCCTGGTGGCAGATATGCTACTTCTTTTATAAGAATGTGACGTTTGGTGCCACGGTCTTCCTGTACGAAGCACTTGCATCTTTCTCCGGGCAACCCGCGTACAATGATTGGTTTTTGTCTCTATACAATGTCCTCTTCACATCACTTCCTGTTGTTGCTTTGGGAGTGTTTGACCAGGATGTATCTGCTCGCCTTTGTCTGAAGGTATGACTCGTTTTTTTTTGTTGCAATTTTCAGTTCAAGATGTGGTTTGTTTATCAGTGATAACAGTTCCAGACTGCTGTTTAAGAAGGAACACAATAAGTTTTAAAGGAGTCCGGTTTAAGAATCCTCTTCATTCGTGGTTTAATAATCGTTGATGGTACACCAAAATGTTTTGGTCTACGTTGTCCCAAAATTGAGTTGTGGTAAGTATTTCAGATACACTGGTAAGTATTCCATATGGAGTGGTAAAAATTCCAAAGCAGTGGTAAGTGTTCTATATCTGGATAATTGCCATTGCACTGGAATAGTTACCACTCCATATGAAATACTTATCATAAAATCTGGAATGCTTAACCACAACTCACTTTTAGGATAACATACACCAAAACATTTTGGTGTTGTACCACAAAAAAGTCCTCCATAATACTAATGAGTTAGCCAACTGTTTTGTGGCTTTTTGGGCATCACATCAGTGGCTTTGTTGGTGTTTCTATCAACATGATGATAAAACGTCTCTAAGAGTCGAAGCTGCTACTGAAATAATTAAGTAGTTCCAACACTTGGATTGCATTCGAAGAAGTCCTGAATCTGTTTCCGAAGTAGGATTTGAGTCAACTACATAAGACCCTTGAGTTCAGTTGTGCCCTAGTACTAACATATTCCAAAATGTAGAAAGGATGTGGACTCAAATACTTAAAACTTACTTCTATTTATGGCTATCTCGATGCCAATAACAACCTGGAATGCTGCGGACCAGCAAAACTTCACATAGAAGTGCCTAGAATGCAAGTATGGTAGCAATGCATTCATCCTTCAGGTATACATATAAAACGAGCAAATGTGCCTTCTATAATAGTCTACGCTATATTAAGACAGGATTTCATGTTGTAAACTAAATTAAAAAATGACAATACACTTCCTGTTTGTGGAGTCTGAAGGTTTTACCAGCATACTAGATACTTTTAGAAATGTAAACCGTGTTTTGTATTTCTTTCCACCATTTTTTTTATCGGCCCTGCAAAAATACACTTCGTGGCTTTTGGGTTTTGTTCCTTTATCTTTGTTGCCTCACTACATGTTCCCATTTGGCAGTTCCCCTTGTTGTACCAACAAGGTGTGAAGAATGTCCTCTTCAGCTGGCGCCGAATTCTGGGCTGGATGTTCAACGGGCTTTGCAGTGCGGTCATCATCTTCTTCTTCTGCACCAGGGCATTGGACCCACAGGCCTTCAAAAGCGACGGAAAAGTCGCCGGGTACCAAATAGTTGGGGCCACAATGTACACTTGTGTTGTTTGCGTTGTGAATTTCCAGATGGCCCTAGCGGTTACCTACTTCACTTTGATCCAACATATCGTGATCTGGGGCAGTATTTCTCTCTGGTTCCTTTTTCTGTTCTTATACGGATCCATGTCTCCCGATTTTTCTACCACTGCTTACAAAGTACTGGTTGAGAGCCTCGCACCAGCACCCGCTTTCTGGTTAAACATACTCTTTGTTGTGCTCGCGGCTCTTATCCCCTACTACTCATATTCGGCAATTCAGATGCGCTTTTTCCCAATGTACCACGAGAAGATACGGTGGATGAGCAAGGAGGGTGGTCGATCAGACGATCCTGAGCACGGCAATACTATGCGACAGGGGTCGATAGGACTCACAACCATGGGGTCTGGCGCAGGTGTCCAAGAAAGAAATCACAGTATGGAACCTAGCTTTCAATTCCGTAGATAGTAAATCTAGTGAACTGTTCTCGACTGTTGATAGCATCCGTATGTACAGAAAGTATACAGAAAATATACTTATCACCTGTACCATATGTTTTTGGACAGGAATCAAATAGCTCCGCATCGAAAAATTTTGATTCTTGCCCTTACGAGGCTACAATTTATTCGTTCGTTCTTCATTTGTTCATTCCGTACCAGTTCCGGTATTTACCTCGGATCGGTCGAGAAATTCTTGTAATAAATGGCACTGCCACTCTTCTTTCTAGTTACTATAATAAAATGAAATTTTGGTCGATCTAGAACTTCCCTTTTCATGGTTTTTATAGATCTGTACATTTCTGCTGTTTGATTTCAAAGTAAGCTAACGTTAAGTACTTGATACTAAAGGGGTAATTGGAATTGTTCCCGGATTTTGTAGATAGGAAGGAAGAAAAAGTAAAAATGAAAAAAAGATAACACTCACCATCCAAGTTAGGAAATCAACAGGATATAAATTGACACTACCCGAGGATTTAAAGAGGGATACAGGGTGAAGGAATCGCACATCACTCAAAGGAATCTACCGGAAAGATACATAAACGATGAACAAGAAGTAAATATACTTCTCGCTAGCCAAAGACTATTTTAATTTAATACTCAAAACTACTCATTTCATTCATAGCAACAGAATTTATCTATCTTTTACATATTATGCAGTTCATCAATCGTACCAAGAATGAAGTTGATCGGGTATTGCTACACATTTTATCAGATGATAACTATCATCCAATAAACTAATTGTATCCCAAGCAAGGAGCTTTCTAAACCTGTTCGAGTCAAATTTTTACGATGATTTAATCAATAAGCACAACGAAATCAACAGCCCCAATTGTTAAAATTATTTTGTTAGGTTGAGATTAGCTAAATAATTGTGTCAAAGAGTGTTACAAAATGTATAACATATATTATTAGATTTTGGTCGATCAATTTGTTTTTTCATAGGGTCTATTCCAAAGCTTTTTCTTGAGCTACTGGAAAATGAGGAGTTTATTCTTTTGCTAGACGCTGGTAAATGGAAGGCCTATTCTAGCGTTTGTGCTTTGGGCGCTTGGAAATTCTCATTCTAGCGGTGGCAAAAAAGAGTAAATTACATTAAGCCCCCCTCAACTAACCCGCATTTTCACTTAACCCCCTCAGACTACAAAATCCGACATTGTGCACCCTCAAATTATCCAGAGTTGACACTTAACACCCTTTTGTTAGGTCTCCGTAGGAAAAATGCACCGACGGCTGTCTCCGGCCATCGGATGGCCGATCCGAGCCGTCCAAAAATTTGTAAAAAAAAAACTGAGTGGGCTTACGCGGGAATCAACGGCATCCTACGTGCATAGGTGCTCGATCCAAACACCCCATTTAAATTCTTGGGGTGTTTGGATCGAGCACTTACGCACGTCGGATACTGTTGATTCCCGCGTAAGCCCACTCGATTTTTTTAAAAAAAAGTTTTGGACGGCTCGGATCGGCCGTTCGGTGGCCGAAGATGGCCGTCGGTGCATTTTTCCTACGGAGACCTAACAAAAGGGTGTTAAGTGTCAACTCCGGATAGTTAGAGGGTGCACAATGTCAGATTTTGTAGTCTGAGGGGGTTAAGTGAAAATATGGATTAGTCGAAGGGGGCTTAATGTAATTTACTCATAATAAAAAGCATGGGTATAAACCTCATATTATAGCGCTTTTTTGCAAGCGCCGGTAGAAAAAGCACCGGTGTTTATCAAATTTCTTGGAGAGAGAGAGAGGGAGAGAGTGAAATCTTTTTTAGCGCGGCTTTCCTCTTCCCCTCCCCCTAGGATTTCGACAACCGATGCGGCGGCGGGAGGAGAGGAACTCCTTTTCTCCAACTGGCTTTTCATTTTCTGGGATCTTTCTTTCTCTCATCCACTTTTCTCCATCTCGATCTACCACACCCAAACCACCCACCACTAGCGCTCTCACCATTGCGGTTTTTGTACTTCTCCTACTTAGATTTGCGCCTTTCTAAGATTTACCTATCACTACGGTTTACGGTAGTTCGAGGAAGGGTCTCTGGTGGATCGTGGAGACTGTGGTGCGAAGCTGAGGTTGGTTCAATGGCGGTTCGTGGCCGTCTGTGATCTTCGTTGGTTGTTGGTGGTTGCGAAAGTCGATTTTGCTTTGAGGGGAGAACGGTGAGGCCGGTCAAATTACCGCTGCCGTCTTCATCTCCGTTTACGGGTAGTTGTGAAGCTCAGCGAAAGACGAGTTTCGTGGCGGTAGGAGGTTTTTTCGATCAGGTTTATCCTGTTTTTCTTTTTTATTGGTTGTCGTTACTCTCCGGTTATGGAGATTTTGTTCCATATGTGAAACTTTGTCCATCCTTGATGGGTTTTGCTTCCCGTACTTGTTGAGATTCTACCAAATCCGCATAGATAGCCCGAAAGTTGAGGATCATTTTTGTTGTCAACGGAAGACGGGATTTTGGGTTTTTGTGGCTCTTTGGGGAGTTTTAATGATAACAAATATAAATGCCCTAGCGAAGCTTCCTGGGTTATGAGGAAACTGCTGAAGCTGCGATCTACCTGTCACTGCTGGATTAAACACATCATTGGTAATGGTGAGGATACCTTCCTTTGGACGGATAATTAGCACCCCTTAGGTGCCTTATATCAGAAGTTTGGGGAGGCTGTAGTGACAAATAGAGGTCTTGCCTTACGTGCTAAGGTGTCTTCTATTGTTGGTCATGGTGGATGGAATTGGCCAAGGCAAAGGAATAGAGCTGTGTTGAACATCATATGGAACACTCCTAATACTTTTTTGCCATCCGTCTCTGAGTGTGATAAGGTTGTTTGGACCTTAACTGCTGACGGTTCCTTCTCTGTAAAATCTGCTTGGGAGGCATGTAGACATCGGTCTCCTATCCAACCTTGGCATCCCTTGGTATGGTTCAATAAAGGTGTGCCTCGATGGAGCTTTATTGAGTGGCTTGCTATCCTGGGCAGGCTTTCTACTAAAGATAGATTGGTTAGTTGGGGTGTAGCTGCGAGTTCTCAGTGTGTGTTGTGTTTGAATGGCATGGAGTCTCATAGTCATTTATTTTTTGAGTGTGACTTCTCTGCTGCTATTTGGGGGCAAATTTTGATCCGTAATGGCATTTATAAGCCTGTTGTGCCTCTATCTCAAGAGCTTGAATGGGCTGGGCAGAATCGTGAGGGTAAGGGGTTCCGGAATTACATTTATAAGCTGTCTTTGGCTGCTTCAGTTTGTTTTCTTTGGGGTGAACGGAATTTCAGAATTTTTCAAGGAAGATCGAGAAGTGTCCCTGAGGTTGTTCGTGCTATTTTTGATGCCATCCGAGCCAGGTTAAGTTCTTGGACTACAGTGAAGTTCACAGCCCAAAATAGGGGTTTGTGTGATGACTGGCTTCTAGATTCTTGAATTTTTGGGGTCAATACGTGTAGATAAGAGTCGGTGTTTTTCGTTTTGTCTTTGATGTATAGGTTTACCAGGGGTATGCCCCTGTGAGTTTTTGTAGCTTCCTGCGGTTTTCTTTGGTGCAATACAATTTTTTACTTACCAAAAAAAAAAAAAAAACAAATATAAATTAAAAGGTTTATTTTTTCAAGGGTGCGCCATATTTGGTGTGCATTTAGAGCATTTTCACTTCTTATCCTATTTTGAACTCAAACTAAAATTTGAGTAAAAACTCCTCAAATCATAGCTTCATCCCTTATCCAAATCCATACCAAATTTGGATTTTACATAAACTTTCCACCAAATTTGGTCCATCACCAAATCCTTCACGGCTGCTTTATGGTGGTGTTTGTTGCTAGAAATACCCCGTCATCGTCGTCGTCGACAACTCAAGCAAGGATATGTCTCAGAAAGTGGGTTGTGCTCGTCATCATCAACCAATACCCGATTTAAACCTAACTTGTTGCAGCTCTGGCGGCAATGAGTGGCGATGGTTGATGGTTAGGGCTTCAAATCTGAGTCAAGGCTAGGGCTGGATACTCTTATGCAAAACCAAAGCTTTTACCCAAATTTTCACTCAAATTTGAGCTCCCAGTTGTATCTGTAAAGTTGATAAATTTGTTTCTGTGTACAGACTACTGAGTTCTTGTGCGGGACTGTGTTCTCAACCCTTAGATTAAATCCAAGGGCCACATAAAGAAAAGACATTAAAAACCCACAAATTACACTTTCCCCCCTCTAAACCCACACTTGCCCCCTTCGTTCATTTCACGCAGACGCTTTTAGAGAGAGAGAAAAATGAAGACGAAGACGAGCGAAGCAGCGAGAAGAGCACAAGAATGACGAAATTTAATTATGAGAGTTCTAGAGACAAAATTTAATATGACCCTTTAGTAATATGATTAGAATAACAATATGTTCGTACATGAATTATGAGAGCACTTCATTTTTTTTTTTTCTGGGTTTTTGAAGGTCCACCTGGGCTATAGCCCAAGGTGACTCTTCACTAATTAAAAAAAAAAGGAAAAATGATGGTCAATGACGTATTTTGATAATTAATACCTGCTAAGCATATTTTTTGCATTAATAAATGTTCTCAATATGTCTTTGACAGGTATTAATTATCAAAACCCATCATGAGCCATCGTTTAAAAAAAAAAAGAGCCTACGAAAACTAGGTATCCGAAAAGTAGGAGCGATAGGAAATAGAAATATGGGGGGAGAGAGAGAGAGAGAGAAGTCGGAGAAAACGGGAGGACTGGGCAAACGGGTAGACCGTAGACAGACATACGGTGGCTGATTTTACTACTTGATTGGTACGTTATACTTTTACTTATAGGAATTTATTATTTGTAGGGTACCAACCAATTTTTTTCAACGTACTTAAGTGCTGCAGGAACCATTTCAAAATCGCACTTCAAAACACAAAGGCACTCCTCGTACTGTGCTACACTCGTGGAAAGGACAACTAGGCCCCAATTGCAAATAAACTCCTCCCACATCTTGTCATCAAACATCTTTCTACACTTGGTTAATACGTTCTTGTCAATATGGCACCTACATAGGAGGCTGGTAACATGAGGGAAAACATTTGTGATGGCATTCATAAGCGCCAACTCCCTATCCGTGACAATAACGGACGGATGCACGTTGGGATCCATCATGCCTTTTAGCTTCTCCAAGACCCAAGTATAGTTTTCTGTTTTTTCACACTCTATGAAAGCAAACGCTGCATAAAAAGTCATCTCCGTCGATGTTACACCAACAATTTGAAGTAAAGGAAACTTGTACTTATTTGTCTTGTATGTGTAATCCATCATTAACACTCGGGGAAAAACACGTAACGTCTCCCTGGCAGATGGGAGAGATCAAAACAACTCTATGACATTCTCAGTCTCGTTCCTACGGGTCCAATGAACGTACTTGTACTTTCTAGCCGATCCAACAAATGTTATATTTGAGATTTCCCAGCTTTCTCTATCACTTGGTACTTTTGTTGTACATTGTACACAGTTTTGATAGACGTTACGTTCTCAGGATCTTGAACCTTCAAATCCGTTAGGATTTCTCTAGATTTCACCAAAGCGACTGACAAATCAACCACCGTACTAGTCTATTCTGTAGACAACCTCCCGGCATACGAATGGCCCTCCAAGTACACCGCTGGAGGATGGTTGTGAGTGCCATTGTGGACAGAGATAGTTCAACCATCATTGCCCTTTATAGCTTTCAATTCAAATGGGCATTCACATTTTTTTGGTGCCTGTGGACCGCACTCTCTTCTTCACAGCTACCTCCTTTCCATCAATCTTCTTCACAAACGGCCTATATTTACCGCTCATTTCACATGAAAACCTCATCCTAGGTGTGCGATTCTTAATACATCTCTTAGAACCCTTAATCACAATGATAAATCCGTGTTGTTTACCAGTGCATCTTATCCAATCTACCAATGCTTTATCAGATGGAAAAACCTACACACACATAAATAAAAAAATTATAGCCCGTAATATAAGATTGCACATGATAAATGCTCTATAAAAAAACACTCACTGTCTCCATTGTAAATTGCTCCATATAATTGTATGGAGGACAAGTGGAAGTAGGTATAGTCGATGGCCCTGCATAATTACCAAGTGTTGAAGTGTCAACTTGTAACACCCAAAGACAAACCAGGTAAGTGTAGGATTCTCGGCAGTTTACTGGCACTAAATTCGGATATAAGAGTCCAACAATGTTGACAATATTCGAATATTAATATTCAAATAGTTGTACATAATTTAGACATTAGAGTCCGAAAAGTTAGTAAAGTTTTGGCACTGTGTGTCCAACTGTAAGTGCAGGATTCTCTGCAATTTCATTTAGATATTAATATCTGAAAACTGTTACTAAATTTGAATGTAAGAGTCCAATAATATTGACAGTATTTGGATATTAATATCTAAATAGTTGTACATAATTCAGATATTAAAATCCGAAAAGTTAGTAAAGTTTTGGCACTGTGTGTCCAACTGTGTCCAGCCAGAACTGAAATTTAAAATGGAGGGCTTCTTCTGAAATTGAAAATAGAGGGCGGGCTTACCTCTTGCTGCAGTTTTTGTTCCGTCACTACAATATCTGTGACTTGTTTCTCAACTTCCATTGTGTGATCTTCCGACTCCAAATCGTGGTGTATTGATTGGTCAACTATTTCTTGTTTATCAATGGAGGGAGAGGAAGCAATCGAGGTTTCCATTGACAATGTAGGAGGAAGAGGAGGGGAGGAAGATAGGGAGACTTGGCTACTGGTGGGAGGGGCTTGGTGGTGGGTGATGACAACTGGATGGGGATGAAAATGGAGGAGTTTGAATAGGGGAGGGAGGAGACGTTATGGGAGGGAGGGAGGGAAATCAGGGAGATGAGAGTATGTTGTTGTATGTAATGGGTTATGTAATATTCTTAAAGGGTAAAATAGTCAAATAACATGAGGTCTTAGGGGTATAATGGTCAAACTGCACGAGGGCATTTTTGTCCGTAATTGATAAAAGTTTTAATCGGCAGCGAGTAGTAAGAACTACGCTGCGAATAGCGGCGCCCTTTATCAATTAACGTGAAAATGTTACTAATGTTTTGATCAATATATAACTGATGGGGTGACCCCATATGTGTTGAATGAATTAATTTTCATATGCTTGGCATGCAAGCTTGTTTTAGCCTATTATTTGTTGAGAACATGAGATCCCATCTAATCTTCCTTCTTGGATTGTATCTGATGATTACGTTCAATGGTTGAGTGCAGTGGCGGCTCCAAGAATTCTTCCAAGGGTGTTCAAAATTACACTATACTATCTCGAGAAACCACAACTATATATCTAAACAAAAAGTCATACATTACATCTAAAATGCGACCCAAAAATAGCAAAGTATATAAGCTATTACAATTGTCCTCGACGAGTTTTCATATTTTGAAACCGTTGCATGATATCCTCATTATCAACGGTATCTAATACATCACTCTCTATATAAGTAAGGAATCATTCATCCATTGATCTCCCATTCGATTGCGCAGATTGCTCTTTATGTACTTCATTGCTGGAAAACTTCTTTCAACTGTTGCAGTGGCGACAGGAAGAGTCAACACCAACCTCACAAGCAAATAGACCAATCTATATATGACATGCTTATCTGTCTCCACCAACTTTACAGCAAGATCACCAATCCCTTTGAGCTTTGAAATTTTTTTATCGGATTTAACATCAACAATATAATTTTGAAGTTGAATGTCCAATGTCATTAGATCCACCTTAGAAAGGTCACACGGGTAAAGTTCCGCAAGACGAATCAACTTTTTCCTATCAAAAGTAGAAAATGAATTTCTAGGATTCAAGCAACTCATACAAAGTAGCAACTCCATATTCGCCTCTGTGAAACGATTGTTTAGCTCCATAAGTTGCAAATCTATGACTGTATGAAACAGCTCATTTCGATAACGATGGGAAATTATAATTTGTGGGGCTTTGCGTTGTGGTCGATCACTAGATACAAACATTTCACTCATGTTTGGGAAAGGAATATTATGATTGCTGCAAAACGAAGACACTTCGGCCAATAAGGAATCCCAACCATCATCTCTCATCATTTGCAACCTTTGCTTAGACATTTCAACAAGTGCCATAGCATTTACGATATCTTGTGTCTTCTTTTGCAATGCTATTGACAACTCATTTGTGATTCCCATGACATTTTTGACCAAGTGTAGGCTAAAGGCAAATTCGAAAGATAGCATTGATTTCTTAATAGAACGAGCTTGAGCTTTGTGATCTGTTGATGGGTCATCCGCTGCAATCATACCAAGTACCTCAATTGCGGACTTAAACATCACAATCAAGATAAGAAGTGTGTTATAATAAGAACCCCAGCGTGTATCACCAGCACGTTTAAGAGTAGTCGCTTGATTGAGACCTCTTCCACTTTTAAGATCACCATTATCTAATGCTTTTTGGAGATTAGCAACTTGTGCATTTTGAAAAGCATCATGTCTTTTGCAAGAGCCTCCAACAACTGTCACTATATTAGCAACTACTAGAAAAAAAATCAGCAACATCTTCATGCTTCTTAGCAACAACAACAAGAGTCAACTGAAGTTGATGAGCAAAGCAATGGACATAAAATGCAGAATCATTCTCCCTTAAAATTAAAGCTTTGAGACCATTGAACTCACCTCGCATATTACTTGCTCCGTCATATCCTTGCCCACGTACTCTTGATAAACTCAATCCATGTCAAGCAAATAAAGATTCAATTGCCTCTTTGAGTGATAAAGAAGTTGTACTGGAAACGTGTACAATTGCAATGAATCGCTCTATAACAATGCCTTTCATGTTAACATAGCACAAAACAAGGGCCATTTGTTCTTTGTTGGAGATGTCACGAGACTCATCAACTAAAATTGAAAAAAATGTTTCGCCCATTTCCTTGATGATAGCATTACTAGTCTCACATGCTGCCGCATTCACTACATCCTTTTGGATATCATGGTGGGTTAGTTTGTGATTTTTTGGAGTATTCTCCAACATAACTTTCTTGATATCCTCATTATGATCGGCCAAGAATTGCAGAAGCTCAAGAAAATTCCCTCTATCACTCGAATCTTCGGATTCATCATGACCACGAAAAGCTTGACCTCGTCGCAAAAGGAATCTTGCGACAACAACGGTTGCATATAAGCGAGTTTGATAGTCACGTTTTTCTTGAGTCGAGTGCTT